>VZQC01015508.1:1228384-1289455 GCA_009823505.1 Rhizomys pruinosus
AACAGAAAATACTGCATCAAAGAACTGACTGAAACAGTGAACTTCTGCTCAAAACAGTCAACTTCCCCATGGAAAATATTGAGAAAGACTAAGAGATGGAAAGCATGTTTGGCAGAATGCACGAGCTCTGGTGGGGTGGGGGAATGAGCGGGAACATGGGTCTAGATTTGTTAAAAATAAATAAATAAATTTATGTGAAAAAAAATAAAATAAAATAAATTGAGCCAGGGGTAGTGGCACACACCTTTAATCCCAGCACTCAGGAGGCAGAGGCAGGTGGATCTCAAGGCCAGCCTGGTCTAAAGAGTGAGCTCCAGGACAGCTGGGACTAAAGGAAGACCCTGTCTCAAAAATACCAAATAATAATAATAAAAATATTTTAAAAACAAGTAATAAAAATTAAAATGCATATAGGTTTTGATGTATTTGAATGGCTTTTTTTGGTGGGGGGGCCTCCATGGGCATTGCATGACATGGATGCACTTACATACACACAGGTAATACATTCATACACATAAAATACAAATAAATATATAAATAAATAAATAAATATTGAAAAAAATTGAATAGTGTGAAAGTCCTGGCTAGAAGCCAGAGTCATAAAATTGATGGGGGTGGGGGGTTGATGAGGAGACAAAGTATAATGCTACAAGTCATAACTGTCAGGTTGAGAAACAACACTAAGTAGATATTAACTCTGCAGCAATCAAGCTGAGAGGAGAGACAAGCACAAACCAGTTTAAAATGGGTTGACAGAAAGAATTTCATTTCTTCTTTTTTTTCTTCATTCTTTTGCTTGTTTCAGGGCCAGGTGGGGGGGGGTATTGAGACAGGGTTTCCCTGTAGCCCCAGCTGGCCTGGAACTTGCTATGTAGACCAGACTGGCCTTGAATTTAGAGATCCACCCATCTCTGCCTCCTGAGTGCTGGGATTAAAGGCATGCACTACCATGCCCAGCCATTTCTTATATTTTTACATGCTAGGAAAAAAATGCTGGCGATAACAAAAGAAAGGCCCCAATTGAAGGCAAGCCTATACTCTGAATAGACATTTTGACCTTGGACAGCCCTCTCCTAATACACACAGGCCCCTGGGTTTAATTTCTGCCCCTCAAAAAAAGCACTTGCCAAACAAGGGGATGAGATTTGACCTTCTCTGTAGGATATTTATATTTCTAAGTGCTCTGTCCTGGGGCTCTGCTTTTCCTCTCTGGGCCCTTGTGGGGTCTTCCAGAAAGACCAAGAAGGGCTTCCATGAGGTTGTGGGGCTAACCTCATGCTTCAACCATGACACAACCACCTAGAGAAAAGTGCTCTCTGAGCCTCCCACAACCTCCTCCTCCACCTTGGGGGGTCCTGCCGCATCCCCTGGGTGTCTCCACCCCCTCTCCAAACCCAGTGCCCTCTGTAACTATCAAGGCTTCTGGGTCTGCTGGCCCTGTCCACCCCCCCCAAACTTGTGAATCCTTCTGCTCCATCTTAAAGTGGGAAGGAGGCAGCAGGCCAGACCATGGGATTTAATGAAGCAAGGTCACAGTGACCAGACACGACCCATATGAGTACTCAGCATGCAAAACTTTAAAAAATATTTAACATTTACTAAAATGAACTCTTTCTTGAGGTACAAAACTGATATGTATTCATGTAGAAACCTTGGGGACTGTAACGGAGGACAAAGAAGAAACCAGCGACCATTAACTGGGTGCCTCTGAGGCCTCAGCAGCCGCTCTGAGGTTCTCAGGCAGGGAAAATAGAGGTTGCAGGTGAAGAGACACAGTCAGCCTCTGGGGCTGTGGATTGAACTCATGACTTTATGCATTCCAGGCAAGCACTATACTGAGAATAAGCTATATTCTCAGCCCCTTGTCCACATTTTAAGAAGTAAAAAAGTAAAATTTAAAAAATATTTTCACCATACAAACATTTCTTCCATAGTTTGAAAAAAACCCTCAGCATCACTCTTAGCAGCTGCAAGTGTGTTCTTCAAAGGACAGTGTTGCTCTAACAAGGTGTTCCCTTGATTACTTAACTATCAGAAGTAGTCAACAGAGCCAAGCATCCTCCTGACTGGACCATGTTTGAAGTTTTGATCCCAAAGATTTACCTGCAAAGTTCATGATGTCATCTTTCTTTTTTATTTATTTTTTAAGGGATTCTACAATATAAGATCACAGTTGTTTTCAGATCACATTGACGTTGCTCAGTTTGCCATCCATTTGCCTGCAAAGCTTACAATGTCATCTTTCTTTACTGCTGCATAGAACTCCATTGTGTAGATGTACCACATTTTCTCTATCCACTCGTCAGTTGAGGGACACTTGGGTTGGTTCCGGCTCTTCGCTATTGTGATGAGCTGCAATAAACATGGCTGTGCATGTATCTCTGTGGTAAGATGAGTCTTGTGGATACATACCCAAGAGTGGTATGGCTGGGTCAGGTGGCAAGTTCATTCCAAGTCTTCCAAGGGTTCTCCACACTGCTTTCCATAGTGGCTGTATGAGTTTACATTCCCACCAGCAGTGGATGAGTGTTCCCCTTTCCCCACAACCTCTCCAGCACTTGGTATCATTTGTTTTCTTGATCCTAGCCAGTCTTATCAGAGTGAGATGATATCTTAAAGTGGTTTTAATTTGCATTTCCTTAATTATTAGCAATGTTGAACACTTAAGATGTTTCTCAAAAAAAAAAAAAGAAAGAAAAAAAAGATGTTTCTCAGCCATTTCTAATTCCTCACTCATGAAATCTCTGTTCAGCTCTTTGCTCCATCTTTTGAGTGAGTCATTTGTTTTCTTTCTTCTTTGCTTTTTGAGTAGTTTATACATTCTGCAAGTTAATACTCTGTCAGATGTATCAGCAGTGAAGGTTTTCTCCCACACTGTGGGTTTTCTCTTCACTTCACTGATTGTTTCTTTCGAGTTTAGTGAGGTCCCACTTGTCAATTGTCAACCTTATTTCCTGTGCAGCTGCTGTCTAATTTAGAAAGTCTTCTTCTATGCCTATGTCTTATAGGCTGCTGACAATGTTTTCGTCTATCACCTTCAGAGTTTCAGGTTTCATATTGAGGTCCTTCATCCATTTGGAGTTGATTTTTGTACAGGGCAAGGGGTAGGGGTTTAATTTCATTCTTCTACAAGTGGTGATCCAGTTTTGCCAACATCATTTGCTGAAGATGCTGTCTTTGCTCCATTGAGTTTTCTTGGCCCCTTTGTCAAATATGAGGTGGCTGAAATTGTGTGTGCTCAAGTTTGGATCTTCAATTTTGTTCCATTGGTTTCCAGGTCTGTTTTTGTGCCAGTACCAGGCTGTTTTCTATGACTATAGCCCTGTAATATAGTTTGAAGTCTGGTATAGTGATCCTTCCTGTATTGCTCTTTTCACTCAAGGTTGCTTTGGTTATTTGGGGTCTTTTGTTTTTCCATTTGAAATTAAGGATTTTTTTCCAAGTCTATGAAGAAACTTATGGGGATTTTAATTGGGATTGCATTGAATCTGTATAATAATTTGGGTAGAATGGACATTTTTAGTATATTAATTTTTCCAATCCATGAGCATGGGAAGTCTTTCCATCTTCTGATGTCTCTTCAATCTCCTTCAGGGGTTTAAAATTTTTGTTGTAGAGATCTTTGGTGTGTTTGGTTAGGTTTGTTCCTAGGTAATTTATTGTTTTTGAGGCTATCGTGAGTGGGAAGATTTCCTTATATTCCTTCTTCAGTTGCTTGTTGTTGGTGTAAAGAAAGACTACTGATTTTTCTGGGTGAATTTTGTATCCTGTCACTTTACTGAAACACTTAATGATTTCTAGGAGTTTTCTGGTGGAGATTTTAGCATCCCTTAGGTAAACTATCATATTGTCTGCAAAAACGGATAGCTTGACTTCCTCTTTTCCAATTAGTACTCCCTTAATTTCCCTTTCTTGCCTTATTGCCCTACCAAGCATTTCAAGCACTGTATAAAAGAGGAGTGGCAATTGGGGGCAGCCTTTCTGGGTTCCTGCCTTTAAGGGGAATGCTTCTAACTTTTTTCCATTTAGAATGATGTTGGCTGTGGGTTTGTTGTATATATATTTTTTTACATTGAAGAATGATCCTTCCACTCCAATTCCCTCTAGGACTGTAAGTGTGAAGGAATGCTGGATTTTGTCAAAGGCTTTTTCTGCATCAATTGAGATGACTATGTGGTTTTTGTCTTTCAGTCCATTTATGTGTTTTATGATATTTATTGATTTACGTATGTTGAACCATCCCTGCATCTCTGGTATGAATCCAACTTGGTCATGATGGATGATCTTTTTGATGTGGGTCTGTATCCAGTTTGTATTTTGTTGAGAATTTTTGTGTCTGTGTTCATTAATGAGATGGGTCTATAGTTTTCTTTTTTGGTTGTATCTTTGCCTGGTTTTGGTATTAGAGTGATGCTGGCTTCATGCTAATTGGGAAATTTCCCTCTGTTTGTATCCTTCTGAACAGTTTGAGTAGTGATGGTTGTAAGTCCTCTTTAAATGTTCTATAGAATTCTGCTGTGAAACCATCTGGGCCTGGGCTTTTTTTTTAGTTGGGAGGTTTTTTTATTACATCTTCAATTTCCCCAAATATTATGGGTCTGTTTAAGCTGTCAGTCTCTTCTTGGTTAAGCTTTTTTGATTTCCAGGATTTCAGCTATTCATCCAGTTCTCTTAGGTTTTCAAATTTAGCAAAGTATAGGTTTTTGAAGTATTCCACTATAATTGTCTGGATATTTTTTGTTGTCTGTTGTGATGTTTCCTCTTTCATCATGAATTATATTTATTTAGGTGCTCTAAATCTCTCAAATGCTCTAAACTCTCAAATTGAATGACATAGACTGGTAAAATGGATTAGGAAATAGAACACTTCTATATGCTGTCTACAAGAAACCCATCTCACCCTCAAGGATAGGCACCAACTTCAGGTGAAAGGATGAAAAAAAATATTCCAAGCAAATGGTACCAAAAAGAAAGCAGGAGTTCCATTTTAATATCAGGCAAACTAGACCTCAAAGTAAAACTAATCAGAAGAGACCAAGAAAGCCGTTATATCCTTATCAAAGGAACAATTAACCATGAAGATTTCATAATCATGACAATATATGCACCAAACTCTGGTGCACTGAACTTTATAAGCACAATTCTGCAGGACCTCAAGACACAGATTAATCCCAGCACACTCATAGTAGGGGACTTCAATACCACACTGAGCCCTTTGGACAGGTCAACTGGACAAAGAATAAACAGAGAGACATCTGAACTAAACAATATAATACACCAAACAGACATATACCAAATATTCCACCGAAACACCAGAGAATACACTTTCTATTCAGCACCCCATGGAACATTCTCCCAAATTGACCACATACTGGGACACAGGAAAAAAAAAACTCAACAAATACAAAAGATTGAAATAATTTCATGCCATCTATCAAACCACAGTGCAATAAAGCTCAATATCAACACCAAGATAAGCCCTACTAGCTATGAGATCACATGGAGACTAAAGAATACACTCATGAATAATAAATGGGTCAAGGAAGAAATAAAGAAATAAAAGCATTCCTGGAACTAAACGAAAATGACAATACAACACAACAAAACCTTTGGGATACTTTAAAAGCAGTCCTAAGAGGGAAGTTTATAGCCCTGGGTGCCTATGAAAGAAGAAAGAAAGAAAGAAAGAAAGAAAGAAAGAAAGAAAGAAAGAAAGAAAGAAAGAAAGAAAGAAAGAAAGAAAGAAAGAGAGAAAGAGAGAGAACACAAATAAATGATCTAACACTACAGCTAAAAACACTTGAGAGACAACAACACATGAACTCTAAACCCAAAAGACAGGAAGAAATAACAAACCTCAGCAGAAATCAATGAAATAGAAACAAAGAAAACAATACAAAGAATCAATGAATCTAAAAGTTGGTTCTTTGAAAGGATAAACAAGATAGACCTCTAGCCCAGTTAACTAAAAGGAAGGATCTTCATATTTCTAAGGGCTAATC
This sequence comes from Rhizomys pruinosus, assembly GCA_009823505.1. Lineage (NCBI taxonomy): Eukaryota > Metazoa > Chordata > Mammalia > Rodentia > Spalacidae > Rhizomys > Rhizomys pruinosus. Next base: position 1,234,387 of record VZQC01015508.1, read on the forward strand.
CTAATTCTTAAATGTGGCTGTGTTCCCAGGCCCTTGGTTTTCAACAGCGTCTTTCTCTGGATGAGTTCCTCAATTTCTGACATATTTCTACGAAAACCTTCATTGCAGCTCACAGGAGCTCTGCAGTCTTCCAAACCAAATTCTGGTCATGGGTTTGGGTTCAGTGAGAAAGGTCTGATGTCAGAAACAACAGGAAAAGAACAGAGAGGAGGAACTGGCAGGGAGAAAGGCAGAGAGGCACTGGATGCTGGGAACAGGACTAAGCTGATCATAGGGAGGAGCCTTTGCAGATGGATGACCCAAGACAAGGAGATGACAGGGACTCTGAGGCCTCAGACCTGCCTGTCTTGCCTGTCTACCCTCCCTGCACATCCCTGTGTGAGTGTGCACATGTGAACAGACCCATGTTCCTTCTCCAGCTCCACATAAACCATGGCATGGGCCAGGCTTACCTCTTCAACCGGCTCACTGAAATCAGCTCCAGGAATACCCCAAGGCCAAGCGTGCAGCCAGCTCAGGCTGCCCAGATGTGAGCTTCTGCAGGCCAACTGTTAAAGTTTCAGGACTTTGCTGGGGGTAGTGGTGCACACCTTTAATCTCAGCACTCAGGAGGCAGAGGCAAGAGGATCTCTGGGAGTTCAAGGCCAGTCTCATATACATAGTGAGTTCCAGGACAGCTGGAGCTGCAGGGAGACCTTCTCTCAAAAAAGACCAAAAAAATTTTTTTCAGGACTTTTTCAAGTATGAATTAAAAATTAAATTAGCGGGGCTGGGGAGATGGCTCAGTGGTTAAGAGCACCAACTGCTCTTTCAGAAGACCAGAGTTCGATTCCCACATGGCGGCTAAGAACCATCTTTAACTCCAGTTCCAGGGGAATCTGACACTCTCTTCTGACTTCCGAGGCATTGCACAACACAGGTGCACCAATCTACATGCAGACAGTACACTCATACACATAAGAAATCATGGGCTGGAGAGATGGCCTAGTGGTTAAGAGCGCCGACCGCTCTTGCAGAGGACCCGGGTTCGATCCCCAGCACCCACATGGCGGCCGAGCCGTCTGAAACTCTAATTCCAGGAGAACTCCAGTTCCAGGGGAGTCCGACACCCTCTTCTGACCTCCGCGGCGTTGCACATCACAGGTGCACAGACTTGCATGCAGACAATACATTCATACACATACGGAAATAAATAAAATTAAAAAAAAAAAGAAATCATAAGTAAAAATAAAAAATTTGAAAAATTATTAAAAATAAATTAAATTAGCAGCTGGGGAGATGGTGCCAAGGGAAAAGGTGCCTATTGCCAACTCTGATGACCTGAGTTGGATCTCTGGGTCTCCATGACACACACATAGAAGACACAGGTGGCTTCAAGACCACAGAACAGAACAGCCAAAGAACCGAAGTTATTGATGCTTAACACTTATTTGACATCAGTTTTATATGCCCATGCTCATACAATTAAAATTTTTAACCTTTTTTTTCAAATATTATGTGTATGAGTGGAGTGTCTACATGTATGTAAGTGCAATGCCCTGAAGAGGTCAGAAGAAGCCATTGGATCCCCAGGAACTGGAGTTATGGACAGTTCTTAGCTGCCATGTGGGTGCTGGGAATGGAACTCGAGTCCTCTGCAAGAGTAAGTAGCTAGTGCTCTTAACCACTGATCCATCTCTCCAGCACCCAATTATTTGTGGTTTTTGGAGGCAGGGTCTCATGTAGTCTAGACTAGACTCCTGATCCTCCTTCCTCCATTACGCAAATGCTAGGATTACAGATGCACCACTACCCTATGCTTGTAATTTAACATAAAAATTACATTTATTTATTTATTTGTTTATTTATTTATATTATTTGATATGTGCTTGTTGGTCCCATGGTTTGAATGTGGAGCTCAGAAGAGAACACACAGGAGTAGATGACACCCGCCCGCCCTGCCTGAGCAGAATGGGTCCCCAGGTCCCAGCGCTGGGAGGCCCAGCCCACAGCGTTCAGTTCCCATGCTCATTTTGGCCTTGGCCTTGGCTTTGGTCTGGCTTCCATCCTCGCCGAGAAGCACGTGATGTCAGCCTTGGCCCATGCCATGTTCCTGGCTGTACTTGGTCATGGATTCCACAAGCTCTTTTCCCCTTGACATTCAGATTTCCTTTACTTGGTGTCGGTTCTCAGTGGCCTTGGATCTTATCATCTTCCTGCTCTTAGTCATGAATGTGCCTGACTTCACGTGGTCTGACCCTGTCCTTCATCTCGGGGTGCCCTTACCATTACATGTCTCAGGACTTGATTAGATCTAAATGACTGCCTTGACGCATTCCTCGGGGCTAGCAGACCTTACGAACTGATGCTTCCTGTCACCCCTTGTCCTCGGCTGCACACATGGCTAAGATCTTCAAATGTGGCTCCTGAGGTGGAGGCTAGGAAGCCACAGGCCCTAGTGAAAGGAGGTGCAACTGAGATGCCCTGGCAGAGTATCTGTAAGTGAGTAGACAAGGCCAAGCCCCCCAACACACACACATATACACACCCTGTGGACGCTAGGCAGCGCTTGGGCCCAGGGACCTTGGTGCCTGGTGATTTTCAGCTTGTCACTCAGGGGTGGGGTGGACCACTGGGAGAGCAGTGCAGAAGCAGTCTGGTGGCAGCCGAGCTACATATTTTGAGGTGTGGCCTCCACATGTGCTGTCACTATCTGTCCACAGACACCAGAGCAGGCACAGAATCTCAGGCTTTTTCAGATACCTGTTCTAGACATCTGGCTGGGGGCACCTCATGGGCTTCCAGAGGAAGACCCTCAGATGACTGCTGAAGGTGATGAACGAGGGCCTGCAGAGCCTCCCCAGTTGCCAGGAAGAATGAGAGACAGGAAGGATGGCGCTGGGCTTTCTGTCCTTTTTGCTCTCTGAGCCCTGACCTCCATGACCCCTGACCTCTAGGCCACCTGGGAATAGCCCAGAGCCAGGGACAGCACAGAAATGTAAAGAGGGACAGAGACTAAGGAAATGCTGGGGGAGGGGAGGGGGAGACAGTGTGCAGAGCACTAGCCTGGAGTCTGGCCGCAGCGCCTGCACACCAGCGGCTTCACACAGGCCAGGCTCAGCTCCTTCACTTGGTTGGTTTGCTTTCAGGCTGCCGTGCAAGTTCCAGTCCCATTAGCTTCGACTCTACCCTGGGCACCAGGACAGTCTTACTCTACGCCAGGGCATTCTCTCCTCTCCTCTCCCCTCCCCTCCCCTCCCCTCCCCTCCTCTCCCCTCCCCTCCCCTCCTCTCCTCTCTTCTCCTCTCCTCTCCCCTCCTCTCCTCTCCTCTCCTCTCTCCTCCCCTCCTCTCCTCTCCTCTCCTCTCTTCTCCTCTCCTCTCCTCTCCTCTACTCTCCTCCTCCCCTCCCCTCCTCTCCTCTCCTCTGCCCCTCCTCTACTCTCCTCTCCCTCCTCTACTCTACTCCTCCTCCCCCTCCTCTCCTCTCCTCCTCTTCTATCTCCTCTCCTCTCCCCCTCCTCTCCTCTCTTCTCCTCTCCTCTCCCCTCCTCTACTCTCCCCCCCCTCCGCTCCTCTCCGCTCGTTTCTCCTCTCCTCTCCTCGCCTCTCTTCTCCTCTCCTCATCTACCTCTCGCTCTCCTCCCTTCTCCCCTCCTCTCCTCTCCTCTCTCTCCCCCTCTCCTCTCCTCTCCTTCTCCTCTCTCCTCCGCTCCCCGTCCCTCCGCTCCTCTCCCTCCCCTCCCCTCCCTCCCCTCCCTCCCTCCTCTCCCTCCTCTCCCTCTCTTCACATCTCCTCTCCCTTCTCCCCCTCCCTCTCCCCTCCATCTCTCATCTCCCTCTCACATCTCCATACCATACCCTCAAATCCCTCGTCCCTCTCTCCCCTCCCCTCCCTCGCTTCCATCCCTCCTCTCCTCGCCTCTCTCTCCCCCCCCCCTCCCAATCTGCCCCTCCCCTCCCTCTTCCTCTCCTCCTCCTCTCCTCTCCTCTCTTTCTCCGCTCCCCTCCCATCCCTCCTCCCTCCCCTCCCTTCTTTTTTTTCCTTCCCTCCCCTTCCCTCTCCTCCTCCTCTCCTCTTCCCATCCCTCCTCTCTCCTCTCTCTCCTCTCCCTTCCCCCCCCTCCCTCTCTCTCACCCTCCCTCTCCCCTCCCCTTCCCCTCCCCTCCCCCTCCCTCTTTTTTTTTTTTTCACACCTCCCCCTCCCCCTCCTGTCCTCTTCACCACGCATCACGTCTCCTCAATCCCTCCCTCTCCCTCTCCGCCTCCCCCCCCTCCCATCCGTTCCCCTCTCCTCCCCTCCTCTCCGCTCCTCCCCTCCCCTCCGCTTCCCTCCCCTCCCTCCCACACATCTCTCTTGCTCTCCCTCTCACTCTCCCCTCCCCTCACCTCCACCTCCGCTCCTCTCCTCTCCCATCCTCTCCTCTCCTCTCCCCTCTCTCCCCTCCCCTCCTCTCCTCTCCCCTCCCGCTCGCCTCTCCTCTCCTCTCACCTCCCCCCCTCCCCCTCCCCATCCTCTCCTCTCCTCTCCCTCTCGCCCTCTCCGCCTCTCCTCTCCTCTCCTCTCTCCCTCCCCTCCCCTCCTCTCTCCTCCCTCCCTCTCCTCTCTCCCTCCTCTACTCTCCTCTCCTCTCTTCTCTCTCTCCCTCTCCCCTCCCTCCTCCCCCTCCTCTCCTCTCCTTCTCCTCTCCTCCCTCCCCCCTCCCACTCTCTCCTCTCCTCTCTCCTCCCTCCCCTCCTCCTGCCCTCCCCTCCCATCCTCTCCCCTCCTCTCCTCTCCCTCCTCTCCCTCCCTTCCCCTCCCCTCCCCTCCCCTCCCCTCTCTCCTCTCCTCTCCCTCCCCTCCTCTCCCCTCCCCTCCCTCTCTCCTTCCTCTCCTCTCCCTCCTCCTCCCTCTCCCCTACCCTCCCCTTCCCTCTCCCATCCCATCCCCGTCCTCCCTCTCTCTCTCGCTCCCCTCCTTTTTTCTTTCTTCTCCCTCCCCTCCTCTCCTTCTCTCTTCTCCCCCTCAACTCCCCTCCCCCCTCGCTCTCCTCTCTCTCCTCTCACTCCTCCGCTCTCTCTCTCCTCTCCCTCCTCCCCTCCCTCGCCTCCTCCCTCTCCTCTCATCCCCGCCGCTCCCCCTCCACCTCCTCTCCTCTCCTCTCTCCTCCCTCTCCTTTCTTTCTTTCTCTATTTTTCTCTCTCTCTTACTCTCTCCTCTCTCCTCTCCTCTCCTCTCTTCTCCCCCCCCCCCTCTCCCCTCCCCTCCTCTCCCCTCCCCTCCCCTCCTCCCTCTCCCCTCCTCTCCTCTCCCCTCCCCTCCCCTCCTCTCCCCTCCTCTCCTCTGGCCACCTCACCTCCCCTCCCCTCCCCTCCTCTCCTCTCCCTCTCCCCCTCCTTCTGTGTTGTCTATCTATTGCCGTCTATCTCTCTGATCTTTCTCTCCCACACACACACACTAGCACTTTTTATGTTTTGGTATTTTTGAGACAAGTTCTCCCTGTAGCCCCAGCTGGCCTAGAACTCACTATGTAGACTAGGCTGGCCTTGAACTTACAGAGATCCTCCTGCCTCTGCCTCCCAAGTGCTGGGATTAAAGCCATGCACCACCATGCCAAACCCACACTAGTACTTTTAAATTTTGTTGTTTACATACAGGGACCTGGGAAACACCCCAACTCTTAAGCAAGCCTAGTCCCCCTGAGGCTACACTGCCCTGTACTGTTTCCAATATTTACAAGCAGAGAGAGAGAGAGAGAGAGAGAGAGAGAGACCATGGGCAAGGGCAGACTGATGGGCCTCATGGCCCCAGAGAGAACTGTAGGATGTGAGCCATGAACACTACCCAGATACTTGAGGATCCAGCAGAAACAAGCCAGCCCAATAAAGGGCAGCAGAGCCCAGGGTGTTCACATAGAACTGCCAAGAAGGAGCCTGCCCAGGAGCCCACCTCTCAGGAGACCACCTGGCCAGGAGACCACCTGCCCAGGAGACCACCTGCCCAGGAGACCACCTGCCCAGGAGACCACCTGCCCAGGAGACCACCTGCCCAGGAGACCATCTGCCCAGGAGACAGCCTGTCCAGGCTCTGTCCTAGAGTACCACTCAGCGGGACAGAGAGAAGACATGGGAACAAAGTGGCCAAGGCATGCAGGGCTGCAAAGCAGCCAGCTCTTGAAGTGGGCGGCTTCAAGAGCTTGATGAGTGTGGCTTCGGGATTTTTTGAAGCCTCTGCTGCTTGAAGCCTCCACTGATCTGTGTATTTAGGAAAAAGGACTGGAGTCTAGCCGGTCACTCCTTCCCACCCCAGGAAAAAGCTTTGGTGGCAGGAGAGGGCCAGAGACACCCTGCACATGATGGACTGTGAGGGGGGCTGCCAGCAGGTGTCTGGAACCTGGCCCTGGACCTTCCAGGTCCCTCTGTTCCATGCAGACCTCTAGGTGATGCCGCCTCAGTGTATCATGTAGGTACATAGTCTTGGCCATTAAGGAGGTAGATCTAGAATCCAGGGCTGCCTGGCAAGGCTGACACTCAGGGACAGGATGGGGAGGAGCTGTGGGCTTATAGGGGGAGCCTGCAGTGTGCAGGGGACAGCCCTCAGCCAGGCTTGGCAGAGGATGGGAGCCTGAACCCAGCTTCCCACCAAAGACGGCACGAGCGGCCTCCCCATGAGGGCTTCAGCCACTTCCTATTGCCATCCTTACTAGGCTAGCAGCATGCTAAGTGAGCAAAAGCATCCAATCCTGTGGAAATGGGTCCACCTCAGAGGACACTGAGAATGGGTATCTAGGACCCAGAGGTGGTGACCACTAGTTGCATCAATAACTGGGGGTCTGACCTCAAACTTGCAAGGTCTCATGCTCATTCACGTGCACCCTTGACCTGCAGGGCCCAGCAGACACAGGCTGGTCTTGGGCTTTCCCACCTCATACTCCCCACACAAAGGCCCATGGAGATAGAGGATAGCTAGCTGGATTAGCCACTCTCCAGCCTACCCAGCCCCAGACTCTAGTCCCAGCCTCCCAGTGCCCACTGTATACCAGGACAGGCCAAGGTCTCGAAACATCATCAGACGTCCTGACTCACAGCCCTGACCCAGGGTCTCTCTGACAGCACAGGGCAGTGGTCCAGAAAACCCAGTGCTTTCCAGCAAACCCCATGTTCTACAAAGCCATTTTGACCCACTAAGAGACAGCCAGGGCTCTCTGTCACTTGTCTAGCTGGAGGCTCAGCTTCAGTTAAAGTCTGTGATTCTGAATAGGTGGGTGATTATGAGCAAGTGTTAATCCCACACCAAGATCCCTCTTCCTGCAGCAAGCAGGAGCTGTCTTCTGGACAGAGGGCACGCTTTCTGTCAGAATCCCATCCTCCTGCTTCTGTAGCAGCTATAGCAGAGAGGGGGATGAGTCAGCCTGACTGTAGGATGCAGGTGGGCTGGTGAGAACCCTCCCTATAAAGTCACCTCCTCTCAGCACAGTGGGTCACTCAGTTAGTTGGTGAGAGAGACAAGCACCTGCCCTAGGGACATAGTGAGGTAAAGGTACATCTAGCACAGAAGCCAGGCATCCAGCCTGCAGCACAAGGCTCTGGCCACCAGAGGGACCCTGGGTGGAACCTACTGAGAGCCTCACCCTGAAATAAGATATAACACTCCTGCACTGATGCACACGCTCATATGCAAGCGTGTGTGAGTACATACATATATACAGACATGCAGGCTCATATTCACACATCCACACCATGCATGCAGACACATGCATGCATACATACATGCACACACATCAGTACACACTCATACATGCACATTTGCATACCACCACCCACATACATAAGAACACTGTCATGTTTGGAACTTACTGTGTTAATATAAACATATTTATCTAGCAGCTAAAAATATTTTATCTCATTTAATGCATAAAGAGATCATCCTAGTGCCAGAAAGATGACTCTCTGGTTAAAAGTGCATGCTGTTTCTTTAACCAAACCCAAGTCCGATTCCTAGCACCCACATCAAGCAACTTACAACCACCTGTAAGTCCATCTCCAGGTGATCCAAAAGCCTCTTCTAGCATCTGGAGTGCTTCGCTCATATGCATAAACCCACACACACATACACATAATTAAATTTTGTTTTTAATTTTAACAGTAAAGAGATTTTCCTATTTAAATATCTAGGTCTCAGAGAGTGAATCTCTCTCTCTCTCTCTCTCTCTCTCTCTCTCTCTCTCTCTCTCTCTCTGTGTGTGTGTGTCTTTCTTTTAAATGTGTAAAAGTCAGAGGACAACCCAAAGGAATTAATTCTCCTTGGAGGGTGAGTTTCTGGTTTGAGGACGTGAGCACAGCCAGGCCGGGCTCTTCTGGGCACCACTCACACTGCGTGTACCACTGCTGTCCTTAGCTGACCTGCTGGCCCGGGTCATCCAGCTGCCCAAATGCCAAGAGCTGCAGCGCCCAGCAAGGCTCTGCCAGTGTCTGTGCCATTTCCTTCTCAAAATCAGTTCACACTTGCACAGAAGTTGTAAAAATAGCTCTGCGTTTCTGCAAACAGTTCCCCAAATGTGGTTTGTTACATAAGAGAACAGAAATAGGTCTCAGTGCCAGGCTACTCAGAACCACCTGCAGCTGTGCTTCTTGTCCCGTTGCCCGTCCTGGTCTTGGGAGCCTCATGTCCTAGAGCGGCTCTTTCTCTTTTTAATTCCCCACGCCCCCATGAGCAGGGCTCTTGATGGTAGAACTTCCTCACCTTGCTGTGAATTAACTGAAAGGCTTTTGCCCAGGCACTGAGCACTAAGCCCTGGCTCTGGCCTCACTTCCACTCCAGACCCCACAGCAAACTCCACATGGCATCCAGGGAAGCCCAGGTGATGGCCACACAGCAACAGCCACAGGAAGGCTGCTAACCTCAGTCTGGGAAGAACTTCCCACCACTCTGGATTGCAGGCCTATCCCAGCTGGACTCGAAGCACAACCAGAAACAAGAACTCCCCTGTCCATCGCTCCCTTCTTGTGACATGGGTGGGTGGCCTAGCTTCCCTTTGTGGCCTGGCTATAGCGCTTAGAAATCCTCCCAGCACATAAAACATGAACGGGGTATGTATTTGTATAACATGAGCATGTGGTATATATGTGGGAGTACGTGTGGAAATAGGGGTGTGTATATGCTGTGCAAGATATGTATGTTCATGTGGGGAGGTATATGTATATGACCCACAGCTGGTGTGTTCAGGTGGTAGGTGGTATGTGCATGCTATAGATAGAAGTACATGTGTGTGTGTGTGTGTGTGTGTGTGTGAGAGAGAGAGAGAGAGAGAGAGAGAGAGAGAGAGAGAGGAGGGGGGACACTGGTGGTATAATCCAGATACCAAGTACGCTGGCAATAGACAGCATAGGCTTGGCACCTCCACTTTCCTTTTCCTGTTGCTCAGAACTGGGCCTTTGGTTCTTTTGACTTCCAAGTCAGCTCCTCACCCATCCAGGGCTTGAAGCCCAATCCTGGTATGGAGGAAAAGCAAAAGTCAGTTCTCATCCAGAGGACCAGGGTACAGTAAGGCTACCAGGTTTGTCTGGTTGACCACTGGCTCCTAGGTAAGGGACCAGATCCCATAGGCAGCCTGGGTAACACAGAGGTGGGCTGCCTCCATTTCCACCAGAGTTAGAGGATGTAGGGGGAGGGTATGGGCCGAAGGTAAGGAATGGGTGCCATGCCCAGCACTGTGCCCTCCCAGAAGAGGACTCTGGTCACCAGAGTAGGGAGAGGCTTCCCGATAAAAAGGCCCTCGAATCCTTTTCCAGAGAAGCCAGTTCCTGAACAGCAATGTGGCAACTGCTCAGCTTGGGCCGGAGTCACTGCCAGCTCCTCCCAGAACACCGGGCTGAAGCCTCGCACTGGGCAGTGGTGGATTCTTGGCTAAACAGCAGGGAAAAGTACAAAGTCCATTTTGTGCAACTCTCCACCTTCCTTTTCCCTCTGTGGCATCTAGGAATATACAGCACAAATCACCTTTCCAGAAAGTCTTCTGCAGAATCTTCAGCCTTGACCCATGGCCCAACCAATGACAGAGTGGGTCAAGTAGGTCCCAGATCTGACAGCACCTTCCCAAACAACTCTTCCAGGGCTACCATTAGCCCAGTGAGCTCCCCCGCCCTTCAACCCAGTTCCTACTGAGCCCTCTCCTTTCCCAGAGTTGCCTGTGTTGTGACCTGCAGGCTCTTCCTCTGGGCTCACTTCCCTCGTCCCTCACAGCATTCCTGCCACCAGCAAATCCCTCCTGATTCTCATTTTCTTTAGCATCTGCTCCCAGATAATCTAAACTGACACTCTCCTTTTCCTCTCATCTCAATCTTTGTCCCACCCAAATATCCATGTGTAAACCACCCACAGTGATGTGCAGGTATCAGGAGGTAGGCCCTGGGAGAATTCATCAGGAGTGGGACAATTCTTTTTTTTAGGAGTGGGCTATTACAAGAATCATTAAACAGGCCCTTTCAACCATGATTGACAGGCATCTTAATCTTGGCCTGGAAACCTCCAGAACGGAGCCAGAATTTCCTGTTGTTTCTATACTGCTCAGTCTATGGAATTCTGCTGTGAAAATCTGAAGAGCTTAAGGAACTCAGAAATGGGGTGGGGCTATGACAGATGCCTGAAATCTGGGCACAGCTTTGGAGCTGGGTGATAGAACAGAAGAGCTCTGAGCTTCTTGATGAAGAGAGACTACACTGTCACAGGCAGAACTTCCTTAAAGAAAAAACTAGCTAGGCATAGTGGCTAACATCTGTGCCCCATTATTCTTGAGGCTGAAACAGAAGGATAGAGTTTGAAGCCATCTTGAGCTACAGAGTGAAATCCTACAGAGAGACAGAGACAAAGAGACAGAGACAGAAAACATTAGTCCATGGCAAAGTACCTTAAGGCAGATTCTATTCAATTCAGCAGGTGCAGAGCCCACCAACATGAGATTCTGCAGGGAAAAGAAAGATCATGTTCAACTCTCGATTCAAGAAAAATAAATATGGATTCAGAGCCAAAGAATTGGGGAAATCAGTGGGTGGATGAAAACATCAGGATTCAGGTCCTCAGCCGTCACTTGAATGCAGAGGGGGAGCCTGGTCAGGTATGGAGGGTGGGGTCTTAGCAGGGAGGGCTTAGCTGAGCCCAGATGCTTTCAGAAACAGACTGATAAATGGTTAAGTAAGAGTCTTTGTCACTGTGAAGGATGATGTTGGGTCCTCACCATCATCATCACCCTTCACAGTAGGAAGAAAGGAAACTCCGAGGAGAATGTGGCGTGGCCCAGCCATAAAGCTGGAAGAACACTGGCAAAGACCACTCTGAGTTTTCAGAACAAGGGACAAGTTACTGGAAATTGGAGGAAAGGTTGCCCTTACTGTAAATTGGCAAAAAGCTGGACCTAAGTGTCTGTCCTAATATTTCTAGGACTTACACGCAGAGATCGATATTTAGCTGAAAATATCACTAAGCATTGTATTGAAGGTGTGGTTTGGTGCTCTTGAATGCTTATAATAGAATGTGAGAAGGAAGAAATTCACTGAAAGTAGAATTTTCATCATAAAGGAAGTTCTTGAACATATGGGAAATTCTCAGCCTAGCCCTAGAAGGTATGAAGAAGCCCAGGGAGAGCGGCCAGATGGCCTTGATATGGAAACTAGTTCAGCCAACCAGGTTCCATCCATCCTAAAAAATAACCACAAGGGCATTGACAAGGTCAAGAAGGTGCCCCTCCCTTTGCATGCCTGCTGTTTCCAGGCCTGGAGACAGATGTTTCATGTGCAGGTGATGGTGCATACTCAGCCTCACATTGTAGCCAACTGCCCACATGGTCCCCCAAAGGTCCTGTGCGTGCTGTGTGTTCAGCAATGCTGTGAGGCATGGCTGCCTCTACCTACAACTAGAAGGCCAGACAGAGCCTCAGTGAGGGCCAGCTTACCACAGAGGGTCCCCACTATAGCAATACCCCACAAAGCTACAAAGGAACAGCTGCATCTGAGACCCCAGATCAGTGCTAGCGCACATTCCAGTCTGGGCAGGGATCGCTTAAGACTCAGCCACAGAGATACTGCAGGGCCAGGACTCCCAGAGAACAGCCACATGGCAGCGTGGCAGCGTCTGGCACAGGGCCACGAGGCAGCCCCAGTACCTTCCTTTGCCTTGGGAAGTAGCAGCCCTGCACTAATAACCATACAATGACTGGTACCCAAATTCCATTCTTTACCAAGATGTCCAGTGCTTGGCAGAACAAAATAAGACTGGGACACCTTTAGTGCCATAAAGTACAGACTTGTTCGGTGAATGATAGACACATGTCAAAAGGGGGTGGGGGCCGCCCATAGCTCCAACAGGAGTCACGTTAGAGCATATGGTCTGTGCTATTTTACCTTTTAGTTTTTTGTTAGTAGTATCCCCCACGTGTGTTCTTGAGATGTGTGATGTTTGGGTGCATAATGTTTAGGTGGTATAATGTTTTGGGTGTATGTCTACAGTATATAATATTTGGGGTATATGATGTTCAGGGATCTATGACGTGGGAATGGCTATACCAATATATCATAAGATCTTCCATAACCTAATTAAGTGGATTTCAAAAATTAACATACAGAAAAGATGGGGTCCCTTCACTGTGAGGCTCATGAAACCACACTTCCAGCTGCTGCACAATGGCTGAGGCCAAGATCCAGGCACAGTGCTGCCCCTTGCTTCAGGTCCAGTGGCCTGTGGTGGTAGGGTGAAACCCAGAGGTTTGGACAGAACCAGGAACAGGACAGACTGGATTAGCAGGATCCAGTTAGGGCCAGATGAGTGGAGAAAAGAGGGTGATGTGGGGAGTGGAAGGCTGGGAGTGACTGCCCCCCTCACTCGGGGGCTTTGGAGTCCCATCCTTAGCCTTTTATGCATTGCTGATGGGTGGAGAGAGTCATGGAAGCCAGTGCACACAAGTCACCTCCTCCCTGCACAGAAAAACGCGCCACTTTTTAGATGGTGCTGCCCATCATCGTGCCTCGGAATGATGGTTTTGTATGCTTGTTTCCAGTCTACTCCTTCCCATCTCCACTTCTTTGGGGAGGGGGAGGAAACCAATGAGTTTATTGGAATTACTTACAGGATCATGGACAACTTAACAGTGACTAAACCATTAAATTGCCTGTAAGATTCTCAGGAAAGTGAATGACTCATGAGTCCTTCTCCTCCAGAACAAGATGTTGACGGGCCAGTCTTATGCAGGTCTTGTGCGGGTAGTCACATCTGCTGACAGTTCAAGAGTGCGGCAGCCACATCATGCTGGGAGGGCTGCATCATGCAACACTCCACACCTCCTCCAGCTCTTTCACCTCTTCCACAATGGTCTCTGAGCTTTGGATGGGGTGGTATAGATGACCCCGTTTAGGACACTCTGCACTTTAACCCATTATTAATGGCCAATTCTGGGCACAGCACCTGGCTGAGGGGCAGCCTTTTCTCAAGTCCTTGATGTCCCATCTTTTTTTTTTTTTTTTTTTTTTGGTCTATTTGAAACAGGGTCTCCCTGTAGCCCCAGCTGTCCTAGAACTCTATAGACCAGGCTGGCCTTGAACTCACAAAGATCCACCTGCCTCGGCCTCCCGAGTGCTAGGATTAAAGGTATGCGCCACCACACCTGGCTTTTTGTCTTTTTTGAGACAAGGTCTTCATGTAGCTCTGGTTGTCCTGGAACTCACTCTGTAGACCAGGCTGACCTTGAACTCACAGAGATCTGCCTCCCAAGTGCTGGGATTAAAAGTGTGCACCACCACGCCTAGCAATTTCCCAGCTTTTGCCAGAGCTTGCCTGAGATCATCCTGCATGAGACAGACCAGAATCCACTACACTGTGTTGGAGTCTCAGTGCCCCTTGCTGTCACAGCAGCACCATCAACCCCACCCAGGAGCTTTTTCTTTGTAATCTAAGCTCCATATGCTTTCGAAAGAGTCATTCCTTGGGCTGGGCTTGTAGCTCAGTGGTAGAGCACTTGCTTAGAATGGATCAGGCCATATTCACAGCACCAAGAGAGCCTCGAGATTCTCCCTGATTTGCTATTTCAAATGACATTAAAGAAATGTTACAGTCCAGATAACATTCACAGCTCCTTTGGTTCCTCTGCCCTCTGCTGGTGAGATCTCACCCTTAAACAGTTTGAAAGCTGTGGGTCTGAGAAAGGGTGGGCCCACAAGAGTTTCCCCTGGGAATTAGGGTGCAGTGCCCAGTCTTCATTCCCAGCAGGAGGCTAGTCTTCCTGATCCATGTGGGATACTGAGAAGAGAGAGTGGTCTACTTCTCAGCGGATGCTCTACAGATAAGCGGCTGCATCCTACATGGCTGGGAAGTGGTGGACACAAAGAGGGACAGTGTGGCATCTAATATTAAAATGTTGTACACACAGTACAATTTAATATTAAGGAAATCTGGGGACCAGGAGGCTCCCTGATCCATAGAAGAAAGGGCACTGAATCTCTAACTTGCAAGGATTGATTTGCATGGATAGGGTGGGCTAAGCAGGCATTCAAAAACAAAGGGTAGGCAGGTCAAAGGTCATATCTCTGCTGGAACTCAGAGGTCATAACTCTGCTGGAAACAATTATAACAAAATGTGGACTTATTGATAGATTCAGAGCAAGTGTAGTAGACTGCACCATAAACCAAACACCAAACACAGGAAGTGGCTGTATTTACAACAGGTAAATAAAGTATAGCTTTTTTTTTTTAGCTAATCTAAGCATAAGGAACACCAGGGCACTTCAGAACCTGCGTCTACATCTACATACTGCCTATCTGGCCCTGCTAGCAGAGACAGTCTTGGCTGCTGGTAACTTTGCACAAGTGGTCAAGCAGGCTTTCTGCAGAGTTCTCCAACCAAAAGCCACTGTGTAAAAGGCCTGGGGATGCCAAGCAAGAGATAAAGACAGCCGAGTGCTCCTCTGGTGGCTGGAGCTGCATTGCTGGCTGAGCACAGTGGGCAGAGGGCACAGGGCACTGATCACAGCTAGCCGAGCCCACTTTGCAGTGCGCAGGGGGCCTGTACCGGCCTATACCGGCTGATTTCACCTTAGCCACTTCTGCTTCTCAGACAAGGCAGGCTCTGTAGGGGGATGAGGGATGGCAGAGCAGCCACTTCCACCCAGGTGGAGCTCTTTAGAGGGCAGCTCTGCTGAGGATGGGGTCCTCCCTGGTCATTCATATTCCAGCCTAGCAGCCTACAGGAATTTACCTCCCAGAGGAGCACACAGGAATGGTCCAGAAAGCACACACTGAGTGGTATCATGAGCATGGACTAGCCTAGGCTAAGTCCAAAGGAATCCAGGACACAAATATATAATGCAATTTAATTTTATTAATTTCACACAGGTCTATTCTACAGTTCTCAAATACTATTTTTTTTTTTTTTTGGTCTTTTCGAGACAGGGTCTCCCTGTAGCCCCAGCTGTCCTGGAACCCACTCTGTAGACCAGGCTGGCCTTGAACTCACAAAGATCTGCCTGCCTCTGCCTCCTGAGTGCTACGATTAAAGGTTTGCGCCACCACGTCTGGCAAATCCTACTTCTATAGTTCTAAAAATCCTAATCCTACCCTGGACTGGCCTCCTCCCCCAAGGCTGCTCACCTATGGCGTCTCTTAGCCCTTTGGAAGCGATGGACAAGAAGCCCGATGATTGGCTCTAGCGGATCTCTTGGTCTGGTGCTGGGGCAGCTTTTAGTCGAGCCAGTCAGGCCAGCGTCAGGGGCCCACAGAGTCAGGATGCCCTTCAGGTGAACCAGGTGTCAAGGAAGCAGCATGGCCAGGTTGCTCTTAGCTGCAGTGTCTCACACAGCAGGTGTCCCCCAGAGTGGGGTGTGAGCGCTGACCATTTGCACTCCCTGGTTTAAATAGGCCCCAGTTGGGCATGTGGGGTGCCCTGAGTCTGAGGTGCTAATCTCAGGCTTGTGCCCAGGGTCCCCCTACATGGCAGGTGGCTATCTTTCCTCTCTGGGGTCACACCTTGGTCAAGGTGGGGGGGAGGACACCCAGGACTGGTTATCAGGTCCTTGTGTTCATATGGCCTCTGGTTACCTAATCAATTGAGTACGGTCAGTCTCTGCTGAGCCCCTCTGTGGCGGCCTAGTGCTGAGCGCTTATCTCTAAAGCAGCCCTGAGCTGGAGCAGGCCTCTCACTGAGCTAAGTTTAACATTTGCTAATTTCTTTAAAGTTACAGCATTTTACACATTATCTACTATTAGTTTAATCCTAACTTCTAATTCATACAACTTCTACATGCTAACTATGCTCCTATCAGTGGGCTTGAATCTGGTCAGCTCTGACCAGCTGGCACCAATGTGGAGCTGGAACATGAACTGGCCCTGGCCCTAGGCAGTGGTGGTTTCTGAGGGTGTCACTGGCAGAGACTCTAGCAAGCATTCCAGTGTAGAACACCTTAATCATGTGGTAGCCCAGGGCCTGGGAAGGTCTCTAGGGGCTGAAGACAGCCATGGGAGCAAGCGGCCACTAAGTTGTACTATCTTACTGGGAGATAATAAGACCACAAAGGCAGTAGATAAGTAGCCAGGATATGCGTGAAGGGACCTGAAAATTCAAGAGTTGCAGAACCCTGGGAGGCCTAGTGGCCCACCAAGACAAGGTTCAGAGCCTGGGAAGAACCTGGAAATATGGGATGAGGACATTCAGTGGTGCCTAGGGACACCCTTGAAGATGCCTGCTCTGTAGGCAGCATGGGTGTCTGTGGGGATGACAGCCAGCCCTCCCTGCACACTGCCCCACCCTGTATGGGTGACCACTTGGTTTTTATTACTGTGAGTATACTGTCTTGATCCAGCTGAGAGCACTCTGTTCTGTCCTGAGCAGTCGGTTACATCCACACCCACAGCCACTTTGGGAAATTATTCTATGCTTCAAGCTACTACATTCTCACCCTAAGGACTCTAGGGTTAAATGCCCAACAACTAGGGACAGCCCTATGGCCTAGAACCTGCCAATCCCCAGGCAGCCCAGCTGCCTCCAACCTGCTGGCCAAATGCCATCTGTCCTGCACCCCCAGGATGTCCTGTGTCTGGGCCCACAGCCTTCTCTTGTCAGGGCTCCCCTTTCTCCTCTGCAGTGTCCGCATCTTGTTTGCATCTTTAATCCTAGCACTTGGGAGGCAGAGGCAGGTGGATCTCTGTGAGTTCAAGGCCAGCCTCATCTACAGAGGGAGTTCCAAGACAGCTGGAGCTAGAGAGAGACCCTGTCTCAAAAAGACAAAAAAAAAAAAAAATTTAAAATCTGTAACTGATGTCCTACCAGCCTCTGTCCAATGCCCAGGAGGACTAAGCTGAGTGTTCCCAGGGATAGTGGACATAGCAGAGGAGTCTTCTGCTCCACACAGGGGAAACTGAGGCCAGCGAGGCACAGAGGCAGTCTTATTCTTGCTTTGAGAGGAGATGGCAAGCTTCATCTCCCAGGGTCAAACACCTGACACCACATCTCAGGCTCCCCAAACATGCCTCGTATTGCTGTGACGACAGAATATGCTGTGACAGAATTCTGAATATAAACGACTCAGGAAGTGTCAGTTATTTTGGGTTATGGTTTCAGGCTGTAGTCGCGGGGCCTGGTACACTTGGGCAGAACATAGTCACAGCCGGGTAACAGTCCTGACAGCACAAAGATGCACTTAAAGACAGACTTGTGCCTCTGGCTTTGCTGTTGTTGAAACAATGGTCCCCACGAAACTGGAATTTCCCCTGGAATCTCCCAGTAGGAAAAAGGCTGAATTCTGGAGCCTTATAAGCTTCTTGCAGTTCTGACAGACTTCCTTGCAGGAGCTGAGAGGATGAAGATGGACCAGACCACAACCTGACTGGGACTGCTCAGTTCCACATGCCTCTTGTTCTCTACTAAACCTCATGTCAGGACCCCAGACATGAACTTGGGGTCACCAACCTCTTCATTGATTCCTCTTCCCCTGTGGCCGTGCTGAATAAATGCTTCTGCTTTTTCTCTAGTGGGTCTCTTTAATTGGTGCTTTGTTAGTGGATCTCTGACCCGAGCTTGTAATGAATGGCTGCAGAGGCCCAGACTCGGTCCCTAACAACTCCACCAACAGTGCAAGCACAGGAGAGGAAGATGTTCCTCATCTCACAGGGAAGAGAAGGCAGGGAGACGGAAAATACACGAAGGGACCAGTGAGTCAGAGCCCGTGAACACAAGCTCAGAGCCCTGCCTTCCACCACGTCCCAACAGCACCGCCAGGTTAGATTAGGTCGGAGATCTCGGGATCTAACTGTCCCAGATATCACTGCAGATGTACCCTAGGGCAAGCTTTACTAACCTTCTGATTTCCTGATCTAACCAAGTTGATAATCAAAAATTAACCATCACCTACCCTAAAATTTGTTTGAGAAATTCCAAACTAGGTAATCATTCATATGTTTATTGGATAATTATGATGTGTCAACATTGTTCAAGCTGAGCCTATGAGATGACTCAGCACACAGAAGCACTTGCCAAGCAAGCCTGAGGTTCAATGCTCCATCCAGGAGCCCACATAAAGGTAGAAAGAGCGCCACATGCACCCTCCCATGATTATAATAAATAATTTTTTTAATTTTAAAAAAGTTGTTGAAGCTGTATTTTTGAGACAGGATTTCCCTGTAGCCCCAGCTGGCCCAGAATTTGCTGTGTAGACCAGGCTACCCTTGATTCCACAGAGGTTCCCCTGCCTCTGCCTCCTTGAGTGCTGGAATGAAATGCATGTGCTATCATACCCAGCTTAAATATTTTTTTTTTGTCTTTTTGAGACAGGGTCTCCCTTTAGCCTCAGCTGGCCTAGAACTCACTATGTAGACCAGGCTGGCCTTGAACTCACAGAGATCCGCCTGCCTCTGCCTCTTGAGTGCTGGGTTAAATAATTTTTTAAGAAAGCTAAATATACAGTTATAAAGTCACTAAGAATGTTCTCTTTTTAAGTACTATATGTTTGTTGAAAGGTGTGGCCCCTCTTCATTTACAAGGTGACTTTATCTGCCCCCTTCTTTCAATACCAGTTGGCAGGACACAGCCCCAAGGCAGTTGACATGAAGCAGTGTTTTGAATCTCCAAAGTTACCATGTATTAAATTCATCCACAAAACCACGTAATGTATATAAGGACACAGGCAAAACATAGCAGCCAGAGCCGTGGCTGGTCCCTCCCTTTAAGAACTGTCCCCATCAATGAGCCCTCCACTCCATTTCTTCAAGTGAAGTGGCGCATCCTCGGTGAGAAGACAGATTTCATCAGCCTTCCACGATCCATGGCCCTAGAGCTGAGCCCCAGAGAGGCACAAGCGGGCCACTAGAGGCTCAAAGCTCCTCGGGCACCTGCTGTTTTCACTTTACTTTTAACTCTGGGGACTTGCTATATGGCGATCAGGCTGTGCCCTGTGTTATTTGGCCCACTCCATAGTGAGTTAACAGCGGCAGTCAGGCTGAGCCTTGCTCTGGGTGACTCCATATATCAAGCAGGACTTGGCTTCACTTTGTAAATGCAGAGGCAGGAAGCCCCTCACTGTGCAGCAAGACATCACCTGTCCAGTCCCTACATAAGACAAGGCCAGGTAAGTAACTTATTCATAAAAGCAAAAAAGTAATGTCCTATAAACTTATCAGAGTAGATTGGGAGCCGTGGGCCTATTAAAGCCATGCCAGCAAAACCAGGACTAAGAATTTACAAACACCAGGGACTGAGAGATGGCTCAGCAGTTAAGAGTAGATTGGGAGCCGATGGGCCTATTAAAGCCATGCCAGTGAAACCAGGACTAAGAATTTACAAACACCAGGGGCTGGAGAGATGGCTCAGCAGTTAAGAGCACCGACTGTTCTTGCAGAGGACCCAGGTTGGATTCCCAGCACTCACATGGAGGCTACGAACTGTCTTCAACTCCAGTTCCAGGGGAATCTGACACCTTCTTCTGACCTCCGCAGCATTGCACGACATGGGTGCACAACCTACATGCAGACAGTACACTCATACACATAAAAAATAAATAAATAAATAAATAAATAAATAAATAAATAAATAAATAAATACATAAAAACTTTATTAAAAAAAAAGAATTTACAAACATCAGACCGATGGAGGGTACAGCACTTCACTTCACTTCAACCTCATAAAGAAGAGGACACCTGACTTACAACAGCCCTCCACCCACACTGAGTATATACATCAAAAGACCAATAGCCAGAGAACTTTGCCTGTCACCAGGGCTTCAGCCCAGCTCAGTCCCCACTGCCAGATCAAAGGCAACTCAAATTGCTGCCTGTATGTCCACCTATCTGTTCACGAATCCATCCAGGCCTGGTCCTGCACGTCCATCCATCCAGGCCTGGTCCTGCACGTCCCCTCCAGCAGCTCTCCAGGTGGCTTTGTTAATCTCTAATCTAGTCACTTTCAGTGACTCCCTTTGTATCTGCATCAACTCTTAGAATTCTTCAGGAATCTTTAACCTTTGGGCTGCAATTCTGTGAGACAGATAAATAGACAGATAGATGGACAGAAAAATTATGTGATTTGTAATGTGTGATGTGAGAGTTAATATTAGTAATTGACTGGAATAAAACAACCCATGTTTGCCTGGGCCAGCTGTCAAGGGAAATCGAGTCATCTTGGTAAACTGGAGGCTGTTTAATAAATTCTGACCTTGAGGAAAGACACCCACACATCCGGCAAGGCTTCTGACGTGGTGCTGTGTGTCACATCCTCTCTTTGGACATCTCTGTTGTCAGTTGTCTAAGCAGATGCTGTGATTTGACAGGCGACGGCAAAGCAGGGTGACAGATTGGAAAACATGACTGGTGGGGCTTTTGTGTTTCTCTTCGCAGCAGCTCGCTGCCCTCCCCCTGCATTCCGCACACCCCACCCTCGTGCTCTCAGAACAGCTGGGCCTTCTGTCCTACTGGGAGCTCCTCCAGGAAGCTGCTGTTGTCACAACCTGAGTTCCACCAGCCTTGGAGGGTGAGGGTGACACATAAAAAATAAATAAAATTTTAAAAAACGACTAAATAAATAAATAAAATACTACCTATTTTTATTTTATGTGTACAAGCATTTTGCCTACATGTACGTAAGTACAGCACATGTGTGCAGTGCCCTCAGAGGCCAGAGGAGTTACAGCTGACTGTCAGTCAGCATGTGGGTGCTGAGAACCAAACCCAGGTCCTCTGCAAGAGTTTTCTTAGCCAATGAGCCATCCCTCTCCAGTTCTTGATTTTTTGTTTTTTACTTTTCTTTCTTTTCTTTCTCTTTCTTTCTTCCTTTCTTTCTTTCTTTCTTTTTTATTATTTTGAGACAGGGTCTCCCTGTAGCCCCAGCTGGTCTGGAAATCATTATGTAGACCAGGCTGGCCTGCCTCTGCCTCCAACTGCTAAGATTAAAGGCCACATCACACCACCCTATATTCCAGAGCCAGGATTTCTTACATTTACATTAAATCTACTCTTCCAGCTGGTGTCCTGTCATCTGCTGGCAAAGGAAAGTGGCAGCACCTTCTCTACTAAGGACACTTTGCTGCTCTCTGCCTCTCCTCTGCCGGGTTCCCCCTGTGGCAATCTCCAGCTGTGTGCACAGAGCAGCAGGCAGCTCTCAGTTCCCCTGATTCTAATGCTAACTGTTCATATTTCATCAGTGTTTTGTCTATTGGGGGGGAGAGGTACCTGTATATGTGTGTGTTTACATGTGCCACGTGTGTGAGGGTACCCATGGGGACCAGAAGAGGGTGTTGGATCCCCTGGAATTGGACTTAAAGGAGGTTACAAGCCCCCTCATATGGGTGTTAGGACTGAACTCGAGTCCTTTTGGGGAAAAGCAGAGTGTTGTGAATCACTGAACCATCTCTTCAGCTCTGTGTTTGTTTTTTTGTTTGTTTGTTTGTTTGTTTGTTTGTTTGTTTGTAGACATGGTCTCACTATCTCACTTTGCAGTTCTGGATGGCCTGGAACTTGATTTATAGACCAGGCTGGGCTGAAACTCACAAAGATGTGACTACCTCTGGCTCCTAAGTACTGGGAATATGTTATTTTTTAAGCACCTGCCTTTTGAAGGTAAATTATTTTCATTGGAGGATAAGATTTCCTGACAAACCATGGTGCCAAAGAAAGAAGCAGCTCTCAGATCAAAGGAACAAAACAGACAATAGTTATATCTTCATTTTCAATCCCAGTCGGAACATTTTAAAAATATATTCACAAATCCTCAAAATGTAAAATTGGTGTTGACTCACCCTACAGGTGGGAGGTGGCAGAGTGAACTGTGACTTCAGAACCACGGCTGTGGAGAATTCTGTGGGTCAGCTGTGCTCCCTTGGGGCCACAACATGAGGACACCTAGGCTTTACTGCGAGAGGACACAGGGCCAGGATGCAGGCCTCCACCCACCGGCAGCAGTGGACCAGCCAGAGGAAGAAGTACCCAGAAAGTGAGCAGTATTCCTCTCAGTGTGTCCATGAGGGCACCCAGCAAGTGCCAACCAAAAAGACAAGCACAATGCACGTGGATGGATTTCAAGACTCACCCTCAGACAATAAAGTGGCCCATGGCTGCTGAGGGCAGGAGTGTGGCTTGGTATCCTGGGACCCAAACTGCTATCCTCCAAAATACCCTGGGAGGTGTCTTGGACCTTCAGCTCCCTAGAGGAAGTGGTGGGCAGGAGGTGTGTTTGTTGTAGGTTGACCCCCAAGCTCTGGGCCGGAGCGGTGACTAACAGGCTAAATTTTGGCCTCTCAGCAACTGCACAAATAAATGGATAAATAAATCCAGCTCAGAAAGAGCCTCCATTTGTCCAGGCTCAGCTGTCAGTGTTCCTGCTGATAGCACCCACCCCCAGTGGTTCTGAACCAAAAGGCCAGCCTCATTCTGAGCCACTCTCCTACAGGAGGCTGCAGCACCCACAGTCAACCTGATTAACACAGATGGATTTGATGGATATATGTGTGTGTGTGTGTGTGTGTGTGTGTGTGTGTGTGTGTCCCTTTGGGCTCCCAGCAGCTAATGGGAATTTTTTATGCTAGGGGTGTGCTCAGCGCCAGGTCCTGGGCTGCCTGTCACACTGAAGGAGCTGGGCCTGGCTAGGTCCCTGCAGCCTCCCACAGGCAGAGTGCAAAGCCAGCTCCCAGGACCCTGGAACCAGCGCCTGTCCCCAGGGGACTCTTTCTCACAGACTTTGAGATACAAATGTAACTCAAGATGAGGAGACCATCTGCTGGGCCAGCCAAGGGTTTGGGCAGGGACAGCTGCCAAGGCTCTTAGATATGCAGCCATCAGGGAAGGGGCAAAGGCAGTGTGCTCTTTAGGAAAGGCCACTCGCGGAGTCTCCTAATTATCTAGATCAGTCCAGACAGGATTCTGCTCATCACAGGATGTACAAACTTCAGATTCACTACACCCTTGGAGATTGGGTGGCAGTGCATGCTACAGCCAGGAGAGGGCACATGGGGACCAAGAGGAAGAGGGAGGTGGGGAAGGGATAGCCAGGAAGGCAGCCAGGGAGAGGTGGATCCAGGAATGGTCTCTTAGAAGTGGGATGGGAGTGGTGACCAAAAGGAAAGGAACAGAAGCCATTTGGGAGAAAAGGCAGCCAGGAGGTTCTCAGAAGCCACCTGAGGGAAAGGACAGGCAACAACGAAAACAGACACCATCTAATGAGGAGGTATTCCCACAGCTGGTGGATCCAGAGACCCTTCTCCCTTGCATCTGATGTCATAAAACCTCTATAGGGATGAATGGGCTCTGCTGGGAGGCTGACAGGGGGTTACTGTTTACAGAACTCAGTCCTGGCCCCAAATTCCTCATAGCACCTTCTTCTCTGGGGGCCTCCTTCCTGTATCCACTCTTGTTCAGGTGTCAGGGGCACAGAGTATTAGACCTGCTATAACAAGAAACAGAAAACAATGTCTGCACTGAGGGGCGCCCGCCACTGAGGGGCGCCCGCCACTGAGGGGCGCCCGCCACTGAGGGGCGCCCGCCACTGAGGGGCGCCCGCCACTGAGGGGCGCCCGCCACTGACCTCAGTTTCTCTCCCTGACCTCAGTTTCCTTTTCTGAACAGGCTCTGGCAACTGTCCCCTGTGAGGGAAAAGCTTCTACCACTGTGGACGACACCTACTGGAGGACGGTGATCAACAGGGAGGAGCTGTCTACCACAAAATCAGCCCCTGGCACTTATGACGAAGTGGACTTCCTTACCCACATCTCAAGATCTGTTACTTGCCACCAACCATAGTCCAAAACTAACAACTGGAAAATTCCAGAGACAATTCTGGTGATTCTGGCTAAACCACTCTAACCAGATTCTCAATGAAGGCAGGCCAGTTCAGACATCACCTGGGGGGAGGAAGGAACATGACCAGGTCATATATGGAGAGTGATCAGGATCATCCCGATCCCCTGTTGAGGTTAAGGGAGAAGGAGGACCTGCCTGATACACCAATACAGCAGGAATTTAAAGGAATTCTTAAAGGAAGTACCCAAGCTGACTCAGGAAAAGGATGTGTGGATACAGCTGTCAGGCTTTCACCTTGACCACATACCTGCAATCCTCCTCAGCAAGAAAGTCAGCTGCTTGCCATGATGGATATTCACTCAAGGTCAGCTCAGAACTGGGAGAGAACAGCTAAAGAGGCACCAGGGGGGTGCCTCCTGCCCTCTCCTTTGGAGCCACTGTGAGCCCAGCTTCAGGCTGCCACTTGGGAAAGGAACCCTGCCCGCCTCACACAGGGGCAATGATTCCTAAAGAGCTGGTGAGGAGAGCCAGCAGAGGGCTGCAAGCATGGAGCTTGAGACTTCTGGGGAGGAAGGACCAGGGTAGACACAATGAAGAACTTCCACCAAGTGGAAGGTGGTGTCTTCCTCGGTCTGCCTCAGTGGGTAGCCAAGGTACCAATGACCAATCCATAAAACCAGCTGCTGCCATTGCCTCCTCCAGCAAGCCCTGGGCCCCGTAGATCTTCATCTGTGCCAGGGTCCAGCCTCCAACTTAGAGGACATACCTAGATGTGTGTACCCTGGGTGTACCATCCCATACCTGTGTCAGGTGCTGCCCCTGCTATGTTCTGTCATGGGCTCCTGGTATTCAAAGCTATAGCTGAAGAAAGTCCATTTTTTTAAATAAAGCAACTGTCTTGAAGAATTCTAAGATTTCAGCTACAAAACTTAGCTCAAGGGTAGAAGACAATGGCCTTAGTTTCTCCCTGTTAGATAAACAACTCCAAGAAGTTCTGACTGAGAAGTCCCACCACCACCACAATCCCCTTTCCAGATATGTGTAACTGTTGTGAAAATGAATAACTAACTGCTTATTTTGCTTCTGTAATCTCACTTAATGGCTGTTCACCTTGAAGCCCTTTCCTTAGAAGGAAAATTCCACTGAAATGAAACAATTATGGTCTGTGCCTTTAAGAGCTTCAAATTCCCTCCTTCTCAATGGCTGCAGGCAATGTTGCTTTCTTCTACTTGGCTTTTATTATTATTGTTATTATTATTATTAAATTATTTTTCTAATTTAAATTCAGACTGTGTCTAGTAGTCTTTCCTGGTGGTCTCAAAACTCCATAACATTTGGAAGTTCCACCGAAATCTTAGAGACTTCAAATCCAAGGGTGCTGGCCTGCTGCCAAATTGAGGAGAGGCAGCCCTGGACAAGCCCACAGGAGCCTGGAGCCTGGAGCCTGGAGTCCAAATCAAAGAACAAACAAAAGCAAGAACTAATGGCCAACGTGTGCTTCAGAGAGAAACTCTGAGTTAGTTTGGGAATCTGGACATCTGAGAGAGATTCTGGGCCTGGGGTGACCAGGGAGGATGCAAATGACAGAGTTAAGCAAGTCCTGCCCCCAACTCAGCCTGCATGGGACCCCCAACACTAACCAAGGTAGGGGACCAATGGACACCCACTAGCAGGCCCTCCTGACAGGAATGAGAGCAACCATTAGAAGACTGACTAATCTTTCTAAGGTATCCAAAATTATCCAAGGAAGCCAAGCATCTCCCTCTTGGTTCCTCCAGCAATGTGAAATGCTCACCAGGAATGTACCCTGATTGATCCAGATGCCCCAGAAAACCACCAACATGAAAATGCTTACCAGGAGTAACCCTGACTGATCCAGACACTCCAGAAAACCAGCAGGATATTAATAATACCTTTGTAATCCAGTCAGCCCCAAATATACGTAGAAAATTACAGAAACTTGAAGGGTTTGAAGGGATGACCAGGTCACAGTTGTTAGAAATAGCTCAGAGAAACTTTAATAGAGACACTGATGAAAGGAGAGACAGGAAACAGAGGCTGGCAAAGATAATGGTGGCAGCTTTCAGGGAAGGGGATGACAAAAAAACAAAACAGGACTGCCTAGAGTAGACCAGAAAAGGACCAGATCGTATGTTTCAAGAAGAGGCACTGGAAAAATACATGTCCACAACATAGACAGGGAGAAGGGAGCAAGTTGCCAACCTGTCAGTCACAGACCGATGGGGCAGGGCTCCATACAATGAGCACCTAGGAGCGGTAGTCACTGGAAAAGTAGGTGGCAAAACTCTTTAATTCCTGGTGGACACTGGTGCTGCTCATTTGGTATCGACCCAACACTTGGGTCCACTCACCAAGAAGAGGACCACCATTCGAGGGGCCATGGGGACAAGAATCTATGCCTAGACCACCCAAGAACTAAATCTCAGGCAAGGTATTGTGACTCATTCTTTTCTTGTTATATTGGATTCTCCATACCCCCTGATTGGCAGAGATTATTGAGGAAATGGTGCCATCAATACATTCAGTGAAAATGATGCCACTCTAAAGGATCACACCCAGCTATCCTGGTAACTTTCCCCCTATCAGATGAATACAATTAATAGAAAAGAGTACTAAAGGTCTAGGAACAGACAATTCCCTCTTTCTAAAACCAATGCAAAAGCCTGCATAGTGAAGTGAAGTGTCAAGTTATTTGGGCAGAAACCAATTCACCAGAACTGGCCTCTCATCAGCCACCAATAATTCAACTCCTGAGCTCTGCCACACCTATGAGGATGAAGCAATACCCAATATCAAGAGATGCTAAGTTTGGCATTAGAAAACAAATCTCTGCCACCTCAGAGATATGGGAATCCTAGTTCCCTGCCACTCCCTTTGGAACATACCCTTGCTTCCTATTGTAAAACCAGGCACTAGGGACCACCATCCTGTTCAGGACTTGAGAGGAGTTAACGAGAGAATGGAAACCATCCATGAAACCATGCCCAGCCCCTATACTCAGCTCAGTTTACTAGACCTTGAAAGGACTGTGTACAGTGGTTTAAACTTAAAAGATGACCAAAAAAAAAAGAATCCCTTTTAAGCCAGGAGTGGTAGTGAACACCTTTAATCCTAGCACTCAGGAGGCAGAGTCATGTGGATCTTTGTGAGTTCAAGGCCAGCCTGGTCTACATAGTGAGTTCCAGGACAGCTGGGGCTACAGGGAGACCCTGTCTCGAAAAGAACCAAAAAAAAAAAAAAAAGACTTAAAAGATGGATTTTTCTCCTTGCCTCTGGTGCCCATGAGTTGGCCATATTTGCCTTTGAATGGACAGACCCTGAGGCAGGGTTCAGTGGACAGCTGACCTGAACTCACCAGCCACAGGAGTTTAAGAACTCTCCTACCCTACTTGATGAGACCCTCAGTGCAGATCTGCCTGAATATTGCCAAGAACACCCTGCAACGCGTGGGCAATCTCCTCATCACCACCCAGACATTTGACGAATGTTAACAGGCCACTGAGGATATCCTAGAGATGCTCCAGTGATTGGGCTACCACGCATCAGCCAAGGAGGCCCAACTGTGTGCCAGCAAGATAACTTTTCTAGGGTATTGCCTGGAGAATGGCTCTAAGCAGAACCCAAGCCATGATGAATATTCCTGATGCATGGGTCAAGAAACAAGTGAGAGAATTCCTGGGGAAATTTGGGTATTGCAGACTCTGGATACCCAACTTTGCAGAAATAGCCAAGCCACTATACCAGAGCTTGAGGGGGGTGTGCTTCTAAGTTGGGAGGACAAAGAAAAGGAGGCCTTTCGAAAACTCAAGGAGGCCTTAATGTCAATACCAGCAATAGGATTGCTGGACATTGCCAAACCCTTCCACTTATTTGTGGACAAGTGCCACAAGGTGGCCAAAGGCATATTGACTTAGACTTTGGGACCTTGGAAAAGGCCTGTGGCTTATCAGTCAAAATGTCTAGCTAGACCCTACAACAGCAGGATGGCCAGCATGTATCTGAGCCGTTGCTGCCACAGCAGTCTTGTAGAAAGAGACTGACAAACTGACTGTGGGACAGGACTTGGCCGTTGCCACTCCCCACTCCATTGAAATTCTCCTCTGAGGAGCCCCTATGTCCCAGGTGTCAAATGCTCAAATCACCCGGTATCAGGCTTTCCTCCTAGATGCACCAGAGTCAGGTTCTCACTTTCTGCAGTGCTGAACTCACCACCCTTCCTGCCTGATCCTGAACGACTTGCGCATGACTACATTCAGGTGACTGCTCACTTGCAACATGGATGACCAGACCTCTGTAACCAGACCTCTGGGAAAGCAGATGGGACCCTACACACTGAAGGGAGCAGCTACGTGCAGGACGGGGTCAGGTATGCAGGAGCAGCTGTGATGACACTCACTGAGGTAATGGAGGTAATCTGGGCTCAGTCCTTACCTCGGGGTACGTCAGCTCAGAGGGCAGAATTAATAGTCCTGACTCAGGCACCGAGGTGGGGAAATGGCCCTACAGTCAACATTTGATAGCCAGTACACCTTTCCCACTGCCTGTGTCCATGGCACCTTATATATCAGGAACAGGGCCTGCTGACCTCTGCTGGGAAGGAAATCAAAAACAAGGAAGAAATTTCCACTCTCCTGGTGGCCATCTTGTTTCCAGAAAAGCTTGCTATCATTCACTGGACACCTACAGGAATTCAGCTGAGGTTGGAGGCAACAGATTTGTTGATGCCGCTGCAAAGGGAGCACCACAAAGCCAGCAGGGCTGCTGCAAAGGAAGCACCACAAAGCCAGCCGGGCCGCTGCAAAGGGAGCACCACAAAGCCAGAGGGGCCGCTGCAAAGGGAGCACCACGAAGCCAGCAGGGCCGCTGCAAAGGGAGCACCACGAAGCCAGAGGGGCCACTGCAAAGGGAGCACCATGAAGCCAGCGGGGCCACTGCAAAGGGAGCACCACGAAGCCAGCGGGGCCGCTGCAAAGGGAGCACCACGAAGCCAGAGGGGCCGCTGCAAAGGGAGCACCACGAAGCCAGAGGGGCCGCTGTAAAGGGAGCACTACGAAGCCAGAGGGGCCGCTGTAAAGGGAGCACCACGAAGCCAGAGGGGCCGCTGCAAAGGGAGCACCACAAAGCCAGCAGGGCTGCTGCAAAGGAAGCACCACAAAGCCAGCCGGGCCGCTGCAAAGGGAGCACCACAAAGCCAGAGGGGCCGCTGCAAAGGGAGCACGACAAAGCCAGAGGGGCTGCTGCAAAGGGAGCACCACGAAACCAGCCGGGCCACTGCAAAGGGAGCACCACGAAGCCAGAGGGGCCGCTGCAAAGGGAGCACCACGAAGCCAGCAGCGCTGCAAATCATAGGCCTTCCCTCTACCTGAGCCTGATCTATTAGATCATCCTAAGTATGACCGATGGGGAGGAAGGATGGGCTAGGCAGCAGGGGCCACTAAAACAGAGGATTGGTGGATTCTCTCCAACGAATGTCCTGTCTGGCCCAGAGCCCTGGGGACCTGCACTCCTCTCTCAAATTCACCGAAACACCCACTTGGATCAACCAAACTAAAGGAACTGATTAGAGACAGGTATTCCCTGCCTCACCTGAATGAAGAGCACCCGCAGGCATTTGTGGCAAACATTAGGAACTGGACTTTACTGAGGTTATCCCAGCAAGGTTTGGTGACTGGTATTTGTTAGTCTTTGTAGATATTTTCTCAGGATGGGTAGAAGCCATTCCTACCAGGTCAGAGGTAGCTAATGTGGCTGCTAAGAAGTCATTCCTCATTTTGGCCTCCCTTTTTCTTTTGGGTTAGACAATGGCCCAGCCTTCATGGCCAAAGTATCACAACTAATGGCTAAAATATTGAGAATAGAATTGTGCACATAGGCCCCAGAGCTCAGGGCAGGTAGAAAGAGTTAACCGGACTATTAAAGAGACATTGACTAAATTCTAGGTAGAAACTGGCAAGGGGTGGACTGAGTTGCTTCCCACTGTCCATTTCAAGATTAGGTGCTCCCCCTACAGGAATACGTTAACACCATTTAAAATAATGTTCTGCCATCCTCCTCCATTAATTCCTGCAAAAGGAAAAGCACAGTCTATTGAAATGTCTAATTATTCCCTCCTCAGGTCCAGCAGGTATCACAGCAGGCGACCCAATTCTCTTTCACCCCCACCACTGCCACCGCCTCTAACTGAACCAGCCCACAAATTCCAGCCTGGGGACTTGGTGTGGACCTGGGTCCACCACCTGCCCCTCTTCCCTGGAAAGGACCATTTCCTGTGATCTTGACTATGCCCACAGCAGTCAAGGCAACAGAGATGGTCGCCTGGGTTCATCACTTCTATCTGAAGGTAGACACCACCAGGAGGACAGAAATGAAAACTGAAAGGTGACAAGAAACTCCCAACAACCCCTAGAGGTACGACTTACGTAGACCTTGAAATCAAAACTAATACTGGTGCTACGTGTTGTGACTGGGGGCTCCTATGCTTGGCCGACCCAACTGCTGAAAGTCTGAATTGGAAACTAACCCAAACTCAGGATTCTGCCTTGTCTGGATCCCAAGCCCCCTTATTATATGGAGATAGAAGCTAACTATTCTATCACTCCAACTACTACCACAC
This sequence comes from Rhizomys pruinosus, assembly GCA_009823505.1. Classification (NCBI taxonomy): domain Eukaryota; kingdom Metazoa; phylum Chordata; class Mammalia; order Rodentia; family Spalacidae; genus Rhizomys; species Rhizomys pruinosus. Next base: position 1,265,238 of record VZQC01015508.1, read on the forward strand.
CCAAAAGCAAATGTAGGCCTGAGGAAACTAGGCTTACTCTTGGTGATCTCCAGGGATATGGTGCCTGTTTAATCTCTTCAACTTATAACTTGCCAATTTCCCCTTATGTTCAATTCTGCCAAAGCTGATGGCACACAGCAAAAACCCAGAGTGCTAAAAACATATTTCCTGATGCCCTGTTGCTCCTTGGCACTACCATGGGCCCTTGTTTCCTAAATTGACTATGAACATATACCCCAAAAAGTACTAAAATCCTACAGGCCTAATATCAACCTGCAACTCAGCACAAATGTGAATCAATGATGTGATTCAGATGAACAAAGCCAGTGGGGAGTGTTATGGGCAAAGAAAGTAAATTTTTAAACTAAGCAACTGTCTTGAAGAATCCTATGATTTCAACTAGTCAACTTATCTCAAGGCTAGAAGACAATGGCCCTTAGTTTCCCCTTGTTAGATAAACGACTCCAAGAAGTGCTGACTGCAGAAGCCCCCCACCATCCCCTTCTCAGATATGTGTAACTTATAAAAATGAATAACTAAATGCTTGTTCTGCTTCTGTAATCTTGCTTAATACCTATTCACCTTGAAGCCATGGTGCTATCTTACTTAGGCAGGAAAATCCCACTGAAATGAAACAATTATGGTCTGTGCTTTAAGAGCTCCAAACTCTACCTCCCTTGCTAGTTGGCTGGAATCAGACAAGCAGGACTTGCTGCAGGCAACTTTTCTTTTTTCTATTTGGCTTTTTTTTTTATTAAAATAGTTTTTCCTAATTCCAACTGTGTCTGTTGGTCTTTCCTGGTGGTCTCAAAACTCCATAACAATGTGTCCTGTGGACAGCCCAGCTAGCCACTGGCAAACTGAAAGGGCTTAGTGGTGTACACACACAGAAAGCCAGGATCTTTCAGTGTAAAAGTGTGAAGTGCACAGAGGGGTTGCCCCATCCTTCCTTCCTGTGACTATGACGTCACGCTTGTTGTGGTTCTGTGTCACCCCACCCTCAGCCTCTAGGCTTCCACTAGATACTGAGCTGGAGAACACTAAAGCAACTGCATGTTTGCAGGGAGTGAGGGGAGACATGGGGCAGTGCTAGTGACAGTTCTTAGACTCCTGGCCCCCTTTCTGGTTGAAAGATTCATTATGACCCCAAAGTCTGCAAAATTTTGATTTCTCCCAAGTCAGTCCTCTTGTCTCCACTCCTCTAAAAATATTTTTAATTAATTAATTTTTACTTTGTGTTTATGAGTGTTCTGCCTGCATGTATGTACATGTGTCACATGTGTGCAGTACCTTCAGAGGCCAGAAGCGGGTGTTGGATACCTTGGAACTGGAGTTATATGATGTGGGTGCTGAGAATCAAACCTGGGGAGATCTCCTGAGCCCAGCGGCAGGAAGAGGGGAAGACAGATCCAGTGGCTGTGGGGGCGGAGTTATCCTCCCAGCCGGTATTAAAGGTAGGCTTGTGTGACTCTTGAGATTTGAGATCTCCTGAGCCCAGCGGCAGGAAGAGGGGAAGACAGGTAGGAACTGGGTGCCTTGGCGAGCTGATTGCTGATCGTTTGGTCCTGCTGTCTTTGGTTTGATTGGCCTTTGTGGCTGTGAGGTTGGAGTTATCCCCCCAGCTGGGATTAAAGGTGTGGTCTTTGGCTTGATTAGATCTAGTGGCTGTGGGGGCGGAGTTATCCTCCCAGCCGGTATTAAAGGCACGCTTGTGTGACTCTTGAGATTTGAGATCTCTTGAGCCCAGCGGCAGGAAGAGGGGAAGACAGGTAGGAACTGGGTGCCTTGGCGAGCTGATTGCTGATCGTTTGGTCCTGCTGTCTTTGGTTTGATTGGCCTTTGTGGCTGTGAGGTTGGAGTTATCCCCCCAGCTGGGATTAAAGGTGTGGTCTTTGGCTTGATTAGATCTAGTGGCTGTGGGGGCGGAGTTATCCTCCCAGCCGGTATTAAAGGCACGCTTGTGTGACTCTTGAGATTTGAGATCTCTTGAGCCCAGCGGCAGGAAGAGGGGAAGACAGGTAGGAACTGGGTGCCTTGGCGAGCTGATTGCTGATCGTTTGGTCCTGCTGTCTTTGGTTTGATTGGCCTTTGTGGCTGTGAGGTTGGAGTTATCCCCCCAGCTGGGATTAAAGGTGTGGTCTTTGGCTTGATTAGATCTAGTGGCTGTGGGGGCGGAGTTATCCTCCCAGCCGGTATTAAAGGCACGCTTGTGTGACTCTTGAGATTTGAGATCTCTTGAGCCCAGCGGCAGGAAGAGGGGAAGACAGGTAGGAACTGGGTGCCTTGGCGAGCTGATTGCTGATCGTTTGGTCCTGCTGTCTTTGGTTTGATTGGCCTTTGTGGCTGTGAGGTTGGAGTTATCCCCCCAGCTGGGATTAAAGGTGTGGTCTTTGGCTTGATTAGATCTAGTGGCTGTGGGGGCGGAGTTATCCTCCCAGCCGGTATTAAAGGCACGCTTGTGTGACTCTTGAGATTTGAGATCTCTTGAGCCCAGCGGCAGGAAGAGGGGAAGACAGGTAGGAACTGGGTGCCTTGGCGAGCTGATTGCTGATCGTTTGGTCCTGCTGTCTTTGGTTTGATTGGCCTTTGTGGCTGTGAGGTTGGAGTTATCCCCCCAGCTGGGATTAAAGGTGTGGTCTTTGGCTTGATTAGATCTAGTGGCTGTGGGGGCGGAGTTATCCTCCCAGCCGGTATTAAAGGCACGCTTGTGTGACTCTTGAGATTTGAGATCTCTTGAGCCCAGCGGCAGGAAGAGGGGAAGACAGGTAGGAACTGGGTGCCTTGGCGAGCTGATTGCTGATCGTTTGGTCCTGCTGTCTTTGGTTTGATTGGCCTTTGTGGCTGTGAGGTTGGAGTTATCCCCCCAGCTGGGATTAAAGGTGTGGTCTTTGGCTTGATTAGATCTAGTGGCTGTGGGGGCGGAGTTATCCTCCCAGCCGGTATTAAAGGCACGCTTGTGTGACTCTTGAGATTTGAGATCTCTTGAGCCCAGCGGCAGGAAGAGGGGAAGACAGGTAGGAACTGGGTGCCTTGGCGAGCTGATTGCTGATCGTTTGGTCCTGCTGTCTTTGGTTTGATTGGCCTTTGTGGCTGTGAGGTTGGAGTTATCCCCCCAGCTGGGATTAAAGGTGTGGTCTTTGGCTTGATTAGATCTAGTGGCTGTGGGGGCGGAGTTATCCTCCCAGCCGGTATTAAAGGCACGCTTGTGTGACTCTTGAGATTTGAGATCTCTTGAGCCCAGCGGCAGGAAGAGGGGAAGACAGGTAGGAACTGGGTGCCTTGGCGAGCTGATTGCTGATCGTTTGGTCCTGCTGTCTTTGGTTTGATTGGCCTTTGTGGCTGTGAGGTTGGAGTTATCCCCCCAGCTGGGATTAAAGGTGTGGTCTTTGGCTTGATTAGATCTAGTGGCTGTGGGGGCGGAGTTATCCTCCCAGCCGGTATTAAAGGCACGCTTGTGTGACTCTTGAGATTTGAGATCTCTTGAGCCCAGCGGCAGGAAGAGGGGAAGACAGGTAGGAACTGGGTGCCTTGGCGAGCTGATTGCTGATCGTTTGGTCCTGCTGTCTTTGGTTTGATTGGCCTTTGTGGCTGTGAGGTTGGAGTTATCCCCCCAGCTGGGATTAAAGGTGTGGTCTTTGGCTTGATTAGATCTAGTGGCTGTGGGGGCGGAGTTATCCTCCCAGCCGGTATTAAAGGCACGCTTGTGTGACTCTTGAGATTTGAGATCTCTTGAGCCCAGCGGCAGGAAGAGGGGAAGACAGGTAGGAACTGGGTGCCTTGGCGAGCTGATTGCTGATCGTTTGGTCCTGCTGTCTTTGGTTTGATTGGCCTTTGTGGCTGTGAGGTTGGAGTTATCCCCCCAGCTGGGATTAAAGGTGTGGTCTTTGGCTTGATTAGATCTAGTGGCTGTGGGGGCGGAGTTATCCTCCCAGCCGGTATTAAAGGCACGCTTGTGTGACTCTTGAGATTTGAGATCTCTTGAGCCCAGCGGCAGGAAGAGGGGAAGACAGGTAGGAACTGGGTGCCTTGGCGAGCTGATTGCTGATCGTTTGGTCCTGCTGTCTTTGGTTTGATTGGCCTTTGTGGCTGTGAGGTTGGAGTTATCCCCCCAGCTGGGATTAAAGGTGTGGTCTTTGGCTTGATTAGATCTAGTGGCTGTGGGGGCGGAGTTATCCTCCCAGCCGGTATTAAAGGCACGCTTGTGTGACTCTTGAGATTTGAGATCTCTTGAGCCCAGCGGCAGGAAGAGGGGAAGACAGGTAGGAACTGGGTGCCTTGGCGAGCTGATTGCTGATCGTTTGGTCCTGCTGTCTTTGGTTTGATTGGCCTTTGTGGCTGTGAGGTTGGAGTTATCCCCCCAGCTGGGATTAAAGGTGTGGTCTTTGGCTTGATTAGATCTAGTGGCTGTGGGGGCGGAGTTATCCTCCCAGCCGGTATTAAAGGCACGCTTGTGTGACTCTTGAGATTTGAGATCTCTTGAGCCCAGCGGCAGGAAGAGGGGAAGACAGGTAGGAACTGGGTGCCTTGGCGAGCTGATTGCTGATCGTTTGGTCCTGCTGTCTTTGGTTTGATTGGCCTTTGTGGCTGTGAGGTTGGAGTTATCCCCCCAGCTGGGATTAAAGGTGTGGTCTTTGGCTTGATTAGATCTAGTGGCTGTGGGGGCGGAGTTATCCTCCCAGCCGGTATTAAAGGCACGCTTGTGTGACTCTTGAGATTTGAGATCTCTTGAGCCCAGCGGCAGGAAGAGGGGAAGACAGGTAGGAACTGGGTGCCTTGGCGAGCTGATTGCTGATCGTTTGGTCCTGCTGTCTTTGGTTTGATTGGCCTTTGTGGCTGTGAGGTTGGAGTTATCCCCCCAGCTGGGATTAAAGGTGTGGTCTTTGGCTTGATTAGATCTAGTGGCTGTGGGGGCGGAGTTATCCTCCCAGCCGGTATTAAAGGCACGCTTGTGTGACTCTTGAGATTTGAGATCTCTTGAGCCCAGCGGCAGGAAGAGGGGAAGACAGGTAGGAACTGGGTGCCTTGGCGAGCTGATTGCTGATCGTTTGGTCCTGCTGTCTTTGGTTTGATTGGCCTTTGTGGCTGTGAGGTTGGAGTTATCCCCCCAGCTGGGATTAAAGGTGTGGTCTTTGGCTTGATTAGATCTAGTGGCTGTGGGGGCGGAGTTATCCTCCCAGCCGGTATTAAAGGCACGCTTGTGTGACTCTTGAGATTTGAGATCTCTTGAGCCCAGCGGCAGGAAGAGGGGAAGACAGGTAGGAACTGGGTGCCTTGGCGAGCTGATTGCTGATCGTTTGGTCCTGCTGTCTTTGGTTTGATTGGCCTTTGTGGCTGTGAGGTTGGAGTTATCCCCCCAGCTGGGATTAAAGGTGTGGTCTTTGGCTTGATTAGATCTAGTGGCTGTGGGGGCGGAGTTATCCTCCCAGCCGGTATTAAAGGCACGCTTGTGTGACTCTTGAGATTTGAGATCTCTTGAGCCCAGCGGCAGGAAGAGGGGAAGACAGGTAGGAACTGGGTGCCTTGGCGAGCTGATTGCTGATCGTTTGGTCCTGCTGTCTTTGGTTTGATTGGCCTTTGTGGCTGTGAGGTTGGAGTTATCCCCCCAGCTGGGATTAAAGGTGTGGTCTTTGGCTTGATTAGATCTAGTGGCTGTGGGGGCGGAGTTATCCTCCCAGCCGGTATTAAAGGCACGCTTGTGTGACTCTTGAGATTTGAGATCTCTTGAGCCCAGCGGCAGGAAGAGGGGAAGACAGGTAGGAACTGGGTGCCTTGGCGAGCTGATTGCTGATCGTTTGGTCCTGCTGTCTTTGGTTTGATTGGCCTTTGTGGCTGTGAGGTTGGAGTTATCCCCCCAGCTGGGATTAAAGGTGTGGTCTTTGGCTTGATTAGATCTAGTGGCTGTGGGGGCGGAGTTATCCTCCCAGCCGGTATTAAAGGCACGCTTGTGTGACTCTTGAGATTTGAGATCTCTTGAGCCCAGCGGCAGGAAGAGGGGAAGACAGGTAGGAACTGGGTGCCTTGGCGAGCTGATTGCTGATCGTTTGGTCCTGCTGTCTTTGGTTTGATTGGCCTTTGTGGCTGTGAGGTTGGAGTTATCCCCCCAGCTGGGATTAAAGGTGTGGTCTTTGGCTTGATTAGATCTAGTGGCTGTGGGGGCGGAGTTATCCTCCCAGCCGGTATTAAAGGCACGCTTGTGTGACTCTTGAGATTTGAGATCTCTTGAGCCCAGCGGCAGGAAGAGGGGAAGACAGGTAGGAACTGGGTGCCTTGGCGAGCTGATTGCTGATCGTTTGGTCCTGCTGTCTTTGGTTTGATTGGCCTTTGTGGCTGTGAGGTTGGAGTTATCCCCCCAGCTGGGATTAAAGGTGTGGTCTTTGGCTTGATTAGATCTAGTGGCTGTGGGGGCGGAGTTATCCTCCCAGCCGGTATTAAAGGCACGCTTGTGTGACTCTTGAGATTTGAGATCTCTTGAGCCCAGCGGCAGGAAGAGGGGAAGACAGGTAGGAACTGGGTGCCTTGGCGAGCTGATTGCTGATCGTTTGGTCCTGCTGTCTTTGGTTTGATTGGCCTTTGTGGCTGTGAGGTTGGAGTTATCCCCCCAGCTGGGATTAAAGGTGTGGTCTTTGGCTTGATTAGATCTAGTGGCTGTGGGGGCGGAGTTATCCTCCCAGCCGGTATTAAAGGCACGCTTGTGTGACTCTTGAGATTTGAGATCTCTTGAGCCCAGCGGCAGGAAGAGGGGAAGACAGGTAGGAACTGGGTGCCTTGGCGAGCTGATTGCTGATCGTTTGGTCCTGCTGTCTTTGGTTTGATTGGCCTTTGTGGCTGTGAGGTTGGAGTTATCCCCCCAGCTGGGATTAAAGGTGTGGTCTTTGGCTTGATTAGATCTAGTGGCTGTGGGGGCGGAGTTATCCTCCCAGCCGGTATTAAAGGCACGCTTGTGTGACTCTTGAGATTTGAGATCTCTTGAGCCCAGCGGCAGGAAGAGGGGAAGACAGGTAGGAACTGGGTGCCTTGGCGAGCTGATTGCTGATCGTTTGGTCCTGCTGTCTTTGGTTTGATTGGCCTTTGTGGCTGTGAGGTTGGAGTTATCCCCCCAGCTGGGATTAAAGGTGTGGTCTTTGGCTTGATTAGATCTAGTGGCTGTGGGGGCGGAGTTATCCTCCCAGCCGGTATTAAAGGCACGCTTGTGTGACTCTTGAGATTTGAGATCTCTTGAGCCCAGCGGCAGGAAGAGGGGAAGACAGGTAGGAACTGGGTGCCTTGGCGAGCTGATTGCTGATCGTTTGGTCCTGCTGTCTTTGGTTTGATTGGCCTTTGTGGCTGTGAGGTTGGAGTTATCCCCCCAGCTGGGATTAAAGGTGTGGTCTTTGGCTTGATTAGATCTAGTGGCTGTGGGGGCGGAGTTATCCTCCCAGCCGGTATTAAAGGCACGCTTGTGTGACTCTTGAGATTTGAGATCTCTTGAGCCCAGCGGCAGGAAGAGGGGAAGACAGGTAGGAACTGGGTGCCTTGGCGAGCTGATTGCTGATCGTTTGGTCCTGCTGTCTTTGGTTTGATTGGCCTTTGTGGCTGTGAGGTTGGAGTTATCCCCCCAGCTGGGATTAAAGGTGTGGTCTTTGGCTTGATTAGATCTAGTGGCTGTGGGGGCGGAGTTATCCTCCCAGCCGGTATTAAAGGCACGCTTGTGTGACTCTTGAGATTTGAGATCTCTTGAGCCCAGCGGCAGGAAGAGGGGAAGACAGGTAGGAACTGGGTGCCTTGGCGAGCTGATTGCTGATCGTTTGGTCCTGCTGTCTTTGGTNTCCTGTCAGATCCTTAAGGAAGGTCCTCCTGTCAGATCCTTAAGGAAGGATCCTCCTGTCAGATCCTTAAGGAAGCTCCTCCTGTCACATCCTTAAGGAAGCTCCTCCTGTCAGATCCTTAAGGAAGATCCTCCTGTCAGATCCTTAAGGAAGGTCCTGTCAGATCCTTAAGGAAGGATCCTCTTGTCACTCTCACTAGCAGTAAAATTAAACTCCCTCTCTCACCTGACCTTCGCTGTTGGTCTCTGTAACATTACTAACAATACTGGGCATGTGGAAAGGGACAGGTTTGTTTCTGTTTTGTTGTTATGAGGCAGGGATCTTACTTTGTAGATCAGGCTAGGCTTGAACCTGTACCAGCCCTCTTGTTTCTGTGTCCTGGAATTATGGGTAGGATGTATTCCACCATATCTAACCTGGCAAGGAACATTTTTATTGGGAAGAGATTTTAAATATTTTATTATTTTTGTTGTATGTGTATGAGTGTATTGCATACATGTGTATAAGTACACCTGTGTCATGCAGTGCCCACCCACAGAGGTCAGCAGAGGGTGTTGGATCCCCGGGAACTGAAGTTACCAATGATATTTAGCTGCCATGTGGGTGCTGGGAATAGAACCTGGGTCCTCTGCAAGAGCAGCCAGTGGTCTTAACCACTGAGCCATCTCTCCAGCCCCTTGGGAAGGAATTTTAAAAAGTGCCACTGTGTTATTCCCCTGAGAAGAATCTGGTCCAATACCAAAATATTAGGGTAAATCAAATTATTAGCAATAAACAAGAACTATAACAATTTGGACATTTATAACATTGGCCACTGCATTTGGAGGTATCTTTGCAAAGTCACACCAGAGCAAAGAAAACTTAGAACTGGAAGTGATTCACGTACGTCCTAGGCTGCAGGTGATGGAAGATAACAGGCATCACGTCTGTCTGGCTCTGTTGTGTTCTCGACTGTTGAAGCTGTACGTGAATACTCCTCTGCCTCTGAAAATGTTGCATGAGGCAGAGACAGGGAAACTCAGTGGACCAGTGGTCATGGCCAGAGACTTCATCAGTGATGTTAGCAGCTGTCCCTCATCTCCCAAGGACAACTTCCCTTCCTACTCACAGGTCTTTATCAGATCCCAGGAATAAGCCTTCCTATGGGGTGGGAAATGGATCACACTGGCTTCTTCAGGCAGCGTGGCTGGGAAGAGCAGTTCTGCAGACATGCATCTAGGGCGAGGTGCCCCAAAGACCCCTGCCCCAGCTGAGAGCATTCTGCAGGAAGATGCAGGATGTGAAGTCAGAGCCAAACTGCCTTGGGCTGTCTTGGGACCTTCGGGAAGCATTTGCTTCTGATCTTGGTGTGACCTAGCAATTCTCATGACTTGTCATAAGACACTTGGAATGGATCACACAGACCTGTATCTCCTAACAGCCCGGAAGCTGAAGACTGTAAGAACCACAGGTTTCTGCACCTGCCATGGCCCATCTACCTGAGCCCCGCCAGTGTGACTTGGGCATGCTTTGACACAGTACCTTCTTTCATTCATTCTGTGACTATGAGTTCCTGTTACTTTTTCACTGGTGGAACATACCATGTGATGTCAATTCGGCCCACGTTCTTTGGCCTTGATCACTTCTATTTGGCTAAGAATAAGCTATGTTCTGATTTCCTTAAAGCAGAATTATTATTTAACTGCCATTTGACAGTGGCAACTCCCTGGCTAGGTCCCCAGGTATCCTGAGCAATGCTGTCTTCTCCTTATGCATGGTCTTAGCTCTGCAGCTCTAATCTAAGGACTGTGGTCTCAGGAATTTCCTGTAACTTCCACTCTCACCCCAGGGCTCTGGCATAGGCCACTCCCAATCTTGTTAGGAGGTAGCCTAACACCTCCCAGCTCACTCCCTCACCCCCCCCCCCAAGGTCCTTCCTGACTCTGAGTTCCTTGGGACCCTGTGCACACGTGGTACCTTCCTGACTCTGAGTCAGTTCCTTGGGACCCTGTGCACACCTGGTACCTTCCTGACTCTGAGTGAGTTCCTTGGGACCCTGAGTACACCTGGTACCTTCCTGACTCTGAGAGAGTTCCTTGGGACCCTGAGTACACCTGGTACCTTCCTGACTCTGAGTGAGTTCCTTCGGACCCTGTGTACACCTGGTACCTTCCTTTGCATGCCAGTGTTCCTTCTGTCACCACCCTTTTGTTTTAGGCCCCATGAGTACAGGTACCTTGTATGCACTTTCAGTGAATTGGGGGTTCAGAGTGGGGTGACACAGAGCCACAAAAAGCACCAAGTCATAGTCTCAGGAAGGAAGGATAGGGTCCATCCCTCACATCTCACACTTTCACGCTCCAAGGCCCTGGCTTCCTGTGTGTGTATATCACTAGGCCCTTTCAGTTTGCCAGTGGATAGCTGGACTGAAAGTCCCTGGTATCCACAAGCCACATGCCTATACCAGGAGCCCATGACTTCTTACTGGGCTGTTCTGGTCACAGCAAGGGTAGCCCTGACACAGGTATTGGGTGGAGCACCCAAGCTTCATACATCCAGACGTGTGTGATGGTGCATGCCTTTAATCCTAGCACTTGGGAGGCAGAGGCAGGTGGATCTTTGTGAGTTCAAGGCTAGCCTGGTCTACGGAGTGAGTTCCAGGACAGCTGGGGCTACAGAGAGACCCTGTCTCGAAAAGACCAAAAAAAAAAAAATCAGTTTGTAAAATGAGTTTTATGTTATCCAATAACTAATGTAAGACAAGACTCAAAGCTATGGATGACAGGAGACTCAGAGCAGCCGCAGTGAAAGACCCAGGGACGGCTCGCACAGAGACAGCACTATCTGTGGCACAAATACTTTAACATTAGAATTATAACCAAGACATACCCAACTCTAGGACTCTCCTACAACTTTGGAACATGCATTAGCAATGTATTTAGGGTTGGATAGATGGCTCCAACAGTTAAAGTCCTTGCTGTTCTTTCAATGGACATGAGTTTGGTTCCCAGCATCCATGACCATCTTTAACTCCAGCTCTAGGGATCCAATACCCTCTTCTGGCCTCTTCAGGTCAAACACATGTGGCATACACACACATACACACACACACACACACACACACACACAACACACGCACACATTAAAATTCAAAATAATATAAAAATAAAATATTAATAGGACACTAGGATTTCCCAGACACTGCAGCACAGGCTACACCTGGGCCCAGGGGCTAAAACAGGATCCCCACCTCCCACCCCCCACCCCCTCCCCCCTCCGCCCCACCTCCACCTGCCCATTTCCCCCACCACCCACAAGGGGAAAGAACAGCATCTTCAAGCAAGTGGTGTTGGCAAAACTGGATCACCACCTGTTAGAAAATGAAATTAACCCCTACCCTCTCACCCTGTACAAAAGACAACTCCAAGACAGCTCATGTGAGATCCAAAGACTTGGAAAGTGAGCCCTCTTGAGGTGCAATAGAAGAGAAATTCGGCAGCAGACTACAAAACATAGATTTTATTTTTTTTTATTTTTTTTTTGTCTTTTCGAGAACAGGGGTCTCCCTGTAGCCCCAGCTGTCCTTGGAACTATCACTCTGTAGGACCACGGCTGCGCCTTAAGAACCGTACAACAAGATCCACTGCCTTCTGCCTCCCAAGTGCTAGGATTAAGGACCAAAAATCATAGATGTAGAAAAGACTCCAAATCAGACAGCAGCCGCTGAAAGAATTAAGGTTGACAATTGACAAATGGGACCTCATTAAACTCAAAAGCTTCTGTACGCCAAAGTGTGGTGGCGCACGCCCTTTAATCCTAGCACTTGGGAGGCAGAGGCAGGTGACAATCTTTGTGAGTTCGAGGCCAGCCTGGTTCTACAAGAGTGAGTGTCCAGGACGCTGGAGATACAGGGAGACCCTGTCTTGAAAAGACCAAAAAAAAAAAGCTTTGCTTACATCAAAAGCAAAAAACAATCAAGGTGGAAGTGAAAGAAATCCCACAGAGTGGAAAGGAAAACTTCCCACAGATTACATCTGACAAAGCATTGATTTCCAGAATTTATAAACTACTCAAAAAACAAAGGAGAAAAGAAAATAAATGACCCACTCAAATAGATGGAGCAAAGAGCTAAACACAGAGACTTCACAAGTGAGGAATTAGAGATGGCTGAGAGAAAACAACTTAAGAAGTGTTCAACATCACTTAGATAATTAAGGAAATAAATAAAATAAAACACTTTAAGATATCATGCTTACTCTGAGTAACGACTGGCTAAGTTTCAAGAAAAAAAGTGCATACCAAGTGCTAGAGAGGTTGTAGGGAAAGGGGAACACTCATCCACTGTTGGTGGGAATGTAAACTCAACAGCCACATGGAAAGCAGTGTGGAGAACCCTTGGAAGACTGATAAGTTAACTTGCCACTACCTCAGCCATAATCACTCCTGGGTATGACCCCAAGAAAAGACCATCTTACCATCTAGATCATGCACGCCAGTGTGTTATTGTAGCTCTTGTACACAATGAGCAAGGATGCTGGAAACCAACCCAAGTGCCCCTCAAACTGACAAGTGGAATCGAGAAAACTAAATGGTACATCTAACAGATGGAGTTCTATGCAAGCAGTAAAAAGAGAATGATGACCATCATGCAGCTTTGGCAGGAATGGATGGAGCTGAAGTTTGTTGCTAATGAGGTAACACAGCTCCCAGAAAAACAAAGACTGAATGTATACTTCATCTGTGGATGGCTAGACCGCATAACACCAGTAGACAATATTCTTGTTCAGGCTCCTCAGCTTCTGTCCAAGTAGGTTGGAGGGTGCATATAAATGAAAACAAAGACAACCAACAACAACAACAACACAACAACAGAAAAGGTACCTGTGTCAAAGAACTGCTGAAACGGGTATGAACTTCATGCTCCGAAAGACAGTCACTTCTCTAATCCGGAATTTTGAGAATGACTAGTAGAAAAGATATGAGACAATACATGTTTGGACAGAATGCATGACGCTCTGGTGGGAGTGGGGTGGGACGGGGATACACCGGGGTCTAGACCTTGATTGTATAATTTTTTTTTTTTGTACAATTTTGTTTTATAAATAAAAATAAATAAAAATAATAACTGAAGAATAATATTAAATAGATAATTGATTTTATATAGAATATCTAGACCTAAGTGTATCTTTTTTGACCCTTGCGGGTGTCTTTCATGTCGGAAGCTTGCCCAGACGGAACAATCTGAAAGATGTGTCTGTCTTTTCACCACAAATAGGGAGAAGCTGAGAGATGAAAGATTGTCAGGTGATTATGAGTTTATTGAGACTTACCCAAGCAGTTCCCTGCCTCTTATACACTGGCATTTCTAGATTTCCATGAGGTTTGGGCAGGAGGAAGTAGTGGGTCGAACCTCAGGGAAGGGTGCTAGAAAAGTTTAGCACCCTTCCCCTCCTCTAAGAAGGAGCATTAAGAGCCCCATTACTGTGACCTCAATAGCTAACATCTACTCCTGCTGTATTTTCCTGATGGTAGCCAGGGCCACCTAGAGATCACCACAGCTACAGCTGCTCTACTCAGGATGACCTGAGTTAGGTCAAACCACCGAAAATGGCTGTCAGGAGCCTTTGCAAATTCTAGACAGTTCTTAATCAAAAAGGCCCAATTTTAGAATTTATAAAACATAGCAAAAGCTTAAAATATGTCCAAATCAGCAGACAGGTCTGGTTGCTCAAGCCTGTAATCCCAGCATTTAGAAAGTTAAGGCAAGAGTCCCAGGCCAGCCTGGGTTAGGGAGGCAGGACTGAGTAAAACTCTTCATGGCAGGACCAAGGTATGCCATGACCCAGAAATCCATACAGATGGTGGCTGGAGGCTTCCAGCAGTCCGCAGGAGATTACATGCTGACAAGGTCTTGGGACCCGAGGACAAGAAGTATCTCAAGTCATAGCCTTGAACTCCTCCCACAGGAGCTGCAGAGAGAGAGAGAGAGAGAGAGAGAGAGAGAGAGAGAGAGAGTTCACTGCATGCCACAGGTACTAGTCCAGAAGCCCCAAGCAGAAGAAAGCCCCTGTCCTAGGCCAGGTCATCCTGTCCACCTGGGCCTGAAGACAGACTGTTCCTGTCCTTCCAGGTCCCTGGGGACTGCCAAGGTAGATATTTCTGCACCCAGAAATATGACAGGAAGTTCTAGATGAGGTTACCTTAGCAGACCCCACTATCATAGGCCACATGTTTTGGAATCCCACCAAGATGAGACAAGTTCAGTGATCAGGGGGGGCCACTTTCAGAAGCCACATAACTCCAAGCGATGGCAATGCCACTGACAGTGTTACAGAAAAATTCTTTGAACAGCTAAGAGATCAAGTACTCACCCAGGAAAGAATCAGAACACTCCTCTATTCCCTATCACATCCACCTTGGCACCTGGGTAAGATTTTCGAAGGACAGAGAAAGAATAAAGTTTAGGTAAGGACCAGAGGCACACTGTGAATTAAAGTTCCCAGAAAAACTCTCCATCTTGGACTAGGCTTCCCGCAAGTCTGATCACCTGACGAACACTTCAACGACTATGCAGTGTGGAATGCTGCAGATGCAGAGCCTCTTCACCCTTTTTCTTGGGCCGTTTCCACCTAGGTAGCCACTCCTTCACTACCTCTGTATCTGACCTAACTTCCCAGCACTAACAGATAAAAAAAATAAAACTTTTGAAATGTGTTAACTTAGCAGACCACCAGATTTCACCAGTCAAAAAGCTAAGAATGTCCTCAGATCACGTCTGAGACCTCTAGTAAGAAGACCCCAGCTTTGCTCTGACCTGCCTACGGAATACATCCACCAATGTATTTAAAAGGTGTCTTAATTTATGACTTTTCTTTGTTCTGTTACTATAAAACTGTAATGCAACTGCTACCACACTGGAACATGGAATTTGGGGAAACCTAAATCTGTGTTCCTGGGCCATGGTCACTCATTTGGCTCCAGAATAAATGCTCTCTTAACGCCTTTGAGGTGAGAGCTATGCTTTTTTGCATTGAGTAGACTGAACAGAAGATTTGTTCAGCAAAGGTGACGCAGCTTCTCTGAGACCAGCAGTCTGTGTAAAGGTGGGCGAACTTCAGGTGAATTTTATATTACTGGAAACAAAGAAGATACAGGCAACTGTGAGGTCTGCACTGGGGTGTCCTTGGGCTTCTCCTGGAGTACTAGAGCAAAGAAGCTGCTTCAGCCCAGAGGGCTAGGCCAGTGTCTAACCAGCAGGGCACAAGGACAGCAGGGGAACATCCTGGCAAGAGTGGGCGGTCCTACTGCAGCTGTGGCATCCCATCAGGCCTGAGATACCGATGTGGCTGTCAGCAGTGGGCTAGGGTGAGTCTCAAGGAGCTTCTGCCTTCTATCAGTAAGTAACCCCAACAAAATGCACCGGTCACCAAGCAGTGGGCTAGGGTGAGTCTCAGGGAGCTTCTGCCTTCTATCAGTAAGTAACCCCAACAAAATGCACCGTTCACCGAGCAGTGGGCTAGGGTGAGCCAGGAGCTTCTGCTTTCTTTCTATGAGTCTGGGCCCTGTTGCTCTTTATTCTGATGTGCCATGTTATCTCAAGAAAATTCTTTTCTGAGTTCACCAGGTCATCATAGTGCTAGGTTCATTTTAAATGGGAATTCGCAAGCTCCAAAGATCTCCACCCAATCCAGACCAAGATATACACATGCCTCTGCTGGGAGAGAGTTTGGACACCAAAGGAAATATCAGGACTTCAGATGAAAAATAAGTAAAGCTTAAAAACAGTTACCCAAACACATATAATTTTGCATTAAAATAGACCAGTCAGTTGATGGTTTTTACATTCTATCCCCTAGGACTTTAGTTGGCCTTGTATTCATGAACAAGTAGTAATTTTTGTGGAATAGTAGATATTTAAAGATATTTGTAAGGTACCTGGCTTATACCATTAAAATATTTATATTTCTGATTAGGCAAGCCAGAATAAAAACTAGTAATCCTTGTGCACACAGTGAAAAAGGAAAACTTGGTGGCCACAGCTTAAAGTTGTTCTGAGACAAGACAAAGATGACATAAGAGATCTCTCTGCTGTGTCTCTGCATGGAAATACATTAGATGTTAACACATGGAAACATATAAAGACATGACATTACAGTGAGTTTTATACGACATAAGAAAACTATGGTCGTACATGGGCAGTAGCTGGAGAGGAAAAACCTGAAGAGGAGAGCCTTAGAGTTGAGGTTTGGGGGTGTCGGTAATGCCAGGGGTGAAGAGAGGGACTGGGGTTTGTCAGTCTGGAATCAGACGTGTGCAGAGCTGAGGATCCTTGGGAGGCAGACAACCTGGAAATAAATTTGTAGTGAATTAAACTTTAAAGGATGAAGAAGAAAAAAAAAAATGAAACGGAAGGGGCTGTGTATGGAAACTCCAAATAGCAAAGCAAAGGAATGAACAGTCTCAAACCAAATGAGTCCATGTCACTCACCACCTCTTATAACTGTGAAAGTGAAGCAATGTCCTAGATACAATCTGTTGCTGGAAAGGGAACCTTTGAAGAAGACCATTTGCCAGGTACTTCGGCAGTAGTTTTCAAGATCTTAAGGAACTGGAAGTCTAGAGTGCCATTTAGTGGGCATTTACTTAGTGCCCAGAGGGTACTGAAGCCAAGAAGAAGTACAGAGCCAGGAGAGTCAGAGAGTTCTGCTTGGAATGAGAGGAACCCACAGTTAAAGACAGAGAAAAGGAGAAAATTAACAATTTGGTTAAGGAGGTAGAAGATGGAGACGAGGTAACAAGTCTCAGGAGAGCAAGTCATTAAGATAGAGGAGGAAGAGAGAAGGAGGAGGAGAAGGAAGATGGGGGAAGGGGATTGCAAGCTTCTAATGCTGTCCTGAGTGAAGGGGGGGGAGAGAGAGAGAGAGAAAAAGACTTGGAGAAAGAGAGAGAAAGGAGAGAGAGAGAAAGGAGAGAGGAGTTAGGTAACAGAATAGTATCTTTTGGACAAAGTTGGATCCGTGCTGGAGCAGAACCTGTACCTGGCAGCTGGTCTAACAGAAGACCCATCAGCCATGCCTGACCCGAAGCAGCCAGTCGCCAACCCTCCCAGAGTTCATGGCACCAGATGTTAGGTTCATTGTGAGGGGAGACTCAGTGCAGAGAGGAGAAAATGTCAGGACTCTGATGAGAAGTTGGATTTATTTCAGGCATGGCGGCTGGCCTGCCTGTGTCAGGATTAGGATGACCAGCAGGCAGAATGGCCCAAAGTGGCAGTTTTTATACCCAAGCACACAAGGAAGTAGGCTTACAATGAAATGGGTGTGGGAAGTAGGGGAATGGGTGTAGATAGATCCGTGGCTGGGATCAGTAGAAGCATCTGGAGATAAACTGAGGCTTGTGACCCGTATCAGGAGGAACCTGATTGGAGCAACTTTGTTGGAACTTCTACCTCAGTTGGCTTCCTGGAAAATCCCCAACTTAGGTGGGCTTACAATCTTACACGTAGTTTATCCCAGGTGTGGGTTAGGACATCTGTGGCCTTTGGATTACACCAAGGCCGGGCTAACTGGGCTAGTCAGATGGTCACTGCACTTTATGAAAGCAACCCTGCCAGTTTAGCTCTCTATCACATCTGAACTACACTGTCCTTGGTCTAATTGAACCTGGCACCTCATTAAACCATTTTGGTGAAGCCTTACCTGCACATCTGGATCAGTACTAGACATGGTGAGTGGAAAGCATCTCAGAGCTTCAAGATATTATAGAGCAATGAAACATCACCGTGCAGTAAATCATTACAGGGTTGCATTTTCCAGATAGCTACCTACTAAGTAAAACAAGAGGACACTTCAAATGGCCTAAGCTTACAAGGCCATTATATTATAATGGAAATAGAAAAACACTTCCTTGATTACTAAAAGACCTTGCAATATTATGGTAATTAAGAACTTTGGAGCAGAAAAAGCTACCCAGGATAGCACCCTTTGTCTCCCAAAGCTGACACATTCCTGTAACTATTACCCAGGATAGAAGCCTTTGTCTCCCCAGGATGTCATATTCCTGTAACCTTTGTGACCTTGTGTTACCCATAAACCACTTATTTAATTACTATGTCTTATTTGCTCTTTGCTTACATTTGTCACATGGGTATAAAAGCCCCCAAAGACTTAGTTAAGGTGCTGACTCCTTTATGGAAGGATCCATGGGTCAGTCACACCAGCATAAAATTAAACTCCCTCTCCTCACCTAACTTTGGTTTTGATCTTAAGATTTTTCTGTAATGATATAAGAATATAGTTTGGTTATGAGAATTGCTCTATTTTCTCTTCAATTGCTGTCACAAAACACTCTGACCAATACCAACTTGGGGAAGAAAGGGTTTATTTGTATTACATCTCCCAGGTCACAGATCATCACTGAGAGAGAGCCCAAGGTAGGAACTCAGGGCAGGAACCTGGAGGCAGGAGCTGAAGCACAGGCCTAGAAGAATACTGCTTATTGGCTTGCTCTTCTAACCCATGCCCAGCATGATTTCTTAAACAGTACACAACCACCTGCCCAGGGGTAACACCACCCACAGGGGGCTGGACCCTCCTACATCACTCAACAAGACAGTACTCCATAGATGTGGCCACAAGCCAGTCCAATGGAGGGAATTCCCCAATTGAGGCTCTCCCTCAACCCAGGTGTGTCAAACTGATACTAAAGCTACCCAGCACAAGAATATACATTCTCCTATAGTAGAAATTAAAAAAAAAAAAAATCAGATGGTTGCTAACATCTCCTCCAATATAAAATAATAAGAAGAAGAAGATGAAGAAGACTTTCAGGATTGTTGTTCAGAATTTTGGAGGAGGAAGGGCCTAGAGATATGGAATAAGAATGGGAAGGTAAACAAGGATCTTCCCCCAGCCCCTGCAGTTTACCCCAGGTAGACGTCTTTATGTTCCAAGCCTGCCATGCTCCTGTATCATTTGTGACCCTGTGTTACCTATTACAAATCACTTAATTACCACATATGTATTACTTTCCTTTGGCTTGCATTCCTCACATGAGTATAAAAGTCCCCCAAAATTGTGGCAGGGGACTGATTCCTTTATGGGAGGATCTGCGTGTCAGTCCTGCTAGTGGAAGATTGAACTCCCTCTCCTCGCCTGATTTGGGCTATTGGTGTCATGATTTTTTTCATAACACTCTTTATCAACACAAGCTCAGTTACATTTCAGATGCTAAATATTAGTCACTTTTCTGTTGCTGTAATAAAACCACCACGACCAAGGGAACTTATAAAAGAAAGAGTTTAAACTGGACATGGTAATGCACGCCTTTAATCCCAGCACTTGAGAAGCAGAGCCAGGCAGATCTTTGTGAGTTCAAAGCCAGCGTGGTCTACATATGGAGTTCCAAGACATCTGGGGCTACAGAGTGACCTTGAACTTACAGAGATCCGCCTGCTTAAACATTTTTTTTTTATTCCTACACTTTGTGTTTTAATTTATGTGCTCAACTGGGACTCAATTAACATGGCACAGCTCTGGACAACCTTGAGGTGCCTCACCATTTTACCCCATGGTTCTACGGTCATGAGTCAAATCTTAGACTCACCTTGAGGCAGAGAATTACTAAGAGATAAACATGTATCTGGATACTGACTATCAGAGACTGACTTTTACAGGCTCAGCCTTCAACCCTGGATCAGCCAGGATAGACTTTGCCAATATCCCATTGGCTGCTCTGGAGGGGGTGGCAGACAGCCTGTGCCCAGCAAGCCTGAATACTCTGTCTCAGGTGGTATCATTATACTGGAGGGGAGTGCACCTCATCCCTCGGGTGTAAGACTACTGAGCCCAAGGAATCGGTGGGACCTGATAATGCCACTTTGGAAATTAAAAACAATCTGCTGACCAAAATTCCCATACCAGGCATCATTAACTATTACAGGTACCATGACAAAATAATTGGTAAAACAACAACTAATAAGGCAGGAGGCTGAGGTGGGAGCATTAATACAACTGGACAAAGAGCATTTGTGCCAATAGACCAGGAATCCGCTAGAAGTTGACTCTATAACCGGCTTTTTAGAGTACTATATGATCCATGCTGGAATCATTAGATAGGGCAGTATTAACAAAACAGTGACGGGTGGTTTATCTCAAGTTACAGAATGACTCAGAGGAGGATCTCCAAGGAACATGCAGTAAGGCCGCCCTGTACTAGTTAAAGGGGTCACAAAGGGGTTGCTGGGGTAACCCTCTGCCCTGTCTATGAAATTCCTGGGTCCTCTGGTGGCAGAGAGTTCTGATCTGTCCTCAGGTTGGTGCTCTGTGTCTCCTCCCCCCCATCCTTTAGCTTTTTCCTTGATGAAACTGTATGTGATACTGTTTATACAATGTTTGGTACCAGAATGATGAAGAAACTGCATGGACCAGTTTGGCCATCTGTGGTGGTTTGAATGTGTGTCCCCCATAGGCTCTAGGATTCAGACGTTTGTCTCCAGTTGGTGACGCTGTTTTTGGAGGTCTTGGGGTGTGTGGCCATGCTGCAGGAAGTGTGTCACTGGGGGCAGGCTTAGTGAGCTTAACAAGCTTCGTGCTCTACAGTTGCTTCCTCTCTGCTTCCTGTGCTCTTTGTGAGATGTGACCCTCAGTTTGCTGCTCCAACTGCCACACCTCCCGCCACAATGGACTAATTCCCTGGAACCGCCAATCGTAAGCTCAAATAAACTCTTCCTTTTATAAGTTCCTTGGTCTGGTGTTTTATCACAGCAACAGAAAACTGACTAATACAGTTATTGGTACCAGAGAGTGGGCTGTTGGCTGTGAAGAACCTGACCATGTGTATGTTTGGAGAAGTGTGGAAGACTTTGGAACTTTGGGCTGGAAAGGCTGTTGACTACTGTAAGCGGAGCTTAAAGGGAAGCCTGGAAGAAAGCATGGCTGCAAAGAATGTAGTTCCAGGGGAAAATAAAGACTTAGGCAGCAACCGGGA
This sequence comes from Rhizomys pruinosus, assembly GCA_009823505.1. Lineage (NCBI taxonomy): Eukaryota > Metazoa > Chordata > Mammalia > Rodentia > Spalacidae > Rhizomys > Rhizomys pruinosus. Next base: position 1,286,009 of record VZQC01015508.1, read on the forward strand.
TATTTTGATAAAGAGTCTGGCAGCAGTTTGCCCACAGCCCAAATGCTTGCCTGATGCTAAGTTGAAAAGCAATGGACTGATGTCTTTGGCGGAGGATATTTCAAGACAGCCTAATGTAGAAATGGTGGCGTGGCTTTTAATGGTGAATATTATACAGATCTACAGTGAAAAAGAGCAGATGGGGCAGAAAGAAATGCAAAATGTACAGTTTGGATCTGATAACTGCACTAGGAAGATTAAAGGTGGGGCCAAGGCATGTAAAGGAGAGGTTGGATCTGAAAACTGCACTAGGAAGATTAAAGGTGGGGCCAAGGCTTGTGAAGGAGAGTTTCCTTTTGATAAGGAGATTGAAGTGATTAAGGAAGGGCCTCGAGATTTACAAGTAAACAAAAGAATCAGTACCTTCAGGGCAAGACCACACCCAGCTAATCCTCCAGCAAGCCCAGGGCAAAGAAAAGTTACAAATGTGGTTGAAATGGGCCAGGGTCCGTCCCGAACTTGCAGCCAGATTCGGCAATTTCATTCACGTGGTGCTGGCTTTAGAGGCATGAAGTTCGCAAGAGTGAAGGGGTCATCAGTTCTTCCTCCACGGTTTCAGAGAGCCAAAGAGGCCAGGCAGAGTACAGCAGGGGTGTCCCTGAATAAAGAAGGCCCTGATAGGCCATTGCGTGAAGCTGTGAATGTGAAGCCTGGTGGGCATCGGAGACCCCAAGAAGACTTTCGAGATGCCAGACCTGTGAGATATTTGCCAAGGAGAGCTGCATACGGGGAGTGGTACCGGCCTAAGAAAGAGATGTATGTTGCAAGCAAAGCTGGAAGAGCTGAGCCATCTAAGCCCTTTGGAAGTCAAGTCCCAGAGGTTGCATGTGGAGCTACTGGACTTGGCGTTTGCCCTGCTGGTTTTCGGTCTTGTTTTGGTCCAGTATTTCCTCACTATGCCTCTATTCCTCCCTTTTGGAATGGGAATGTGTATTCGGTTCCACTGTACATTGGGAGTATGTAATTTGCCTTTTGATTTTACAGGAGCTTACAGTTAAGAGATTGGCCTGAGTCTCAGAAGAGACTTTGGACTGTGGACTTTTGAATGGCATTGAGACTGGTAAAGACTGTGGGGGCTTTTAAGGTTGGACTAAATGCATTTTGCATTTTATATGGTCAGGAGCCTATGGGGGCCAGGGAGTGGAATGTGGTGGTTTGAATGTGTGTCCCCCATAGGCTCTAGGTATTCAGACGTTTGTCTCCAGTTGGTGGCGCTGTTTTTGGAGGTCTTGGGGTGTGTGGCCATGCTGCAGGAAGTGTGTCACTGGGGGCAGGCTTAGTGAGCTTAACAAGCCTCGTGCTCTACAGTTGCTTCCTCTCTGCTTCCTGTGCTCTTTGTGAGATGTGACCCTCGGTTTGCTGCTCCATCCGCTACACCTCCCGCCACAATGGACTAATTCCCTGGAACCGCCAATCGTAAGCTCAAATAAACTCTTCCTTTTATAAGTTCCTTGGTCTGGTATTTTATCACAGCAACAGAAAACTAATACACCATCTCAGCCATGAGAATGCAAAGAAACTTGTTGGGGCTGCGTGTTGTAAATGACCTCTACAGTGTCTGAATGAAAGCATTTCCATGTTTGTGCCTCTGCTCAGTACAACTGTTATAAACTGCCATCACCATTAATTATTAGATCCTTATTCCACAGCTGGAGATTTTATGTCTATTTCCTGTCTGCTGAAGACATGTGAAAATATCCCCCCTGCCCCCCCCCTTTTTTTTCCTTCTCCAACTCAGAATTTACTAAGGACAACCATACTTAAACCTTGCCTTGACCCTGCTTCCCCAGCGGCAGACAGTCTTGGCTTCTCACTTTATTTCTCAGTCTTTTCCAGACACCCAAAAAAAAATTAAATTAAAAAGGTCAAGGACAGTCCCCCACACTCCTGTGCAGGATTTGATGAAAAATGGCCTTTAAGATATTTAATGGCTGAGAGGAGGCAGCTGGGTCCTCCCGACAGGCTCTGCTGTAGCAAAAGGCTACGCTCCATGCCCAAGCCCTGGTAGCTGCTCTGAGGCTAAAGTCATTCCCGCAGAGGGACACCTGGGGCTCCATCAAGCCCATCCAGGGCCCAGCCTAAGTCTATTCTGCCAGGAGCCTGTTTCAAGTGTGATCCAAAGGGGATCACTGGGCTAAAACCTGTCCAAACCCCAGGCCACCATGCCGTGCCCTCTCTGCCAGCAACCTGGCCATTGGAAGTCTGAGTGCCCGGGCACAGGCTTGTCCTCTGTGCCTCGCCACCAGAGGTCCAGCCCCATTACCCCAAGCACCCCAATCTCTTCCAGCCTCTGAATTTCTTTGCCTGGCGGAGGACTGACGCTGGCCGGACTTGGAGACCCCATTGAACCTCGACAAGCCTAGGCCAATGCTCCAGGTAGAAGGTCAGTCTTTATTTGAACCTTAAGCGTATCATTTTACCTTGAGGACTTTTAGAGAATTCCTTTCTCCTCACTCCCTGTTAACTTGCCAACTAGAATGACGTCCCTCCACTCCGGTGTTTGTTTGGGGATGGGACTGTGCTTGTGTTTTTCCACAGAGTGCCCAGGACCCCAGATAGCTGCCTGAACGCTTCATCCAACAATATGTAGACCTACAAAAGGCATTGACCAAAGCGTTTCTGTCCATCAATAAAAAGATAAAGGAGCCAGATTCCAGTCCAGAGTGTTAGGTAGACTCAGGGCAAAAAGCCTTCAATGTCCCAGCTCAGCAGGAAGAAGGCAGAGCAGAGTCGTCGCCCCCTGTACCCTAAGAGTCTGGGATGTTAGGTCGGGTTCGGGGCAAAAAGCCAAGATGGCATAGACTGGAACACAGCTCAGAGGAGTAACACAGACCTGGAAGCCGTGCTCAGTTTCTAAACTATTTATATTTTTATTTTTTTAGTCATTTTTTAGAAAGTATTAGAAAAAGGACCAGCAGCTGACTCAATTGCCATTTTACCCATGGGAAGCAGAAAGGACAGGCAAGGAAATCTAGACTTCCTCTGAATAGAGGTCTCAGAATTTAAGGATGGTATGTGCTAATCTCTCATAATCATAGGTACAAAACTCATGCCACGTCAGAGTAGCCCAAACCTCCCTAAGAACAAGTTCCGTTTCACTGTAGGTCTCCCCCAGGACACATGCAAACTGCCCTCCCACAGCAGAGAACAGATCAGATGTAACTGCACAAGGGTAGTCCCATTAAGCACAGTTTTCCTTGTAGAGAAAATGGATGTTGTGGCCCTCATTACTTAACTGAGGCTCCGAGGCCCTGAAGGCAGGATTATTATCTGAGCTATGGGCCTTCCTGTAGACAGAAGTACATATATTCCAGTGGGGGTTGTTTCTGGGCCCAAGTCTCATCTGCAGGGCTTCTGGGAGAGAAGTGCTCCTCCTTCCGCCCAAGCTGCCTGTGTGGTTGCCCCCCC
>VZQC01015508.1:1289739-1570329 GCA_009823505.1 Rhizomys pruinosus
CCCCCCCCCCCCCCCCCCGCAGTCTCTGCGACCTGGCCACAGATACCACCACCCTGGGCTGGCTGTTTGCACCACCCTCACCCACAGCTGCCAACGTAAGCACCTTCCCTGCGCAGAGTGTTCATGGCTGCCCCCAAAGAGCCTCCAACCTTCTGAGACTCAGCTCTGCCTGGAACTGCCCCTTCCCCAACAGTTTTTTCCCATTGTGCCCTGTAGCCCACCCTCTGGTACAAGAGCTTGGGCTCCCCGCAGCCTCTCCCCCCTTGACCTCTGCACTGATCCCAGGGGACACCTGGGCTACACACCAGACATTCAGTGGATGGTGTGCAGGAGAGTTCCAACTGGGAGGCGTTATATACAAGGAAAACAACATCCGGGGCTAAAGTTTAGGTTCCCAAGCTTAGGGGTGGTAAGCCCCTCTAACAATTTCTATTCTCTAAAAGCAAGACAAGCATAAAGTACAGAAGCCATGCAGAAGGAGTTAGTTTCTAAGCCACCAGGTACATGGTAACCTGTTCTCAAACTCCTGTCCCAGTTCAGTTGAATTAAGCTTTTTTTATTCCTATTGTTTGAGTTAAGTTTTAACTTCTGGACTCATTTGGGGCTCATAACATGGCATAGCCATGGGCTTTGCCATACTATTCCTTACTCAGAGGTAAAGACCGGAGGATAAGAAGTTCAAGGTCTTCCTTAGATACACAGTAAACTTGAGCTATACAGAAAAAGAAAGAGGGCAGAGGCAAGCGGATTTCTGTGCGTTCAAGGCCAGCCTGGTCTACATAGCTGTAGAAAAGAAAGAAAAAGAAAGAAAGAAGGAAGGAAGAAAGAATGAGAAAGAAATGAAAGAAAGAAAGAAAGAAAAGAAAGAAAGAAAGAAAGAAAGAAAGAAAGAAAGAAAGAAAGAAAGAAAGAAAGAAGAAAGAAAGAGAAAGAAACGAAAGAATTAATTCTATCTTCTGTTACATTCTGTGCTGGTCTGAGTGAGAATGAGCCCATAGGCTCCAAGTATTTGCACGCTTGGTTCCTACTTTACAGTGCAATTTGGGGAGAGCCATGGAAACTTTAGGGGTGTGGCCATGCCAGAGGAAGCACATCACTGGGGTAGGCTTTAAGAACTTTAAGAATTCTGGGCTGGAGAGATGGCCTAGCAGTTAAGAGCGCTGACCTCTCTAACAGAGGACCCGGGTTCAATCCCCAGCACCCACATGGCAGCCGAAAACCGTCTGAAACTCAAAATTCCAGGAGAACTCCAGTTCCAGGGGAATCCGGCACCCTCTTCTGACCTCCACGGCATTGCATGACATGGGTGCACAGACCTACATGCAGACAGTACATTCATACACATACAGAAATAAATAAAATAAAATAAAATAACTTTAAGAATTTTTTTTTTTTTTGGCCTTTTCAAGACAGGGTCTCCCTGTAGCCCCAGCTGTCCTGGAACTCGCTCTGTAGACCAGGCTGGCCTTGACCTCACAGAGATCCACCTGCCTCTGCCTCCCGAGTGCTGGGATTAAAGACGTGCACCACCACCACTCTGCACTAGCCTTGCTGGATTTTCAGTTTCTTTCTGCTTCCTGTGCCTAAAGATGTAGGGCTCAGGTTTCTGCTCTGTCCACTTCCCCCATCACAAGGAACTGTAAGCCAAAAAAACCTCTTACTTCTCTAAGTTGCCTTGGTCATGGTATTTTATCACAGCAACAGAAAAGTCACTAATACACCTTTGCTCTGGAAGGATGGCCATTTCAGGCCCAGGTAGTCAGACGGGGCCTCAGTGGGTTCAGGACTGCTTCCCAACACCACAGGGGCAGTCGCCAATGGTGGGGAGGGGCAGCTGCAGGAGTCTGGACTTCCTAGTCATAGGTATGTGACATTGACAGAGACTGTCCTAGGCACTGGGGACACTTGGGATAAAGCCAAACAAACAGAAGACAGTGGCCACACAAGTCACATCCCCAGGTCTGGGTGTGACAGAAGCCACAGGCCCACACCAGGAAGACCCTCTTATATGACTCTAGACCACACTGGGGTGGGTGAGTGGACAGGAAAGGCAGAGGCACCAGAGAAATGGGGTGGCCACAGACTCTAGGAGGAACTGTGTGTATAGCAATTTCCTCAGAGTTCAAACCTTCCACCTTGTAGGGAAGCTGAGTTAACAATATGGTGTTTTGAGGAGAGGTGAAACAGTCCCTCCTGCAGGCAAGCCCTTTAAGCCCAGGATGTAAAAAAATCGATAGCTTTAGGAAGTCTCTGAAACTGACCCGGTGTTTCAGGTTCCTCATTCCCCAACTCCCCAGCTCCCCAAGCATTATAAGCCCTAAAGACTGTGAAAAACACTCAAGCAAGCCAAGTCTCTTGGGAGAGATTTAGGCCTACTGAGCTGCCCAGAAGAGATACTCTAACCTGACTGAGCTACAGAGGACACTCTGTGTGGTATTCTCCAGATTCTTCTATAAGTTACCTCAATAAAACTCATTGGATCACCAAGTTGGACTTTGGCGTTATCCTTACTTTGGCCTGTGGTTGGTTCCGTATCTGGAGTGAGGAGACATCTGTTCACATCTCCCCAGGAATAGTGTCAACAGACATAGTACCCGGCCATTCTAGTGGTGCCTCAGTGGGCCACCAGTGTCCTTACTACTAGAGTCAGGGATTCAGGACAGAACAGGAGTGAATTCAGCTCAGCTAGGTCAGTCTGTTTTGAGCCCCTTAGGGAGAGTCCTTGGGCACCTGAGCTCATGTCAGCCGTACCTCCTATAAGCTTAGTGCTTGCCTCAGGGTCTCCCTTACTGCACAGCATCGAAGGTGTCAGCCAGACTCCTACGACCCCATGGCCCACAGCATTGGCAACCCCTGGCTGACTGCACAGCCAGATCTAAAGACAGAACTTTAGAGGGATCGGGCCTAATGGTTGGTCCACAGCAGAGACCTTGGGACACTTTGTGAGCTGGATATCCAGAATCACTAAGGTCCCTCCTGATGCATCTTGTATTCCAGGTCAGAGGTGCCTGTCTGGATGGAGCACCCACTCTTCTCCCACAAATACTTATAAAGCATCTGCTATGTATATACATGGTTGTAGATGAAGTCCTTGGCTCTCCAGAGTGACATTGTGGTTGGCAGGCACTAAGCAAGTGGCAAAACAGAAACTTGAGGGAACTCAAGGTGAACAGCCGTTAAGATTACAGAAGCAGAACAAGCAGTTATTCATTTTTACAACAGTTACACATGTCTGGGAAGGGGGGAAAAGGGCTTCTGCAGTCAGTTCTTGGAGTTGTTTATCTAACAGACTCCTTCCTAGTCAGGGAGATATTAAGGGCTACTGTTTTCTGGCCATGGGCTAAGTTCTCTAGCGGAAATCTTGGGATTCAAAACAGTTGCTTAGTTCAAAATGAACTTTTTGTCGGGCGTGGTAGCGCACGCCTTTAATCCTAGCACTCGGGAGGCAGAGGCAGGCAGATCTCTGTGAGTTCAAGGCCAGCCTGGTCTACAGAGTGAGTTCCAGGACAGCTGGGGCTACAGGGAGACCCTGTCTCAAAAAGACCAAATATTTTTAAATTTATTTATTTATTTTTTTAAGAGATTCTACAATACAATGACACAGTTGTTTGCAGATAGCATTGATGTCACTCATTATGTCATACAATCAGGTAATTGGTGCATTTTGCAAGTATCTATGTCCAAATTTTGAACAACCCAAGGTTCCCATAGACCAGTTGGAGAAGCCTGTATGCACAGACATGTTGATCAATCAGGAGTCCAGACTATATTCCTGTAGTCTCATGATTCACCCCTATCTCTCCACAGCCTTTACAATCTACCACGCCTCCTCTTCCGCAGTTTGTTCCCTGGGCTTTGGGAAAAAAAGAACTTTCTTCAGCCATCACAGCAGAAAGCCGGGGACCCAGACATGCAGTAACAGCCTGTCCACTGCCTGCTGGATATCTCCTGTTCTGGGGACAGCTGAGCCATCACCCCTATCTCTGGATTCCCCCAACTCACAAACCTCACCACACTGCAGCCTGGACATCTGTAACACACACCAAACTCCACACTTGGTCCCTGAGGAATGAGCACAGGAATGTCTCTCCAGTTGACAGAGCCTTGATCCTGTGAGGGAGCTGCTGCAGGGTTGCCATGTAGGACCACATGGAATTTAAAGGATGGTTTATTGCTTATGGCTGGGCCCCACTCAGCTGAGGAAGAGTGAGTCCCCCAGAGGAGGGTTACACAGCGTTTTATAAGTACAATAGCCAATCAGAATTAATACCAACCAAGGAGTAGCCCGGAGCAAGCAAGCCAATTACAAAAGGGAAAGTCAGCAGTTAGGGGCAGGCTTTCAGGGGCACACATGATTTCCAATAAAATGAAACTGATCCTTACCCTCCCTTTTGTATGTCTCAGGGAAAACAAAAGTTAAAGAAATGAAACTTATCACAAGAGGAATGAGCACAGGAATGTCTCTCCAGTCAACCTAGCTCTGATGCTGTGAGAGGTTCTAGATGAAGTCCTTGGCTAGAGGACTTCAAGGACTTCATCTCTAGAGACCATGAAAAGAGAACTTGACCCACTGAAAACTCTGAAGACACTCATACCACTGACACACACCACATGACCACCACTTACAGTAAATATGCTCCTAATCCCCGTGGCTGGCCTCCTGTTCCAGGGTATCTTGGCCCCAGCCCTGCTCTGGCCAATTGACCACTGTTGTGACACTATTTCTGGGAAGGCTTGAAAAATGTGTACTTATTCCAGAAATCACCACAGCCTAACTTGATAAACCAACAAGGTTTTTTTTTTTTGGGGGGGGGGTTGGACTTTTTGAGACAGGGTTTCCCTTTAGTCCCAGCTGGCCTGAAGCTCACTATGTAGACCAGGCTGGCCTTGAGCTCACAGAGATCCGCCTGCCTCTGCCTCCCAAGTGCTATAAACCAATGAGTTTTATAGTTTTACATGAAGGATGCTTGTACTCATAACTTAATACTTATTGTTAAAAAAATGAAATAAAAAAATAAAATAAAGGGGTCACTTACAGGAACAGAAATGGCTCAAAGACACCTGTATCACCAAAAGTCCACCCAAGCACCGGTGACAGCTCAGGAAAGCAGGAAACTTGAACGACCAACCACAGGACACAAACTGCAGCAGCTCAGTAGGCTGGTGAGTGTTCTGAAGCCTTTGGGTTATTTACTTCCTGGGCTTAACAACTTCCTCACAGGATGGAATGTCTCACCTCTCCTTCAAGCACTTAATGAGTTTCCCTGCTTAATGGGATGCTTCCTCCATTTTGAGCATCCTGTGCAAGGTTTCCTCCAAGATGGAAGATTTTATGGCAGATGAAATTGCTACACAACAACCACCTAGCCTCTCACTTCCCCTCTCCCCAGTCCTGTGGGGGCCCTTCCGGAGGCCCCTCCCTTGTAACCACAGAAAGGCTGGGATAAAGTCCAGGTACAAAACCTTCCCCAAGAAATGTGAAGTGTCAGCTTAGCTTGACACAATAAGTGGTACTGCTTAAATGCCTGTACATCCAATAGCTTGAGCTTTGTTAGTATGACTGAAAAGGGTATCACTGTGAAAGCTGTCAATCCGTGAAGGGAAACAAACTGAACAGACTGGAGTCCAAAATGACAACTCCAAAGAAATTAGACTGTTTTCTTCTCACCCACTTGTGCCCCTTTCCCAAAGCCTAGGGAACAAACTGCGGAAGAGGAGGCGTGGTAGATTGTAAGGGCTGCAGAGAGATAGGGGTGAATCGTGAGACTACAGGAATATAGTCTGGACACTTGATTGATCAACATGCCTGTGCATACAAGCTTCTCCAACTGGACTATGGGAACCTTGGGTTGTTCAAAATTTGGACATAGATACTTGCAAAATGCACCAATTACTTAATTGTATGACGTACTGAGTAACATCATTGTTATCTGCAAACAACTGTGTCATTGTATTGTAGAATCCCTTAAAAAAAATTAAAAAAAAATTCAATACAAAAATTTACAATAAATAGTGCATGCAACATAAAAAAAAAAGAAATGTGAAGTGTGACTCTCAGAGAAGTAGGTGGCAGAGATTCAGCAGCCCATAACCCTGTTCCCTTTCTCGTCCTCACACCAAGAGGAGGGGACAGCAATCCTGCCAGGCAAGGCCTCTTGCCTTAAACTCCCTGCTAGCTTGGTGCCCTGATCTCCCCAGATGTGCCAGCCTTCTAAGCAGGATAGGGCTACACTCAGCTCCATAATGTCTACTGGGTATAAAGCACGTCCTGGGGACTAGAGATGGATTACTGAAAGATACTTAATGCGGTTGGAAAGATGGCTCAGCGGTTAAGCTCTTACAGAGGACCCAGGTTTGATTCCCAGCATCCTGCTACAACCTCAGTATGGCCACTACAACCCTCAGTAACTCCAGTTTCCGGGTATCTGACGCCTTCTGACCTCTACAGGCCTTGGTGACACGGGTGCGTTTACACACATGCAGACAATACACTCACATACATAATGTTTTGTTTTTTTTTAATGCTTAGGAAAGAGAAAGTGAGGAGTTAAGGGACATCCTTTAAGCGGAGCCTCGGTGTCTACGGGGGGCCAGGTCGGGTTGAGTGGGCTGGGGACCAGGTCCCAAACCCACGGAGCGTAGGAGGCAGCCCTGTACCCAGAGGAGTAGGTGAGAGCCAGATGTGCCCAAACCAGTGAGGCAGCGACAACCACGTCCAGTCGCCTCATCCCACGCAGGGGATGGCCCAGAACTGGCTGGGGCTGGAAAGCCCTGCCCAGGAACGCTGCAGGACCGGGCGTTGCGATTCCCGGACTTCCTCAGCCCTGGAGCAGTAGAGATTCCTAGAGTGCCTAGGGCCTCCAGATGGAAGGCTGTCAGTCCACCCCACCCCGGAGTGAGCCCCCGCGCAGGGCCCACGCACAATCCAAGTACCAGGGATGACCACACGGATCCGGCCCGCCCCACCCTAATGGGTCTGTCCCCCCCCCCCCAGGTCTGCCGGCCAAGGAAAGAACAGACAGTGCACTGCAGGCGGGGTGGGAAGCAGCCCAAGTGGAAGGAGGAGGGCTCAGCAGAGCTCGGGCGCCAGGCCACCGCGCGGGGAGCTTAGGGCGGTCTCAGCCGCTCTTCTGGGTACCACTGGGGACCCGGACCTGGGGACAGGCGCTGCCCGCACACGCGGCTCCAGCCTCAGGTGAGAGAGTGAACGTGGAGGGACGACGCAGCATCCCCCTCCCCCCAGAAGTGTCAGGACCAGGCGGGGGAGGTCCTCCCGGCCCGGGCCCGCCCCAGCCCGCGAAGCAGCCCGCCCACCGCGCCCCCGCCCCGCGCGTCCTCGGGCCTGCCCGCGAGTCTCCCAGCTGTCTCCGGTGCTCCGGGTCGGAGGTGAGTCTGCGGGACCAGGCTGGGCGCATGGCGCGGGAGAGAGCAAGCGGCCTGGGCCCGGTGCACGGGTCCCGGGGCTGCAGGGGCGTGGGAGCGAGCGAGAGCGGCTTAACCAGGAGGAGCGGGAGAGGGTCCTGGGAGGCCGGGAGGAGCGGGCTGCCTTCCCCTGTCCTCCCCGAATACTTCTGGAGATCCGGGGCGGGAGAGGGCAAAGGCCCCGGCCAAGAGTCCTCCCTGGGTCCCCCTCTCCCAACTCCACCGAGCGGCCTGGGGTCTCCAGGGGTAAAATAGAACCGGGGGCACGCGGCCCTAGCAAGCCGTAGCTGGAGGAGGGAGAGGATGGTTGCTCCCCGGCGGGATCCGGCACTTCTTTGTTTTGTCTGGAGTTTGCATACCAATGAGGAGCCTAGCCCCTTCCCTTCCCCGGAGACTCGGACAGGCTCCTACCTGTCCCCTCTAGACACCTGGCTTTCGCTGGTGAGCTGCTTGAGTCTGCGGAGGAGCTCCCGGGCCCCGGGTCAGGGCCCCTGTAGCTTCGGACAGACTGGCCCTTCTGGAATGTTTTCCGTCCTTTCTGCTGCTACCTCCACTCAGTCCTTCTAGCTCGTGGTGCGTCCTCAGGGTAGACGATGGGCCGCCTGGACCTGTTTGTGGCTGTACGTGCCAGAGCTCCCCAGGAGCAGCTCAGGCTCCTACATGCCAAAACCTCTCAGTGTATACGGGAGATAGGAGAGTACTTCCTCCGAGTATGGTTGCCTCGGGAGAGAGACCCAGCCTGTCTTGGCTCTGAACTTGACCATCTGGGGCTTCTTTTTCCCATCCCAAGATGTCAGCAAGGTTCATGACTGGACAGGGGAGGTGTAGGACACACCAGCAACAACAGCTTCTCACCACCCACCGCACCCCATTCTCTGAGGCCCTTCCAAAATCTGTAAGACATCCCCTCCCCCACTCCCTTTCCTCCTAGCCTTTGAAATGCCTCTCTCCCACCCAGCAGATGGCACCGGACTCCTCCCACACCAGCAGGCCAGTGTTACTTAAAATGGGAAATTTAAACTTTTTTAATTTATTTTTTTATGTGTATGAATGTACTGTCTGCATGTAGGTCTGTGCACCCATGTTGTTCAATGCCTTGGAGGTCAGAAGAGCGTGTCGGATTCCCCTGGAACTGGAGTTAAAGACGATTCTTAGCTGCCATGTGGGTGCTGGGAATCAAACCCGGTCTTCTGCAAGAGCAGTCGGTGCTCTTAACCATTGAGCCATCTCTCCGGCCCCCTAAAATGGGAAATTTAAGCCCAGCTGACTGGCCCTGTCTCCAGTTTTTTTCTACCTAGTGCCACAGACTCCTTGGCCCACGTGGCTCGCTTAATGTTCCTAACTGCTTACAGGTAGCCACAAGGGAGGAATGGAGCTGTCTCCTTGAACTGGGCAATGGAAGTGTGCCGCCCTTAGCCAGCCCCTCTGTCCTTCTAGCTGCAGAAAGGGACCACTTGCTGCCAACATATCTCCAGCCCCTGGGTTTCCAGTACAGGAGAGCAGCCTGCATTCAAGTCTTGCAGGGCCCAAAGAAGATTTAGGGTTCATACTTGCTAATTTGGCTGACCCCCCCCCCACCTCAGGACCACTCCCTAAGCCTCCATTTCTATGGGGTTTGAAAGAGTTCATTGGTCTTTTTTTTTTTTTTTTTTTTTTTTGTCTTTTTGGATACAAAACAAAGCGTCTCCTGTAAGCCCCCAACTATCCCTGAAACTCACTCTTAGACCAGGCTGGCCTTGAATTCACAAAGATCCGCCTGCCTCTGCCTCCCAAGTGCTAGGATTAAAGGCGTGCGCCACCACGCCCGGCTATTGGTCTTACATATAAGCCTCTGAGTTTGGGAAGAGATCTCAGCTGGAAGGTAGCGTTAGATAAGTTTGGAGAGAGATTCAGCAGGCACCAAGATGGATTTCTGGTAAAAGGTCCCCTAAAAACTGGCTAAAACAGTGGTGGGAGGGGGCAGGGTAGAGATTACAGCTGTAGACCTTGGGACAAAGGAAATTCCTTGCTCTGACAGGTTTCTAAAGGGGGAGGGGACTCAACCTGTGGCCTGTACTACTGAGTACTTGTGGCCAGCACATGACTGACTTCAGGCAGTACAAATTGCTCTTCTGATTGGTGCAAGAGTCAGGAAGACAACAGATAAGGAATAGGGCAGTAATTCAAGTTGTCCACACAAGAAGCTTAGGGGCTGGTATTGGTTGCTGGCCCTACCTAGAGCCTGAGTGTTCCAACAGTTGCACTGGGCAGCCTGTCAGCTCTTTGTTGCTATATCTAAGGAGAAAACGAGCTGGAAGACGCTCGTTAGTTGGACAGGGATCTGTGCAGGGTGAGGGCCAGTCCGGGAGATCATAGGCCCAGGAGCCCTGGGTGTAGGGTGGGTTGCCTGTTCTTTAACCAACTGCCTTTCTCACAGCAGGACAGACTTCTCTGAAGCTCACAGTGGATGTCTGCCACTTCCAACATGAAGGTCCTCTTGCCAGTGCTGTTGGCAGCCCTTTTGGGTGTGGAACAAGGTATGGCACTCTGAAACCCCAGATGTTTGCATCTTAGCCTCATCCCCTAAGCAGATGCCCAAGGCTCCTTCCCAGCTAGCCTTTTAGGCATGCTCTCCTCGCCTCCTAGCAAGGTGACCTAGTTCTCCTGCCTCAATTCTGGCCCAGCCTCACTGTTTTCAATTTGTATGGAAGTCAGTAAGCCCCTCCAGAGCCAGAGTCTCATGTCACTTATTTCTGTTTTGTTTTGGTCTCTTGCCTGAGCCTAGTATATACTAGCTGATTGGTAAGTGTCAGCAAAGGATTTGAGTGTCGATACAAAAGTACAATTTTCAGGGCTGGAGAGATGGCTCAGTGGTTAAGAGCACTGACTTTTCTTGCAGAGGACCTGAGTTTGATTCCCAGCACCCACATCTGTAACTCTAGTTCCAGGGGATCCAGTGCCCTCTTCTGACCTCTACAGGCACTTACATACATGCAGGCATACACTCATACACAGTAAAAAAAAAAAAAAACACACAACTCTCATCTCAAAGAGATAGTTTACTCTGAAGCCAGCTGTAAGTGACCATGGAGGGGGGGACATAGATTTACGTTACCCCAAATTCCATCTAAAACATGGAAGCAAATATATATATTAACAGAACAAAGAAAGACATAAATCAAGGTACTTTTCAAATACATTGGGAGCAGGGACAGCAAAGTGAGCGCCTCCTCAGATGCTGTCTGATGACACACTTGGCTTTTGGTAGAAGCCAGTGGTCTGCTAAGTTCGTTCATTCCAAAGAAAAGTAGTGCAGTGCTCAGTTCTGCATTTCAAATGATGGTCTTGAAGGGTGTTGCCATGTATAGGGGAGGCCAATAAATGGCTGCTAAGGGAAATAAAGAAGCCCCAAAGTAGTTTGTAGTTAGGCTCTGAACTTGAAACCTTCCAACCTCAGCACAATCACTGACCTAATCACTCAGTCAGCCTTGCCCGAGGTTCAGTGTGAAGGTTCAGCTTTCCTTTTTTGGAACCCTCCTTCACTCTTTCCAAGTATCAAGGGCCCCACGGGGAGGCACCCTGGCGGCTTCCCCACGGAGGAGGCTTCCTGAGTCACCAGGCACGTAACTGTCCCTTCCGTTGCAGCCCACTCCTTGTACTGCTTCTCCTGCAACAATCAGAAAAGCAATTGGAACTGCCTATGGCCAGTTAAGTGCTCCAGCACGGACAAGTACTGCGTCACCGCCTCTGCCTCTCTTGGCTTTGGTAAGCATTGTCCCCAGCTGGCTATCTCCATGGCCTGGGCGAGGATCAGCAGGGCTTGTCCCCTCTCCTGCTGCCCCTACGTCTGTTGCCTCACACTTGTTTTCCACACAGGGAATGTCAACCTTGCCTACTCTCTGAATAAGGGCTGCGCCCCCATCTGCCTTGCCGAGAACATGGAAGCCAGCTCTATCGTGGGGCATGCAGGCACTCGATGCTGCGAGAACTCCTTCTGCAATTTCAGCACGGCTGGCCTCGGGCTACATGCCAGCACCACACTGCTGGGCCTTGGACTCCTGCTCAGCCTGTTGGCTCTGATGCAGCTGGGCCCCTGAATACCCCGACCCTTTGTTCCCATATTCCCTCAGCTCAGGAAGAAAATCTCCGCCCCTTCCAGGTCCCAGGGGAACTTGGGAGCCTCTGGCCCCCCCTGGGTGTACCTAGTCCCACCCTAGCTCCGCCTGGGTGTACCTAGTCCCACCCTAGCACCAAGGCTAAGCACCCACACCTGCGCTGTCTCAAACCAGCAACCTTTGTTTTCCAGGATCAATCATGTGATCTCCTTTGGGGGACACAGAAGGAGTGAGAGTCTCCTTAGAATTAGGTTACTAGGGTCAGAATTGAATCCTGTGGAAACACTGGGGACATCTAAGCCCCAAGCCTTAGTTAGGCCTGTGCCAAATGAGGAAGGGGTGTGCTCAGTGTGTCCATGTGTAAATCAGGCCACTTGGGTGCTGGGCTAGGCAGAGAAGCCCTGGAAGGTTCTCGGGCGGAGGTCCCCATTCTCAATGAAGCCCCTGCCCCTGGCATCACTGGGCCCACATTGTACTCACTTCAGGAAGTGGCCCTTCAGGTGCCGGCTCTCACCCCAGATCTAACTGCCTGCCCTCTCTGCCCACGCTGGCTTCCTGCTGCTACTCCAGGACCTCAAATAAACCGTGCCACCCTTTCCTGCTCTTCCCTGGTCATCCTTGCCCCCTCTCTCCTTTCACCTCAGTGGGAGAGGGAAGAATACATATTCCAGGTCAGAGGAGCCTAGGGATGCTGCAAGCCTGTAGCCTTCCTTAGTGCTCCACAGCCAGTTTGTGCTGTGGGGCATGCAGGATATGAGGGGCAGCATCCCTGGGTTCTAGGATGTGAAAGTGCCTGGTTATGCAATACAATCTTAGCCTGCGGCCCAGCTTATGGGGCCACACTCCCCAAGTTCTGTGGGAAAAGGAGAAGTCTCCTCATAAAGGGCCCAACCAGGCTGGCAACACCGTATTCCCAAACTCTGCACCAGGAACTCCAGTCTAAATATGGCCCAGGCAAGTGATGGATGCTCATACCATAACTCATTTGATTTTTGGTTGGTTTATTTGGTACACACACGCACACACACACGCACACACACTTCAATTATTTTTAGACATCACACCATGTTAGACCAGCTGCCCTCAAACTTGCACTGATCCTCCTACCTCTGCCTCCCAAGTGCTGGAGTTATAGGCATGTGCCGAGCACTGAGCTCTGTTCTCCTGCACTGCAGCCTCGGCATGTCTGGGACTCCCAGTCCTTTTCCTGCATGTTTCCCAAATGATGAGGTTACAGATGTGCGCCATTACCCTGCCTGGCCTTGGGTTTGTTGCTTTAGGTGTTAAAGAGACAAGGACCAGTGGAAGTGTATCTTGAAGTGGCTCCTCCAGGGTCTGGGCCCAGTGCAGGAAGTTTCTTACTCTTAGGCTCTGGGCTGGAGGGAGGTTCCTCTACTGAATGTGAACCACACAGCTCCAGGCCATTTATCTCTGGTCTTAGGAACACTGCCCCATGGGGTGGTGCACGGAGACGTCACAACAACTAGGAAGGACTTCTGAAGGCTATGAATCAAAGCAGGAATCCTATGGGCTTTGCACTGAAGGTTTTGGAGGAAGAACCAGCCTGAACAAGACTTGGCCAGCCCTAGCAAACCTCAGGAAGTACAGCTATGCTAAGCGGCCTTTGAGACTTGGGCCAGAAGTGTTAATAGGGACATCTAAATGCTGTGGGCTCCTCCCAGTCCTCAGTGAGATCCCTGTGTGATAGGGAAGGTGTTTCACTGGGGTCAGAGAGTTGAGGTTACTTACCCTGTAGTGTGGGACCGGGGCTACTCTGCTCTAGGCTGTGGGGCAGCATCGTTTAAAAAAGGCAGATTAGGGGGCTGGAGAAATGGCCTAGCGGTTAGGAGCGCCGACCGCTCTTGCAGAGGACCCGGGTTCGATCCCCAGCACCCACATGGCGGCCAAGAACCGTCTGAAACTCCAATTCCAGGAGAACTCCAGTTCCAGGGGAATCCGACACCCTCTTCTGACCTCCGCGGCATTGCACGACACGGGTGCACAAACTTGCATGCAGACAGTATATTCATACACATACAGAAATAAATAAAATTAATAAAATTAAAAAAAAAAAGGCAGATTAGGGGCTGGAGAGATGGCCTAGCGGTTAAGAGCACAGAATGCTCTTGCAAGAGGACCGGGGTTCATCCCCAGCACCCACACGGTGGCTAAGACCAGTCTGTAATTCCAATTCCAGGAGAACTCCAGTTCCAGGGGAATCTGAGACCCTCTTCTGACCTCCGCAGCATTGCACGACACAGGTGCACAAACCTGCATGCAGACAGTACACTCATACACATACAAAAAATAAAATTAAATTAAATTAAAAAAAAATTGAAAAGACAGATTAACCCCAGACCTGGGCCAGTGGGTTCTCGCCATCGGGTGTGCCAGGCTCCCACCTTGGGGCTGGGGGTGGGGTTGGGGGGTAGACAGGGAGCTGAGGGCTGGGAGGGATGAAGCTAGGAAAAAGTTGGGTGTGGGACTGAGGGAGAAATGGAGGAGAAGCAGACGCAGCCGCAGCCGCAGTACCTGCCGCCGCCACGTGGGGTTGAGTTTGTCTTTCCTGGCCGGGGAGGTGGAGGAAGACCCCAGGTTCTCAGTTTCGATTTCTTGGAAGTTTTGAGGGTAGAGAGGGAGGGTGAAGGGCCTGTACTGCACCTGTCCTGTCTTCCCAGGCCTGGGGTGAGGTGCCACGTGTGGGACCACAAACCCTGCCGTGCTAGGAGAGCAGAGACCCGGTTCTGAGGGAGTGGGTGAGGCTTTCTCTGCAGCCAGCCGACCGCATTCCTGCCCTTCTGTCTCTGACGGATCTTGGCTTGGCCTGACTCCCAGCCCTGGCCATTCTTCCTATTGTTGCTGGCCTGGTAATCACTGGCTTCTGAGAATAGGTCCCCTGGTGTCTGCCTGGCCCTGCGTTCAAATTGCTCCAGTGCGGAGATGGCAGGGACTGGAGACTCCAGACAACAGACAGCGGGAGTAAAAGAAGCGGCTTGACCAAACTTGCAAAGGCTTGCACGGTGAAGCTCCCGGGAAGGCTGTGCCTCACACCATGAAGCTCCTGGGTAGGCTGTGCCTCACACCGTGAAGCTCCTGGGTAGCCTGTGCCTCACACCGTGAAGCTCCCGGGACGGCTGTGCCTCACACCGTGAAGCTCCCGGGACAGCTATGCCTCACACCGTGAAGCTCCCGGGAAGCCTGTGCCTCACACAGTGAAGCTCCTGGGTAGGCTGTGCCTCACACCGTGAAGCTCCTGGGACAGCTGTACCTCTCACAGTGGGGTGCAGGGTTCTCCACAGCTTTCTAACCCACTCCCATTCTTAGAAGTGTTTTTTTTTTGTTGTTGTTGTTGTTTTTTTGTCATAATACTGTCTCTGTTTCTAATTCTAACCATTCTGTGGAGCAGTCTGGTCTAGAGACACAAAAGCCTGGTGCCTCTGAACTCAGACCTGCCAGCTGGTACCACCAAGTGTTGGCTTTAAAAAAATAATAATAAAATGTATTGTTTTTTATGTGTCTGAGTGTATAGCCTGCATGTATATAAGTGCACCCATGTCATGCAATGCCCATGGAGGTTAGAACAGGGTGTCAGAACTTCTGGAACTGTTACAGATGGTTGTTAGCCACCATGTAGGTGCTGGGGATCAAACCTGGGTCCTCTGCAAGAGCACTGAGTGCTCTCAATTGTGGAGCCATTTCTCCAGCCCAAGTATTAGCTTTTTATCTCTGTTTTGAATACCAGCCAAAAGTCTAGGCAGATTTTCAGTGACCTCCATGTGTAACTCAACATGTGCTACCAGGCCAGGTCACAGTTTGTGCCACAAATCATGTTTGGCCATTGGCCTTAAGTAGCCAATTAAAAGAGCCAAATTAGGTGCTGGGCATGATGGCCCATGCCCTTAATCTCAGCAAGGCAGGCAGAGCTCTGTGAATCAAGGCCAGTCTGGTCTACATAGTTAGTTCTAGGCCACCTGGGGCCTATCTCAAAAAAGACCTCCAAAAGTGCCAGATTACTAGGTAAAAAGCAGAAAGATTTATTCAACATTGGGAAGAGAGACAGAGATTGAGGGATATCCTCTCCTATCCCAACTCCGTCTTCAGGGCTCCTAACAGGAAGGTTTAAATAGAAAACAAGAGCCACCCAGCCAGGGCCGATGAAGACACTCACTAACTGCTTAGCTCCAAGTCTCTCATTGACAATCTGACAAGTTGTAAATCTCCAAGAGACGAGTTCCTCCCCAGGGCTTAGGCCTTTTCTTCTCTGCACTGGAGATTTCTATGGAAAGTAATTTCTTGGGGTCCACTGCTTCAATAGTCTCATAGCCAAAGAGAGAAAAAGAAAAAAATCAAAGCAATGGCAGTTCAGAGGTAGTATTTTTACCTGTCCTGAGGGAGGTCAGAGCCAGTTTAGGGGCTGGAGGGTTAGCTCAGGTGTTAGAGTGCTTGCCCCTTGCTTAGCTCATGAAAAGCCTAGGTTTGGTCCTCATCTGCTGGGGAGGGGGGCATTCCTCCCCAGCAGACAGCTACAGACACATGTCCTTTCCATCACCCCCTCCTTGGTAACTACTGGGATTTCCAGCTTACCTATCCTGTGGTCTTCCAAACTTTTGCAAAATTGTCCTCCAGCTTCCTTCTGAGTCTGTTTAAAAATTAGTAATAAAACTAAGAACCCAAAGGAAACCTTGGTTCCCAGCAACACTTGCTACTGCCTAAGGGTGCCCAGCCCGAGAGCCAGGCTCGACAGTGAGACTGTCCTCACTGCTCCCCAACACTGGGTGGCCAGAGCAGCCTGGGCCTTTGCCCTCCAGCTTCCAAGTGTTCCCCAGCCCCCTACTGAGCCCCTGTTAGAAACTGGGGCCTGCCTTCTTCCCTTCTCCCCATCTTCCAAGCCCCTCAACAAGTCTGCCTGGTACATGGAGGCCCTGTCTACCCAGAGCACCCCTGAGGCAGCCCATAGGCCTCAGGTGGCTGGCTGAGCCTGTTAGATTTTTGGAAAGGAGAAAAGGAAGGAGTTTGAAGTTAAGAAATTAAGAACTAGAGCCAGGCCTGCAGCAGGCAAGTAATGTGTCCTTTTGTTCAAAGCATACAGCTTAGAACAAAGGTTCCTCCTCAGAAAGGAAGGCCATGCACCTGGAGAAATTTGAAAGATACAGTATGAGATTGTTGGACCAGGAGCCTCTGGTGTCTTATCTATCTGGTGGAAAGGCCAAGTGGCCAAAGGCTAGAGGAAGAACAGTTCTAGAACATGGGGACTCTGTAGTGAACTGTGGAGCTCTAGTGACTTTAAACTGATGCTCAGCATGAGAGCTGAGCATACCCCAGGGCCCATCCTTCGCTGCCCAGTCACTTTAACTTACAAGCAGGTCTGCAGGGACAATGTGGCTCCGCCCCATCCTTGGAGGATGGGTGGCAGAACTCCACCCTCAGGGCTCACACCCCCAGTGGCAGAAGCTCTCACAGCAGAGGGAATTTCAGCTTTCATGTCAATGGAACCCCTCTTCTCCCACTCCCAAAACAAGATGTGATGAAGAGCCTGATGGACTATTTAATGAAAATACAGATTTTTCAAAAGTGTTTTATTATTTTTGTTCTGTGTGCACGAGTGTACTGCCTGTGTGTATGTAAGTGTACTCATGGAAGTCAGAAGAGGGTGTTGGATTCCCCTGGAACTGGAGTTATAGACAGTTGTTAGCAGCCATGTGGGTACTGGGAATCGAACCTATGTTTTCGCAAGAGCAGCCAGAGCTCTTAATCACTGAGACATCTCTCCAGCCTGGAAAATAAGGATTTTAGTGCTTGTTTTCTGTCTCTGTCAGCAAGGTTCAGCTGACAAGTTGGTGGTTAGAACAATGACACAGCTAGCTAGAACCCCTGGCCATTTGTCCTAGTGAGACCTTCTCTACGCTGTCTCTGACAGAGATTTCAGCAATGACTTCAGACAGGGAATTTATTCAGCATGTTTTTCATTTCTAAGTTTATAATAATTTACCTGGTTTTAAGACTTCCCTGATAGCCAATCAATATATAACTTTCCTTCTCACTGAAACCCAATGTATAAAAGATAGGTGATACTTCCCTTTGGGGTCCAGATTTTGAGGCTTGAGCCCTCTAGACCAGGCTGCAGCCCAAATAAAATACCTGCTTCTGAATTCACAGCGTCCTGCCTCATCTTTCCCCCAAGACACTAGCACCGTGCACACAGAGGGCTACAGGATGCCTGCTTCTTGTTGGCCTCTTCAAACACGTCTCCTGGGGTTCCAGGGGTGATGGGGCCATGGATGGTCCCAGAAGAGAGGACCTGACCTGGTCCTGGGCCTCCTATGAGCTCAGGGTTATGGAGCTAGGCATGGCCTTGGGATGTTGTCCCGAAGCCTCCACCCCCACTCCCTGCTCGGACTCTGGGCCCGAGCAAGGACTGACCATGACCGGCCACTCCATTGAAAGTTGCCTTCTGGATGCCAAGAGCCCTGAGGGGGGAGGGGGAGAAGGAGCCTGCGTGCTGATTTTCATTTCTTGAATGAGGAGGCCCGGGATCTAAGTTTCAGGTTCTCAAGTCTAGAGAAATTAGTAGGCTGAGGAGACCTACGAGGGGAGGGGAGGGGAAAAGGAGGGAAAGAGCAGGCGCTGTGTGACTGCACCTCTGGGCGCTGTGGCCTCTGCCAGGGCCTGGGGTGAGGTGCTGGGTGTGGGGTCTCCATGGAGTGCACAGGCTTGGTGTGGGGTATGGGAGAAGGCCTGAAGCTGGAAGGGGTACCAGGAAGAGGACTCCTCGTCCACAGAGAGGGACCTGGTCCCCATTGCACATTCAGGTGTTGAGTTCTGCCAGTATAGTGTGGCTTCTGGGCCCTCAGCAGAGCCCTGCTC
Organism: Rhizomys pruinosus; assembly: GCA_009823505.1. Classification (NCBI taxonomy): domain Eukaryota; kingdom Metazoa; phylum Chordata; class Mammalia; order Rodentia; family Spalacidae; genus Rhizomys; species Rhizomys pruinosus. The sequence continues at coordinate 1,308,120 of VZQC01015508.1, forward strand.
AGAGATGTAGGCAGAGCCCCCGGTTCTGGAGTCTTCATACTTGATCTCCTCACATCATAGCAGCTTTCCTCCTCCACCACTACTGCTGGCCAAGAAACCTAGCCAGCGACCCTCAGAGACCAGGAGTGGGGAGCCAGGAACCCGGGTGCATTGGGGGAGGGTGCCAGGTCTAGGGAGGTGCTGAGACCAGGGAAGCCCCCCATCTGCCACCTTATCCTCTGGGCCAGAGGTTGGGTAGGGATACTGGGCTGTGGGGACCTGGAATAAAGCTGTCAGAAGCTTTATTCCAAGCTCCCGCAGCCTTCCCCCAGGGCCACCCCACCCTCATGCCCAGGACCAATGGGGTAAAGGTGGTACAGGAAATTCCGAGATATCTTTGAGTTTGACAGTACCCTTCTAAGCTCTTGGTAAACTTAGCTTGGGGAGGGGGTTAGGGTCCTGGGAAACTCAGTGGCCCCCAAAGCCACCTGAGCTGGTGGTTTTCTAGTTCTTGTCCCTGGAATTCAAAGAATAAATTCACAGACCAAGGAGGGTAAGTTTAGGGGAACATTTGTCCAGGTTCATAAATGGGAGCTTGAGAGGACAGAGCTCCTGTGCAGCAGGAGGGTCCCAAGGAAAGGGGTGAGGCATGGGGGGGGTGAGCTGGCCAGTCCAGTCAGCCTGACCAGGCTCACGTACAACTTCTATGTACCGCAAGACTGCGAGGAAGCAGGGCTGTCCCAAGGAAAGGTGTGAGGCATGAGGGGGGGATGAGCTGGCCAGTCCAGTCAGCCTGACCAGGCTCACGTACAACTTCCATGTACTGCAAGACTGCGAGGAAACAGGGCTGTCTTCTGGCACTCCTGGCCTCTAACAGGAGATTCTCGAAACCACTTCTTTAGATTCCTGTCCTACTGACATGTTTCTATGCTCCCATCGGGGGCCACATGGGGGCCAAATCTGCTCTTAAGGGTGGGATCCCTATATCCCAACCTGTACCCCCCAAAAGTCATAAATTCCTGCTGTTATAAGTGCCAGATGTGCAGAAGACTATTGGTCTTCTAGAAGCCATAAGATTGTTGACCCCTTGGCCAAACCTGTGCCTGAGGCTGGCAGCCTCACCGCTGCAAGATTGATGCAGCCAGCACATAACCACCAGCTTTGTGGTCAAACCCAGCCAGGAAGCTATTGGCTTCTGCGGCCCCGGCATGTGGACGCTGGAGGCTGTTGGTCTTTGACACCACCCAACCTGCCTGGTGAACCAGCCCCAAGACCCATCAAACTTAAAAACTAGCTGAAAGATTAACAGTTCCATGATGGAACTGGCTAAGAAAATAATGCGCTCGAAAACAATCTCCAGAGCTCACTCAGGTGGCAAAGCTTGTAGGAAATTCCTCTTTATTAGTCCAGAGCAACCAGCTATATAGGCTTGGGATGGACAAGCCCCATGTTGCATGACATCACCTCCCAGTAGCCAATGCCAGACCCCCACACCAATGCATTGCCCCAGCTGTTGGGCAAACCCAGAGGTCTTGCCACCTTGCTCCTGATGCTAGCTGAACTGTTAGCAACACACTGCTCCCTCCCTCCTAGTGCTGCCTCCTTCCTCTCCTCAAGATCCCCAGCAGAGCCTGTGGTTATACCCAGCAGAGCCTGGAGGTGTACCCAGCAGAGCCTGTGGTTGTACCCAGCAGAGCCTGGGGGTGTACCCAGCACAGCCTGGGGGTGTACCCAGCACAGCCTGTGGTTGTACCCAGCAGAGCCTGGGGGTGTACCCAGCACAGCCTGTGGTTGTACCCAGCAGAGCCTGGGGGTGTACCCAGCACAGCCTGGGGGTGTACCCAGCAGAGCCTGTGGTTGTACCCAGCAGAGCCTGGGGGTGTACCCAGCAGAGCCTGGGGGTGTACTCAGCACAGTCTGGGGGTGTACCCAGCAGACCCTGTGGTTGTACCCATCAGAGCCTAGGGGTGTACCCAGCAGAGCCTGTGGTTGTACCCAGCAGAGCCTGGGGGTGTACCCAGCAGAGCCTAGGGGTGTACCCAGCAGAGCCTGGGGGTGTACCCAGCAGAGCCTGAGGTTGTACCCAACAGAGCCTGTGGTTGTACTCAGCAGAGCCTGTGGTTGTACCCAGCACAGCCTGGGGGTGTACCCAGCACAGCCTGGGGGTGTACCCAGCACAGCCTGGGGTTGTACCATTCCAGGCCAAAGATTCTCAGCCTTTGGGTCCACACTGTCCACTTGGAGCAGCCTCTGCCTTGGTGGTTCGTGTTTCTGAGTTTGGAGTGTGGAGGTCCCAGCTTCACCTTCCAGGGGAGTTTGGAGTGTGGAGGTCCCACCTTCACCTTCCAGGGGAGTTTGGAGTGTGGAGGTCCCAGCTCCACCTTCCAGGGGAGTTTGGAGTGTGGAGGTCCCAGCTCCACCTTCCAGAGGAGGCTGTGAAGACAGTGCCCAGCTCGTCCCAGTCCTGGACCTGGTGAGGGCAGTGATGCTGTTACCATCTAAGGCTCTCAATGGCATTCATTTTCTCTGCCAATTAAAGAATTAGAAGGCAGGAAGAATCTTAAGTCATAGCAAGCAACAAACTTCATTAAAAGGGAAGAAACACATGCTCCCACACAGAGAAACAGACTCCCCACCAGTGAGGAAGGGACTCAGAAACTGAAACCTGAAGAGCCACAGGAGAGCTTAGATCTTTTGTTTTGGTGGTTTAGGACAGGTCCTCTTCCCTTAAACAAAGAAGAAGTTGCTTATAGGTCACAGCTTCATTGAAGCAGAACAGGCAGAACTAAGTGCCCTGAGCTATGTCCAGACAGGACAGCCAGAACTGGGTGCCCTGAGCTATATGTCAAAGCAGAACAGCCGGAACTGGGTGCTCTGAGCTTTGTCCAAGCAGGACAGCCAGAACTAAGTGCCCTGAGCTATGTCCAGACAGGACAGCCAGAACTGGGTGCTCTGAGCTATCTCCAAGCAGAACAGCCGGAACTGGGTGCTCTGAGCTATGTCCAGGCACACAGCCAGAACTAAGTGCCCTGAGCTATGTTCAGACAGGACAGCCAGAACTGGTCCAGGCACACAGCCAGAACTGGGTGCTCTGAGCTATGTCCAGGGAGGACAGCCGGATCTAGGTGCTCTGAGCTATGTCCAGACAGGACAGCCAGAACTGGGTGCTCTGAGCTATGTCCAGGCAGGACAGCCGGATCTGGGTGCTCTGAGCTATGTCTAAGCAGGACAGCCAGAATTAAGTGCCCTGAGCTATGTCCAGACAGGACAGCCAGAACTGGGTGCTCTGAGCCATCTCCAAGCAGAACAGCTGGAACTGGGTGCTCTGAGCTATGTCCAGGCAGGACAGCCGGAACTGGGTGCTCTGAGCTATGTTCAGGCAGGACAGCCGGAACTGGGTGCTCTGAGCTATGTCCAGGCAGGACAGCCGGAACTGGGTGCTCTGAGCTATGTCCAGGCAGGACAGCCGGANGTTTTCAGACAGGAGGTTTTTTTTTTTTTTTTGTATTTTTCCCCAGCCAGCCTGGAACTCACTATGTAGACCAGGCTGGCCTTTAACTCACTATGTGGAGAGTCGCTGTGCAGAGGCATCCCAAGGGGATGCTTTTCCAGGGTAGGAGTTTCCATGTGAGCAGCCAGGCAGTGTTTGAACATCACCATGCCACAGTTGTGTAGATCTTTCAGGGGAAAACGTATATGGGTTTCCTAACTGGGTGGACACCTCATGATTTTGCTGAGGAAGAAGTGTCAGTACTGACTGGGTATGCAGGGCAGTTGTGGTTCACTGCCAGTCACACTTCTGAGAGTCTGAACTGCCCATTAAAAACTGGAATCCAGGGCTGGAGAGATGGCTTAGTGGTTAAGAGCACTGGCTGCTCTTGCAGAGGACTCAGTTCTATTCCCAGCACCCACACGGGAGCACAACCATCTCTAACTCCAGTTTCAGGGGACCTGATCACCTCTTCTGACCTCCACGGGCATTGCATGACACGGGTGCACTTACATATATGCAGGCAACACACTCATACACATAAAATATTAAAAACAAAACCAAACCTGGAATTCCTTACAGTGGTATCAAGATGCTATATGACAGGCAGACTGCACCAGGGCTTGCTAAGGTTCACTCTGCCTGGTGCTGCTTGGTGTGCAGCGGCCTTGCTCTGAGTCTCACCCACTCTGGGGCAAAGGCAGCCTGCTCTGAGGCTAAAGTGCCTCCGTGGAGCCGTTCTTCCCAGAATTGTATGCAGTCACCTGCATTTGGCACTTGGCAGCTTTTTGCTTTGAGCCACAAGGCAACAAAAAGCAGGACAAAATCCAGGCGGCTGCCTATGCTTTGTACTGAGGCGTCATGAGGCTGTGCTCCCTCAGTGATGAGCTGTGACCAGGAGCTGTAAGATGAATAAACCCTTTCTTCCCCAAGTTGGTGTTGGTCAGAGTGTTTTGTCACAGCAATGGAAGACAAACTACAACACACACACACACACACACACACACACACACACTTATAGATTTACTTTGTGATGTGTAATGTGTGATCTGTGAGCTAATATTAGTAATTATGATTGGCATAAAAGAACTTGTTTTCACCTTGGTCAGATTTACCAAGGAAAGTAACTGGCAACTTGATACCTTTGGACCCTTGATACCTTGTGAATTTATTGTTATTCAATAAATTCTCCCATTGTAGAAAAACACAAAAGCGTCAGTGTGTGCTTGACAGAGCAGGCCAGGGACACCATAGGAATGGAGCTGAACTCAGTCACATGGATGCTATGGGGAACCAGGAGGCTGGAAGCTGAGTGCTGAGCCCGGGGAGGCCCTGCAGGGGGCTCTGATATATTTGAGCCCAGTGATCCTCCAGTGGGGGTTTTGAAAGCTTCAGGAGGGAGGGCTTCCCTGGGCTCACCTGGGTCGGGAGCGGGAGAAGCAGTGCCTGTCCCTTCTCCAGTCTCCAGAGCATCTTTGCAGCCTGGGTCCTCCCTTCCCTGTCTCACAGTCTGTCCAGCAGTGTCTGGCAGCCACTACCATTACTGGAAAATCTGGGGTTCCCTTTTTGGCTTTAGTGTCCTTAATAAAAGAATTTAAGGCTGGGCACAGTGATGCACGCCTTTAATCCCAGAACTCAGGAGGCAGAGGGAGGCAGATCTCTGTGAGATTGAGGCCAGCCTGCTCTACATAGTGAGTTCCAGACCAGCTGGGGCTATACCCCTCCCTTCAGGAGGCCAAACTTAGCATAAACCTTAGACTCTAAAACCTAAGCAGGGCCTCCAGCTTCCTGTCAGGAGAATCAGAGCCAGTCATGGAGTGGGGGAGTAGCGCCTGAGGCCCAAGCAGCTGGGCAGGGGGGTTTGCTTCTGGAGGATGCCCAGGCCCCTTCTAGTCTAGTCACTCCCATCTCATCTGGTCAGTATCTTGCTCAGCTCGTGTCCTTCCAGCCAACCCCCATACCTGTTCTTCAGGGACAATCAAGAGGAGAGCCTCCTCCAATGTGGTATCAGGAGAGGGGTCAGGTGCCTGAAGTGTAATGGCACAGCACTTGCGTGGCTCTCCAGTACCACTAGATAAGGGCTCTAGGCCCTGGGCCCTGGGGAGGGGACTGGGAGCAGAGCACAGAAGGGCTCTCCAGGTCAGGCCTTCAACGTGCGGCTTTGGATAGGATGGGCCCTGTCAGGGATGGCATGGACAGGCTGCGTGAGACACGGACCATGACTGAATTCATCAACACAAAAAGGCAGAAGAGGGTGTTAGACATACTGTGGCACCTATAGAGACCCCAATGGATATTTAAGGAAAATGTGGACTTTAATCCTTACTTACTGTCTCTGTCGATGATGTTCATTCACCTGACAAGTTTGTGGTTAGAACACTGACACAGCTTGACACAGCTGACCGGAAACACTTGACTTGTGTCCTGACGAAACTTCCTTCTACAATGACTTTCAGACAGGAGATTTTTTTTTTTTTTTTGTATTTTTCCCCAGCCAGCCTGGAACTCACTATGTAGACCAGGCTGGCCTTTAACTCACTATGTGGAGAGTCGCTGTGCAGAGGCATCCCAAGGGGATGCTTTTCCAGGGTAGGAGTTTCCATGTGAGCAGCCAGGCAGTGTTTGAACATCACCATGCCACAGTTGTGTAGATCTTTCAGGGGAAAACGTATATGGGTTTCCTAACTGGGTGGACACCTCATGATTTTGCTGAGGAAGAAGTGTCAGTACTGACTGGGTATGCAGGGCAGTTGTGGTTCACTGCCAGTCACACTTCTGAGAGTCTGAACTGCCCATTAAAAACTGGAATCCAGGGCTGGAGAGATGGCTTAGTGGTTAAGAGCACTGGCTGCTCTTGCAGAGGACTCAGTTCTATTCCCAGCACCCACACGGGAGCACAACCATCTCTAACTCCAGTTTCAGGGGACCTGATCACCTCTTCTGACCTCCACGGGCATTGCATGACACGGGTGCACTTACATATATGCAGGCAACACACTCATACACATAAAATATTAAAAACAAAACCAAACCTGGAATTCCTTACAGTGGTATCAAGATGCTATATGACAGGCAGACTGCACCAGGGCTTGCTAAGGTTCACTCTGCCTGGTGCTGCTTGGTGTGCAGCGGCCTTGCTCTGAGTCTCACCCACTCTGGGGCAAAGGCAGCCTGCTCTGAGGCTAAAGTGCCTCCGTGGAGCCGTTCTTCCCAGAATTGTATGCAGTCACCTGCATTTGGCACTTGGCAGCTTTTTGCTTTGAGCCACAAGGCAACAAAAAGCAGGACAAAATCCAGGCGGCTGCCTATGCTTTGTACTGAGGCGTCATGAGGCTGTGCTCCCTCAGTGATGAGCTGTGACCAGGAGCTGTAAGATGAATAAACCCTTTCTTCCTCAAGTTGGTTTTGGTCAGAGTGTTTTTTGTCACAGTGATTGAAAGTGTGGAGCTTTCACACTCTACTTCCTGTGAGGAGCTCTTACACTTTCCCCTGTTTGGTTTGAAAGTGTTTGGACATGCCGCACTTAGTCATATCACAGCCCTCTCATGCACAGCATTCAGTTTTTAAAAATACAGAAGCCAGTACAAAGGTGCAGCACAGGTGTGCAGTCAGTCCCAGCACCTGGGAGGCAGAGGCCACAGGAGGGTGCAATGGATGAGACAGGTGTGCAGTCCCAGAGCCAGAAAGGCAGAGGCCACAGGAGATTGAAACCTAAGGGAGGCCCTGTGGGGAAGCAAGCTCCAGAGCCTACGGTGTCTCAGGTCGCGTGCCCCAGTAGGCATGTTGGCTACATCCCTGGGTCTGTCTCCCAGGGGGAGACTGCAGAGATAAGGGCTGCTCTGCTTGGACAACGGCTCTACCTTAAGGGGATCCAACACCCCAGGCAAAGTCTCAGCTCTGTGGGATCCTAAGAATGGGAAAGGTGTTCTTGTTGTCGGGGGTGTACAGGACACAGGACAAGTTTCCCGAGAGCTGCCCATACATCAGAGCCTTCTGTGAGGTGGTGAGCCTTCAAAGCCAGAAGGACAGAATAATAGCAGATCCCTGCTTGTCCTACAGTATCAAATCAGAGGGATGCAGACCTCCCTCTGGTGGCATCCGGTATAGGCTGCACAGTACAGAACTCTGGCAAAGGCTGTGGAGGCTTGCCTGCTTTCATGAGGTCCGGAGCCTTGCAGATAATGGCTCCTGCTCTGGATTTCAAAAGACTGGCAGGGCAGCTCCCCCTCAGATTCCTTTGGGATGACCCCTCCCCAGCAGAGCCAGGAGCTCTTGGGAGATAGAGGAGCCCATTGTCTTCCCCTGAAGGAAGGCCACTCATGATCAGAGGACACCCCACTCCAGCCGGGCAACATGGAGATAGCCACGGGGCTCGCTGGCTAGACAGGCAAAGCTGTGGCCATGGGCTTGTGGGCCTCAGAACAGCAAAAGACAAGTACACACTCGGGCTTGGAGAATGAAGCATTTACTGGACTGAGCTCGGGGTTGAACAGCTTGTGTAGGAGACCTAAGGGCCCCAGTTACTGGAGGTCATGCATTCTTGCACAGTGACGGCGCCCCATTCTCCATTCCCAACCTCCGTGAATGGCTGCAGAGACGGGCTCTGGCAGAGTCCCCTGGAGAGGCTCAGGCAGCTTAGCATCTGTTTACCATAAAGGATTTCTTCAGATATGCATCACACAAGTTCTCTTAGTAAAGACTTCTTTATTAAAATGGCAAGGGTGTGAGACGAAGAGAGAGACTACCTTCTTTGTACAGGCACATACATATATGAAAAGCACATGAGTCAAAGCCCAGGAAAACTAGAGTTTACAGAATGTGCTTACATCAAAGAAGTGAGAGGAAAATAAGCTTTTAGGAGGAATAACTTTGTTTTTTTATTTTTTATTTTAATTATTATATTTTAAGGGATTCACAATATAAGAGCACAGTTGTTTTCAGATCACATTGACGTTGCTCAGTTTGCCAGTATCCTGTTTAGAATTTTTGCATCTGTGTTCATTAACGAGATGGGTCTATGGTTCTCCTTTTTGGTTGTATCTCTGCCTGGTTTTGGTAATAGAGTGATGCTGGCTTCATAGAAGAAATTTGGAAGAATTCCCTCTGTTTGTATCCTTCTAGACAGTTTCAGTAATAATGGTTGTAGGTCTTTTTGAAATGTTTTATAGAATTCTGCCGTGAAACCATCTGGGCCTGGGCTTCTTTTAGTTGGGGTTTCTTATTACACCTTCAATTTCTTCATATATTATGGGTCAGTTTAAGCTGTCAATCTCTTCTTGGTTGAGCTTTGGTGATTCCCACGATTTCAGATATTCATCCATTTCTTCTAGGTTTTCAAACTTAGTAGAGTATAGGTTTTTGAAGTATTCCCATATGATTTTCTTGATCCTTTCATTGTCTGTTGTGATTTCCCCTTTCATCATGGATTCTACTCAATTGTAGTTATTCCTTCTTTCTTTTGGTTAACTGGGCCAGAGGTCTGTCTATCTTGTTTATTCTCTCAAAGAACCAACTTTTGGATTCATTGATTTTTTGTGTGGTTTTCTTTGTTTCTATTTCATTGATTTCTGCTCTGATTTTTGTTATTTTTTTTAGGTCTACTGAGTTTAGGGTTCATTTGTTGCTGTCTCTCAAGTGTTTTTAGCTGCAGTGTTAGATCATTCAATTGTGCTTTCTGTTTTTTTTGATGTAGGCACTTAGGACTATAAACTTCCCTCTTTTAAAGTGTCCCACAGGTTTTGTTGTGTGGTATTATCATTGTCATTCAGTTCAAGGAATGCTTTTATTTCTTTCTTTATTTCTTCCTTGACCTATTCATTATTCAGGAGAGTGTTGTTTAGTCTCCATGTGTTTTCGTAGGTTGTAGGGTTTATCCTGGTGTTGATATTGAGCTTTATTGCACTGTGGTCTGATAGAATGCATGAGATTATTTCAATCTTTTTGTATTTGTGGAGTTTTTTTCTCAGGTCTATTTTGGAGAATATTCCATGGGGTGCTGAGTAGAAAGTGTATTCTCTGGTGTTTGGGTGCTGTATTAGTCATAATTTGCACTGAGAAGTCAGTTGTAATTCTGATGGGTTTCCCCTTATATGTGACCTGTTTTTCTTTTGTGGCTTTCAGAATTTTGTCTTTGTTTTGGGTATCTATCATTTTAACCATGATATGGCATGGGTAGTTTCTTTTCTGATCTTGTCAGTTTGGAGTTCTATGTGTTTCTTGTATTTGTATGGGTTTGTCTTTGTCTAGTTTGGGGAAATTTTCATCTATTATTCTGTTGAAGATCTGATCAATACTATTCTCTTGAGATTCTTCTTCCTCTATCCCTATGATGCAGAGGTTTGATCTTTTCATAGTGTCCCATATTTCTTGGTTGTTCCATTTTTGTGTATTTTTAAATTTTTCATAATCTTTATTTGAGCTTTTTAGTTGCTCTGTGTTATCTTCCAGGTCTGATATTCTTTGTTCTGCTTCCTCCATTCTATTTCTGAGGCTTTTTCCATTCCTTTCCTCTTGACTGGATGAGTGTTCTATTTCCGTTTTCATTTCATTCTGTGATTTTTTTTAGATTTCCACTTCCTTTTGGAGCTTCTCAATCTCTTCTTGGTGCTCCTTACTTCGCTGGTTGGCTTCCTTTTTCAGTGTTTTCACTTCCTTCTGGAGTTTGACATTTTCTCCCTCTAATTCTTTCTGGAGTTTGTCATTCTCTCCCTGTAGTTCTTTCTGAAGTTTGTCATTGTCTCCCTCTAGGTCCCTCTTGAGTTTTTCATTCTCTCTCCTTAGTTCTTTGACTTGTTCTTTATATCTTTAATTTCTCTGAACAGGTCTGAAATTGTTCCTCTAAGATCTGTTTCTTGGGTCACCTCCAGGGGGATCTCACTGTAGCAATCTCCTACAGGGTTGGTAGAGCTTGGTGTGGAATTATCCTGAACCTTTCCCATGTTGTTCCTTCATTGTGTCCCTGGCATGTGGGTTTCCCTTTTTTTGCCTGNGTCCTGGAACTCGTTCTGTAGACCAGGCTGGCCTTGAACTCACAAAGATCCGCCTGCCTCTGCCTCCCAAGTGCTAGGATTAAAGGTGTGCGCCACCACGCCCGGCCTGGCTTTCAATTTTGTTTATATATTGGAAGTCTAATTCACTCTTTCCTTTCTGTTCTGAAGGTTCTCCAAAAAATCCACTTGGACATTCTCTCAGCAATTCCAGTTGTGGGATGGTGGGTGGTGATATGCCTGACTTAGCCTGTGCCCTGGTACTCTGTGCTTCAGGTGGTCCTGGCAAGTCCTTGACCTACCTAACCACTGGGCACTCAAGTCTCACAGTGGTGACAGGCCCAGTTTTAATACCAGCAACCAGATACATAGCTTTCTAGGTAGACCAGCTGAACTGGGAAACTCCAGCTTCACTGAGAGACCCTGCTTCCATAAATAAAGAGTGAGCAATTCTCAACCTCCACACACACATGCACACGTGTGCACCCACACTCACACACACAGTACAGTGAAATAGCATCTGCCTTCCCATGGTATGGCTGATAGTCTACCATTCCTACGTAGTTCCTTCAGCCCCAGTGTCCACATTCGCTAACTTCACTAAATGCTCCCAGGCCACCTAATTCTTCAGTGAGCAGGTGAGACCCCAGGCATAAAATAAGGACAAAGGACAGAAACACAAGATGGCTGCACTGAGAGATGTGGTGGTGGGTGACACTCATGCCACAGGGGCAGCCCTGCTCTGGAGCCCACCTCCCCACATATACCTGTACATCAGAGCATACCCACCACCTGCTGCTCCCCCGAGCCTCACACCAGCCCCACACTAGGACTTTGGTCAACAAGCAAACAGGCACTTCCTCCCTGAAGCCTTTCCTCTCTTGCCACCAGCTCCACACACCTTCGAACCTGCTGAATGACACCCAGAGTCACTTCCACTTCCTGAAAGATGCAGGATCCAGCAGGGTAAATGCAGTTAGTGGGCAGGCAGGAAGCCTCCGGGGTGGCCCCATGCACTCGTAGCAGCGCAGACCCTGAGCTAGGAAAGAGGCCCAGGTTAAGCCCAGACCTCTTTGCTCACCTGGCCTCACTATTACACAGCTGCTGGGCTGTAAGAAGAGCAGAGACACTCCTGACCAGTCATCTTCACTGTGAGCTATGCGGGGGCCACATGGTCCATGTGTGCTGGGCACTGCTGTCTCTGTAAGGCAGCTAGCCCCAGAGGAGAGATCTGGACCCCAAGAAGGATGAGTGACTATGGTGGGGAGGCATGGATCCCTGGTGTCTGCTGAGTGGATGCTGGGGCAGTGTAAGGGGCAACTGACAGGGCTGCTCCGACCCCCCCTGCCCCATACCTGCACATCTGACCCTGTGTTTGAAGTAGGGCAGGGTCTGTAAAGTTGAGGCTCACCATGGGACCACCCAGAATAGAGATGGAACTAGAAGTGTGGAGGTGTCCCCAAGTACACTGAGGGTTCAGTCTTCGGGCCTTCATGTGGCTGGGGGTAAGACAAGGTTAAATGTAGTGTGCCAAGCTCTCCTGGATGGGCAGCTGTGGCCGGGAAGGAACCCTTCACCATCCTTGTACAGACAGGGCAGAGGTGTGGTCAGGAGGCAGGGGCAACAGGGCGGAGCCTGAGGATGGGGTGAGAGAGGGGCTCAAGAGGTGCAGCTCCTCTTGGTATATGCGACTGCATCTCACTACAGAAGTAAAAACGTCCATGGTGATGCCTGTCTGGTGGCCAACAGTCCTTATTGGTGCTGCCCAGGGCCTCCAAAAGCATACCTGTGCCCACGGTGGCAGCTCAACAAACCCAGCCCATCCCAGGTAGCATGAGCCCAGTCTCATGCCATAAGGACTTCTGGGCAGTAATTCTCAGCCGCCTTCTTTGTCTACAAGGCTCCTGTGCAAACGTGGTGACACACAGAGTGCGGGTGCAGGAGTTCCCCGACAGGTGGCAAAACAGCATGGCGGGAGGCTAACTTGCCCTCCACAGCCAGCTCCCACAGCATACCCAGAGAACACCAGTGTACCCAGAGCTCTGAGGGCCTTTCCTGTCTCACCTCTCTCTGTACACAGTGTGGCCACAAGCAGGATGAGCACTCAGGTCTTCATGGCATGGGAACCATTCATTCTAGGACAAACAAAACCCTGAGTAGTGTTAGGTCTGGGCTTCCCATAATTCCAAGGGATGCAGATGTCCACTTCCTCCAGAGGCTGTCAATCTGGTGACCTCTTCCCCTATACCTAAGGTCCCACCTTGTAGCTATAAAGGGGTGTGCCTCAGTCTCCATCTTGCTGCTACCCCACCATGTGCCAACAGGTAGTCGGCCCTGGCAGTTTCTGAAGAAAATATGTTCCCAGAGTGCGTAAGCCTCATGCACCTGTCTTTTCTCGGGGGTTCTAACAAATAGGAAGTGGAGCATGTCCATCCCACCTCCTTGCATACCTCTGGGACTCAAACATTCCGCAAGCATGGTAAGAACTCAGGGCCATCCATTTTTCCTCACCCCATCCCTCCATGCAGCCTCCCCAAGGAAGAGCTGCCTGCTGGCTTCCCCTACCCAGACCCTTCCAGGCCTTACTTCCTGATCCCCAACTCCCACCCTGAGCCCTATGCCTGCACCCCTTCCCTGGGCTTGCCACCCAGCAGCCCCCATCCTGACACCTCTCCTCACACCTCTCTGACCAGGCTGCTGTCACAATGGAACTTTATAGTTAGGTGTGGACTGAGAACAGCACATTGCCTCCTGTAAGCTCACCCAGCTGGTACCCTAAGAAGGTTATGCCTTTTGCTTAAGACTTGCCAAGCCCTGTTGGTATCTCTGGCCTCTTGCTGCAGGGCAAGCCAGATGTGCACAGCTGTTAGAGAGGGACCACCAAGGTGCTGAAGGGCTGGAAAGAGGTCCTGACGAGCAGGAGGGAAGGGTCAGCTTGCCAACCTTTTCCTCTTTCTAGATGGAAGATATGGCTTGTGGTGTCCACAGCCTACTGTCCTCCTTAGGAGGAGTGGAGAAGCAACTGACAAGAGCCCAGATGCAAACTCTGGACCCTGGCCCTGGTGAGCATTCCCTTAACAGGAAGGTCTTGTGCCCACAGAAGTGAGAGTCCTAAGCCAAGAGCCAAGTGACCCCCTAGGGTGGGGGGGCTTTAGGCAGCGTGAGGTGTGTCTGGGTGACATCCAGGCTGCAGGGCTCTTGTGGAGCCAGACAATGGTTCCCATCGTGCACAGGGACCACACAGCCTCGTGGCAGAGGAGCAGACAAGACAAATCTACCTCTAGGTGGTCTCCTCCTTTAAGAGTTAATCCAATGGCTAGAGGACTACCATAGGAAGGTGGGTTCACTTTAAGGTAATGTGCTTTTCCCAGAATTCCCACCCCAGTACAATCCCACAAGCCCCTATGAGTGTTCAGTTGGGTCTGAGCCCTCTTCCTCAGAAAGCAATAACTGATTCTTTTCCTTCTTTTCCTTTCTGACGCTGGCCAGAGCCTGAGTATACTTTTAAACTCTTTGGGTTTCTGGTTCCTTACCCTTTTGCTAAAGCCTCCCCCGTGTGGCCGCCTGCCCCAGGTGGCTGACCCAGGCCACCCTTACCTCAAGCAGCTTGGCTTTTGTTCTTTCTCTTCCCCATTCTCCTCTTCTATTCCTGGAAGACTCAAGATTTAAAATTTATGGCTTGCCTGCTCTGGGGTTTTCCTTTTAAACTCTAATAAATAGTCTCCGAGCTTCCATTTGTGTCCATTCTTAAATTCTCCTATTAATGAAACTAAAAACCCTATCACATGATACCTGGTTTTCCCAGGTATCATATGATGGGTCTGCTGGGACTCCCCCAAGATTTCCAGCACACTTCTTTCCTGCTTTTTAATTCTTTATTTTATTTTATTTATTTTCGTATGTGTATGAATGTACTGTCTGCATGTAGGTTTGTGCACCCGTGTTGTGCAATGCCTCAGAGGTCAGAAGTGGGTGTCGGATTCCCCTGGAACTGAAGTTAAAGACGGTCTTCAGCTGCCATGTGAGTGCTGGGGATTGAACCCGGGTCTTCTGCAAGAGCAGTTGGCACTCTTAACCACTAGGCCATCTCTCCAACCCCATGCTTTTTAATTCGTTAGTTATCAGAGAAAACAAACTCATTCCTGCACCTGTAGATGCCATGACAGTGTGGCACACTGTTAAGTCAAATCAAGGTTTCAGAAATTGTGTGTCCAGGTCTAGAGTGTCGTATGACATATGACATGGTATTCACATGAACTAAAATCATAGCACAATTAGTCAAGTATTAATTGCATCTTTGGCCAAGCCCTAAGATGGGCAGCAGAGCACTAAGCAAGCCAAATCAAGTTCCCTGATTGCATGGCCCTTAGAACTTACTGAGCACCCCCCACTTAAGTACCTACAAGTGATGCAGGTTAGAGAATGGAGGCAGGGCACAGAAGGGGACCTGAGCTGGAAGGTCCTCAAGAGCATGCGGGCTCAGAGGACTGCTGACCCCAACAAGGAGCCCAGAAGCAGCAGAGCCAAGCACGTGTGCTTAGGCAGACAGGTCTCCGAGGGAAGGCAGCCAGAGGCCGGAACACTTAGGTGTTGCTCCTGCTGGAAGCCACAGGGAAGAAATAAGATCCCCATTCTTTCTAGGAAGTAGCCCATTTGTTCCTGCTGGTTTCCAGGGCACAAATTGTTCAATCAACATAAAGCCCTCCCTCCTAGACCCAGGAAAGCCCTCCTTGTTACCCTGCACTCTATAAGCCAAACCCACCGCCTTTCCCCCCAACACTGTACATCCCCAAAAGAGTGAAGTTCCTGTGTGGCTCCTGTGGACACTCCCTGGGCATCAGCTCACATGTAAAGGGTGACATGGACTGTGGAGCCTCCAGTCACCGGTGGTTCCTTTAACTTTTCCTGGGGAGCTTGAATGGGCAGCGTTTACCCCAGATAAGGCAGCAAAGGCAGACCAAGCAGCGATCCCAGCTACGGCCAGCTTGCTGCAACAGTGAGCTTGAATGGGCAGCACTTACCCCAGATAAGGCAGCAAAGGCAGACCAAGCAGCGATCCCAGCTACGGCCAGCTTGCTGCAACAGTGAGCTTGAATGGGCAGCACTTACCCCAGATAAGGCAGCAAAGGCAGACCAAGCAGCGATCCCAGCTACGGCCAGCTTGCTGCAACAGTGAGCTTGAATGGGCAGCACTTACCCCAGATAAGGCAGCAAAGGCAGACCAAGCAGCGATCCCAGCTACGGCCAGCTTGCTGCAACTTACCCCAGATAAGGCAGCAAAGGCAGACCAAGCAGCGATCCCAGCTACGGCCAGCTTGCTGCAACAGTGAGTTTTTCAGCTTAATTCCGGTGCTTGGGTGAGGGCACGTTACTTCAAAATGGATGCATCAGCACAAAGTCCCACTCCACCATGGAAGGCAACCTGTGGAAGCTGTGCAAGGCAGTCAGTCCCTCTTTGAGCCAACCTACTTCCTATATACCTTATTGTCTTCCAAAGCTACTTGTAGCTGAGGGAGAGCAGGAGGTAGTCATGGCTGAACCTCAGCCAAGGGTCCTATAAGCCTGCCCTCCCTCATCCTGTGAGGGACTTCCAATAGCTCCATGACCATCACCACAGGCTCTTTTGTTATAATTATTCCATTGCTGTGGCTACTGTTAGATTATGACAGTGCAAACCCCCAATAAAAGACAGGCACATGAGACTTAATCACTCCAGGAACATTTACTTCAGGAATTTCCAGGGCTGACTACCTGTTGGCATGTGGTAGGGTAGCAGCAACAGCAGTAGTAAGATGGCAACTGGGGTCACCCCTTTATAGCCATGGGGCAGCACCTCAGATACAGGGGAAGGGGTCAGAAGATTGACAGCCACTGGAGGAAGTGGGCATCTGTGTGCCCCCTTGGAATTCTGGGAAGCCCAGATCTAACAGCTACTGGATCAAAGTTATCTGTACTCTGAGATGGAAAAGGGATGATCATCCCCCTGGAGAAAATAGCCATACAACTACAGCACCATATTAGGTTATAAAGGCTCAAATCCCCAGATAAAAAAGGTATATGAGACTTAAATCACTCCAGGAACATGGTTTACTTCCATTGGAACTGCCAGAGCAGGCCACCTGCAGGCACATGTTGGAGCAGGAGCAGAGGCAGGGCAGGGGCAAGATGGCGACTGAGCCCACCCATTTATAGCCATGGGGCAGGACCTCAGGTACAGGGGAAGAGGTCAGAAGATTGACAGCCTCTGGAGGAAGTGGGCATCTGTGTGTCCCTTGGAATTCTTGGAAGCCCAGGCCTAACATTCCAGCCTTTTGATTATGATAAGAAATGGGATGCTGTTCTCTCTTCTGTATCTGCTTCAGAGCTCGGGGGGGGGGCAGGGGGCAACAAAGTCTCTTGGGGGAACAGCTGTCAGGCTGGAGGGTTAGGATCTGGTTTCCCATCTTGGCTGCCCTGGGTGCTCTGCCTGGTGGTGTTGACCCAGGTTGATAGTGGCCAGTACTTAGTGGACATTTTCTCTGGAACTGGAAATACAAGCTGGTTGAGTCTTATATGAGTATACCAGTGCAGGGATTTCACAGTACCAATGGGGGGTGGCTTCTGGGTGCATTAGCAATTGGAGGGTCCCTGTCTAGGGTTTGCAGAGGGAGAGAGGACCTGTACTCTATTTCTGAGGAATTGGAAAAATGTTTTAGTACACAGAGCTCTAGAATAAGAGCCAACTTTAGTACACGGGGCTCCAGAACGAGAGCCAGCATAACCATAAGAATATAAAGGTGGTGTTTTCTGGCATGGCACAGTAAATCTGTCACCTATCTCTGAGATATTTTCTAACATGACACAGTAGGTTCCTAACTTGTCACAGTAGGTCTCTCACCTATCTCTCTGGTGATAAGTTATTTCATTTTCTCTTCTTTGGATTACAGTTTACTGTTGGGGCATTTAAAACTACACAGTTAGCTCAAATAAATGAAGTTAGTTTGGGTGTTAAGGTCAGTTGAGGTTCTGGTCCTTAGGAGGTTACTCAGACCTTGCACCTGGCTCTCTTCACCAGTTACATCTATGTGAGGACAAAGTTAGGCCTTGCTTGACCAGAGCTTCCCTTTGAAGAGTGAGGAGTCTCTCCTCTATATGGACTTTCCTCCCTTGATAGGACACTGGCCAGATGAAGTCCTTTTAAGTGAATCTCCAAGACCTCCCTGGCCCAGGATGACTGGTGACTCACTGTCACAGGACATGTACAAAGGTGCTGATGCAGGACCCTAGGATTTAAGTCAACCTTAGAGGGGAAGGGCCAAAAGATTGTCCCTTCAAATCTCCCACCCCCCCACATCAAATCAGATTGGAGCTTTAAGTATGGTTGCTAAATCTCCAAGAGGACCATTTGAATGAATTTGGTATTTTAATTACTATATAACACCTAAGTAAAGCTTGAACATTGACTTAAGCACTCTTAATAAATTCTTAATTGCTGTGGCAAAACATTTTGACTAATAATAAAAGCTCATGGTAGGAGCCTGGTGGTAGTAACTGCAGCACAGGCTAGGAAAAGATGCTACTTACTGGCTTGTGTTGCTGGCTCATGTTCAGCCTATTGTATACAATGTAGAAATATCTGGCCAAGGATGGCATTGCCCACAATGGGCACAGGCCAGTCCAATAAAGGCAATTATTGAAGTTTCTTAGCTCAAGTGTATCAAGTTGACATTAAACCTATGCAATAAGGTCTACAATTTGTTCTTTAAGGTCTATAAATGTCATTTAGGTACTCAAAGGAGAATGGATTTAAACCATGAAAGGCAAAAAGAGTTCTAACATAGGCCATGAAACAAACCCAAGATAGTAAAGAGGCTAAAAGCAATACCTTCTAGTATTATGTCAAATGAGCCTGTGTCACTTGTCCCCAGATTTTGAATTATAGCTTTGAGAAGGTAAAGGAAGCAGTGGGGGGCAGGAGGAGGATAGTCACATACCAACAGCAGATAGGAAATATTTAAGGCTCACCCAAATTGGTTACATTCGGACTGTCCATGTGGTCACCGGAAGTAAAACCTAATTTTTCTTAAAAATATTAAAAGTAACATGTGCAAAGTTTAACAGATATATAAAACAGTTTTAGTATGTATGGGTCACTCAATATTTATATATATCTGTTTCATTTGCGGCTGTAACAAGGTATATAGTGCTTGCTAGGTGGAACACAATTTCTTGTATATGACATAATTACATTATAGAATTCTTAAAGTGAACAGTACTTCATGCATACACTCATAAATAAGGTTCCAATAAATAAATTTGGCGATGGCAGTTTATAAAGGTTGTGCTGAGCAGAGGCACATGCATTGCTATCATACACAGACAGATCTTAATATGCTGTTTAACAATATCATACACATACACACATTTATCCACACATTCATTCAAGAGATTTTTTTATCCTAGTGTTTGTACTGAACAGTCACATACATTGGGAAAAAAACCTTTAGAAATATTATTTAAAACACACCACTCGAATTAATTGCACTGCCAGGGCTGAGATGACTAATACAGTTTCCCTATCATGCTGGCATTGATGTCTTGTACCTTTGGTTCTAAAACTATGAACTTATTGAAATATTTTAACAAGTGATGGAAAACAGAATTATATATACAATAAAGAACTGACAATACCAAAGGTATTTAGGCTGTTTCATTGAAGGGAAGAGATTGCAGGGGAAGCCATGTCCCAGAGTATGAATGAATCCAGGGATTTAAAAAATGGTCTCTGGTCAGAAGGACGGTGGCACAGCTGTCAGAAAGCCTGGTTAAGTAGGAGAAAAAGGAAAAAAAAATAATTTTGACCCCCCCTTAGGGTCAAAAATCAGGTCTTCAGAGGGCTGGAAATAAGAAAAACCTGAAAAGGAAATTTTAGTTATAATACCTGTGAATAAAACAATTTGGACAGACAAGAAATAAAACCTTCAGATAAGCAGTGTAGAAACCTAGGAACCTGGGTTCAAATCAGGCCTTTGAAAAAATTTAAGAGGCATACCAAAAGTAAACTTAATTTAATTATTTGTTTTTGTGCACAATATAGAATGAAAGAAGTTTGAAGTGGCCATTTTGTTTTGACAGAAAACACACAGGAGAACATGGACACATGACAGTTACATGAATCACAAAGACACATTGGAGAATGGTTATAACACACAGACAGGTTGTACAGACACATGACTTAACTGTATCTGTTAACTCTGGACAACGGGAAATCCCCCCTTTTTTTAAATAAAAGGTTATAGGTAAGTGTTGGTACCCTGATCTACTACACACTTAAGTCTAAAATTGTTCATCGTTGTGCAGGGCTGTGGAACCATTAATTGCAATTGTCACATTTACACAGAATCACTTAGTGTTTAAGACATCTACTCAGGTGGGAACAGCCTGTGTGCCCATACTGTGCTTTGTAGCATAGGCTGTGTGTGTGTGCCTGCCTGTGCAGGATGGCGAACAGGTGGGTGGGCAGATCTGGCTCACATAGATTACCTGCTAATGTAATGAGAATAAATTTATTGTTAGTGGAAAATCAAAAAGTCCCAGCCAGGTGAAAGTTTACTGCCTGAGGCAAGAGCTGGATGCCAGGTGGGACTGGGTGTGGTGGACACACCTTGTTAATCTTAGATACATATGGAGGCTTGTATACAGAAGCAGAAACAAAAATGGATTTCTAAATAAAATGGGATTTATAAAGAAAATCAATGAAATGGAAAATGACAAAATCTGAAATAATCCCTTAAAATTAGGTAAAAGTCTAGTAAATGAAATATAAAAAAAGCATTTGTTAAAAAAAAGCCAGATGATGTAAAAATTTCAAATAAAAGCCTGTAAAAAAATTAACTATCCATACAAAAGTAAAAATGGAAAATTGATTGTATTTTGAAATGGATGAAAAACCGGTAAAAACAAAACTCGGTTACTCTGACATAAAAATGTATTAATTGAATCTCAATTGCCTTTTCATAATAATCTAATATAAAAACTCAAAAACCAAAAATTGTAAAAGGATCAGCACATGCCATTAAATAAATTGTAAAAGGACTAGAACATGGCATTACTTATTATAAGCTCTGATGTAAATTCAAGTTACCAATATGGTATTCCTGCCACAAGATGGCAGCAGAGAAGTGGGTGTTGTTTAGTTCAGCTACCATGGAAATGGAGCATGCACAGACAGAGTAAACATAGCTAAGATGGCCGCTGTGAAGGAGTGGGTGTGGTTTAGCACAGCTACCATGGAAACGGGGCATGCACAGATGCAGTCTGGTAGCTCCTGTTTCTATTTGAATTCATGGTGGGGAAAAGCCGCTTGGCAGGGGGCGGGGGGGGTGTTAAAAGGAAAGAAAACCTGGATTTAGGGTGCATCCCTGTACTGCAAAAATCTGCCAAGGCTGCAGGGAGGTCGGGAGAGAGGAAGAGGTGGATCAGAGCATGTGGGGTGGGGGAGGGAAGCAAAGCAGCATGGAGCAGGTAAACTCAGCCTTAGAAGTACTTTTGAGTATAAAGGAAGCATCCTTTCTTAAACTCAGAAGTACAAGACCTACATGCCTGTGAGCCCAGTGTCCTCGGGGGACAGGGTAGGTCATTTCAGTGGGACCCTAGCTGCAGTTTCAGCATCCCAAGACTGCAGAAAGGGTCAGAGATTGGCAGGCTTGGGAACCCAGTTGAGGTAGTCTGCAAACCTCAGTGGGTTCAAAATGGCAGCTAAGGCTGAGAAGAAAAGCAGAGAGAAGAGGGTGAAAGCACAAGAGGCAGACATGGGGAGAGAGAGAGGGAGGGAGAAAGTGTGGGAGAGGGGAGAGAGAGAGAGAGAGAGAGAGAGAAAGAGAGAGAGAGAGAGAGAGCTCATTGTGAAATGTGGAGAATAGTTCTCCAGAGAAATATGCTTCTGGCATGTTTCCAGGGGCTTCCAAAAGAAAGGTAGTTCTTTTCAGGGGGAGAAAAATATCTCGACACCTGGCCAGAGTCATGGCACCATTACATTAGGTTGTAAAGGCTTGAACCCCCAGATAAAAAGGCACATGAGGGCTGGAGAGATGGCCTAGCGGTTAAGAGCACCAACTGCTCTTGCAGAGGACCCGGGTTTGATCCCCAGCACCCACATGGCGGCCGAGAACCGTCCAAAACTCCAATTCTAGGAGAACTCCAATTCCACGGGAATCAGACACCCTCTTCTGACCTCCGAGGCATTGCACGACACGGGTGCACAAACTTGCATGCAGACAGTACATTCATACACATACAGAAATAAATAAAATTAATAAAAAATTTTAAAACACTTAAAAAAAAACGGCACATGAGACCTAAATCACTCCAGGAACAAGATTTACGTCCATTTGGAATCGCCAGAGCGGGCCACCTGCAGGCACGTGGTGGAACAGGAGCAGGGGCAGGGCTGTGGCAGGGCAGGGACGGGGCAAAGGCAGGGGCAAGAGAGCAACTGGGGCCTGCTGGGAGCCAAAGCTGTCAGGCACACATGCTCACAGAAAATTACTAACTTACTTATCTCAGGAGTTTAGAGCCAGCTTACTTACCTCAGGAATTTACAAGCCAGCTTACATACCTCAGGAGTTTATGAGTGCACCTTGCTTATCTTAGAAATTTACTGCCATACGAACCCCAGACAAAATTAGTAAAATAGGAATTCCAGTTACAGTCATACATGGTAAAAAAAAAAAAATTACTTAAATAAAGGTAGATGGTGGGCTCCTTTTTTAGAAAAATATAGTAAAGAAAAAACCAAAAAGACCCTCCCTTCCTAAAAGCCCTTACAAAGGTAAAATGGAAGGGAAGACATTGCACTGAGTGATATAGTCAGTTACAAGTAGCAGAAGTGTTTTTCCAGACTTAATAAAAGCTCAGTCCCTTGAGCAAGGAGCTGCACCTGATAGAATGAGTAAAATGGAAATCTTATTTATAGTTATGCATGTTAAAATGCAATACTTGGTCAGAGGCAAGTGGCGGACTTCTCCTTTAAGAAAAACAGAACTAATTAAGAGACTCTCCCAGGCCATGGCTTGAATTACAGCCTAGAGATCGGGTGCCAGGAAGAATGGGAAAGAACCAAACTGAAGCTTCAAAGGGAGACAATGTCTCACATCTCACAAACAAACTCTGTGGTTTTACGACCACTGTTTGTTCCCAGAGATGTGCTAATCTTGAGCAAAGTGCCATGTGTAAATACTTCTGGTTAGTGCTTCTGGTTAGTGCTTCTGGTTAATATGTAAACCTTAAACTCTTTAGTAAAGGGCTTAATTGTTCCTGGGGATGTATTAATCTTGATCTGTCTTTTCCAACATGTACTATATAAACAGTTGCTTGCTCTTAGTAAAATGCACCAGATTCAAGACCACTCTGGTGTCATGTCTGTCTAATATTCGCCGAACCTGTGCCCTCCTTCCAAGACCCTGCTTCCCGCAGATTGAGTGAGCCCCCCGCTGGGACGGACTGCGGCAGCTGGCACTCTGAACGGGGATCCTTGGACAGGTAATCTTTTTTTCTTTCTCTTCTCTTTTTTCCCAGGTAACTGGTAGGCTCTTGCCAGGGCTCCGCGTTCCTGCCAACAAAGGCTGGTTGGTTAAGAGCGAGTAAGCAAGGAAGCATGGGGCATAACGAGTCAAAGCAAGAGCAAATGTTTCTTTCCGTATTTAAACATATGATGGCAGGCAGGGGATTGCAAATTTCAGAGAAGGCTTTGAAAGATTTTCTTGATTTTGTTAAGAAAGTCAGCCCTTGATTCCCAGAGGAAGGCATGCTTACTTTATCTGATTGGAAACAAGTAGGTAAAGAGATGAGAAAGCATGTGCAGGTACGTGGTGAAGGGGAACTCCCAAAACATGCCTATCCCTTGTGGCTACAAATGAGGGAGTTATTAGCAAATGAGTCAGATTTTGAAGGCCTTGTACATGAAACTTTGTCAGTAGAAAATGATCAGGAAGCCAAACCTTTAAACTACCCACCTCGGTCGCATGGGAGCAATGACAAGGAGCATTCGTTTAAAATCCCAGAAAGAGATTTTGAGCCAGGTGATGATGAGGACTTTAATGATTTTGATCCTGAAGAGGCCTCTAAGTATGGCCTCCCAGGAGATCGAGATCATTATTATGCTGGGGGTCCTCCTTTCACAGCATTCCCCGCTAAAAGGACAGAAAATAATAGGAGAAGGAAGCCCTTAGTTCCAGCAGGTTTTCAAGGAGCTATGGATGAGGCAAGGAGGACTGGAGATGTCACTTTCTCCTTTCCTGTGGTGGAAGGAATGCCTGGTGAAAGACCTGTATGGGAGCCTCTGCCTTTAAAAACTCTTAAAGAATTACAATTGGCTGTTAAAACTTCAGGACCCTCAGCTCCTTATACTATACAAGTATTGGATGTGGTTGCAAGTCATTGGTTGACTCCTTACGATTGGCATCAAACAGCAAAAGCGACTCTGAGCCCAGGGGATTATATCCTCTGGAGAACGGAATATGAGGATAGGGCAAAGCAAACAGTGACACAATTTCTTAAATGTAAAGGACCAAAACCAGACATGGATATGCTCCTTGGGACTGGAACGTATACCACCCCCCAGTCACAGGTTACCATCCCTAGGGAAGTATTGGAAGCAATAACACACAATGCTGTACAGGCTTGGAAGAGGCTGCCACCTCCTGGTACCAAGGGAACTACTCTGTCAGGAATTAAACAAGGCAATGAGGAAGCTTATCAGGACTTTGTTTCAAGGCTAGAGGAGGCTATTCATAGAATGTTACCACCTTTGGAAGGAACAGAAATATTGTTAAAGCAACTGGCATGGGAAAATGCCAATACGCTTTGTCAGGATCTCATAAGACCTATTAAAAACATAGGGACAATACAGGATTTTGTAAAAGCCTGTGTAGATGCCTCACCAGCAGTAGTGTAAGGAAAAAGACTATGCTGAATCCGTGAGAGGTCGGACGTATAGTGCCTATGTAAGAAAGACAAATGGAGGAAAAGGATCCTCCAATCCCACATGCTTTAAATGTGGGAAAACAGGGCATATGCAGAGAGCTTGTCCTAATGTAGAAAGGAAGGATACTCCCAAAAGAGGACCATCCCCGGGACCGTGTCCTAGATGCCAGAAAGGCAAGCATTGGAAAAATGACTGTAGGTCAAAGTTCCATAAAAATGGAACTCCCTTGATTGAGGGAAAGGCTAAAGAAGAAAACGGAAAAAAGACAAAAAACTAGATTTGGGGCAACCTCTCAGCCCCCACAGAGAAAGAGAGGATGCTAAGAAATCCATATCAAGGGGCATGCTCAATCCAGAAACCCCTGAATTTACCATACATGAATTACCTAGGGCCACTCCCAGTAGTGCAGGCTTGGATTTCTCAGTATGCAAGGATGTGATCTTGTCCTCAGAGGATGGGGTATCACTGGTACCCACTTCAATTCTAGGGACTTTGCCCCAAGGAACTGTAGGCTTAATAACTGGACGTAGTTCAAATTATAAAAAGAATTTTGAAGTCCTGCCAGGTGTAGTTGATTCAGATTCCATGGGAGAAATAAAAATAATGGTTAGACCTCTAAAAGAGACTATTCAATTACATAAAGGACAAAGAATAGCTCAATTATTATTATTGTCATACATTAATTTACCAAATCCAATTTAAAAAAGGAAAGAGGGCAGGACCAATTTGGCTCATCGGATGTTTTAGCCTGGATTCAAGATCTGGGAATGGATAGACCTTTTAAAACAATAAAAATGAATGGGAAATGCCTACAGGGACTTTTAGATACTGGGGCTGACAAAACTTGTATAGCAGGAAAAGATTGGCCCTTAGAAAAGAATGGCCCTCATCCTGGCCATGTAGGAGGACTT
This sequence comes from Rhizomys pruinosus, assembly GCA_009823505.1. Classification (NCBI taxonomy): domain Eukaryota; kingdom Metazoa; phylum Chordata; class Mammalia; order Rodentia; family Spalacidae; genus Rhizomys; species Rhizomys pruinosus. The sequence goes on from VZQC01015508.1 coordinate 1,333,449, forward strand.
CCTCATCTCTTTTGGGACTAGGAATGGCCTCAAACATGGCACAAAGCTCTCAATTGTTAAAATGGGAATTGGATGGAAAGACAGGCTTGATACAACCTTATATAATACCTTCCCTTCCCTTCTCCCTATGGGGAAGAGATATCATGAATGAAATGGATCTTAAACTAGTCACATCAGATAATTTAAATGAACAATATTTTTCATAGGGGCCACTGTTAGCTCGTTACATGCAGATAAGGTAGACTGGAAATCAGAAGAGCCTGTATGGCTTAATCAGTGGCCCTTTACCCAAGAAAAAATACAGGCTATAGAACAACTTGTGCAGGAACAGCCACAAAAAGGACATATTGAGGAAAGTAATAGCCCTTGGAATACCCCTATTTTTGTAATTAAGAAAAAATCAGGAAAATGGAGATTATTACAAGATCTTAGAGCAGTGAATGCTACCATGATAAATATGGGACCACTTCAACCAGGATTGCCATCACCTGTGGGTGTCCCTAAAGGGCGGGATGTCATAGTAATTTATTTACAAGATTGTTTCTTTACTATTCAATTGCACCCAGAATATTGTAAAAGATTTGCTTTTAATATTCCCTCTGTTAATTTTAAAAGACCTTATAGAAGATATCAATGGAAAGTATTACCTCAAGGTATGAAAAATAGCCCAACCTTATGTCAAAAGTTTGTAGATCGGGCATTACAAAATACAAGAATGCAGTACCCTGATGCATATATAATCCATTACATGGATGATATATTGCTTGCCCATCCCGCAGGGTCCGTTAATCAGCAAATTTTAGCCCATACTTTGGAGCAACTTACATTATTTGGGTTAGTTGTGGCTCCGGATAAAGTTCAGAGAAATAAGCCTCTTAGCTATTTGGGACAATTTATACATAATGATTATATTTGTACTCAAAAAATGTCTATTCGTTTAGAAAAGTTATGTACCTTAAATTATTTTCAAAAAGTATTGGGAAATATTAATTGGATTAGACCTTATTTAAAAATTACAACAGGACAATTAAGTCCTCTGTTCCAAATATTACATGGGGACACAAACCCTAGATCAAAAAGAAACATGACTCCAGAGGCAATAAAAGCTTTAGCTCTGATAGAAACTCAATTGAATATGGCAAAGGTAAAACAAATATCATATAATGATGAACGGGATTCGATTATCTTTAAAACACCATATACTCCTACAGGATGTTTGTGGCAATCAAGAACTTTGGAGTGGATTCATTTACCTCATGTACAATCAAAAATGTTAGCATCTTATCCGTATATGTGTTCATTGCTCATTATTAAGGGAAGAACAAGGTCTGAAGAGCTATTTGGAAGAGAAATGCATAATGTAACTATACCTTATAATAAAAAACAATTTGAGACTTTACTTATAGAGAATGAAGATTGGGGTATAGCTTTACAGGGCTTTACAGGACAAATTAAGTATCATTATCCAAAACATCCCCTTATTGAATTTTATAAAGAGACAGAAATAATTTTTCCCTCCAAATGTTCCCAACAACCTTTAGATGCTGCCCTCTGTATATTCACAGATGGGTCATCTAATGGAAACTTTGCATTAAGACTGGATTTGATCTCCAAATTAAACTATTCTAAAGTTGCAGGTATTCTAACTTCAGTTTCCTTTCAAGCTGTTTTACAACAAGTTATGTGAGTTTATTCAATACAACCACTAGGATAAAAATCTCTTACATAAATGTATAGATAAATTGCGTGTCTATGTGGATGATACTATTAACAGCTCTGTAACAACATATTAGATATCTATCAGACCATTGATGGACAGTATATTGTGTTTTTTCCAAAGTGTGTATGTCTGTATATGATAACAATGTATGTCTATGCCTCTGTTCAGTACAACTTTTATAAACTGCCATCACCAAAACTAAGTTCTAAAAACTTTGTGTATAAGTGTGAGCATAAAGTACTGATCACTTTTATAGACTCTATTTTACACTTAAAGTAAAACATACCTTTTGTTTTCCTTGGATGTGTTACAGATCTAGTCTTTAATTTCTTGTATGTTTATTGTGACTCCCTGTTTGTACTTTAACTTCTATAACTTTGCTATTTATTTGTTATACTTGACACATGTTACTTTTAACATTTTTAAGAAAAATTAAGTTTCATTTCTAGGGACCACATGAAAACAGTCCAAGTGAAACCAATTCTGGTGAGCTTGATAGATTGTTGTTAATTATTATTAGTAATTGTTATTGATGGTTACAGTTATTGTTATTGTATATAATTATTAATAACAATTGATAAAAATTCAGTCAAATGATAAATTGTTCGTTGTTGGCTATTATTATTGACAATTATTAATAATAATTATTGATAATGTTGTAACTAATAATGGTTAATAGTAATTATTGATAATAATAATTAATAATGGTTATATTTGTTGTAATTATGGATAATTATTATTCTTCCAAAGTCCTTAATAGTAAGACAACATGGATCATTCCAAGACTACAAACAACTTTGGCCTGTCTACTTTAATAAGGCTTTCTTCTCTTACAGGTCAACCTAACAAATCTTTCTTATGTATGTATGTGTGTGTGTATGTATGTGCACGCACATGTTGTATGGATGAGTGTACTTTTGTGTTCTAAGTATATTAACAGCCATGATAATATAAAAACATTGCCTCTAAGTTGGAACTGGCCCTTCCTTCTTAAGAAGCAAATTTATATTAAACAGCCAAAACATAGTTCAATTTCAACAAAGGTTATGGGCTAGCTATTAAAAAATTTAAAATAATGGATCTACACTGGTTGCACTCTTTCAACATTTAAAACAAAGATGCAACCAGGTTTTCATTGTATTAAAGTGTTAATAAGTTTTTGGGTATTTACCAATAAAAAATAAAAGATGTATAAAAAATTAATCAAAATGGTAATGATGGTAACAACTTCTCATGGGACACATCTAGCCAGTCTTTAATTAACTGATGGACATAAAAACTGTAAAAAAATTTTATTAAGAGCTAGATATTAAAAAAATCTTTAAATCAGGTTTTCATGCCAGGCCTGAAAAAGGCCAAAAACTTGAAAAAAGACAGCTATTAAAATCCACCTTGTAAGGTTTACAGTTTAACATGATAATACATTTGGACTAATTGGGAATATAAAATGTTAATTGTTTTATTTGCAATCTGTATTTAATTTCCAACAATAACTTTGGGATTAAGGTACACAAATGGTCTCTGTATTTTTCTGTGGTATACAGTATCACCGTGTAATACTTTTCCTTTACTTGTAACACAATTTAAAGAAATTAAGTTTGAGTTCACTTCCCAAATAAGCATACAGTCAATGATAAACAGTTTGGGTAAATTTGATGAAAACTTACACCTTGGTTCATGTTTATGGGTATTTGTAATACAACTTAGGCATCTATTGATCAAAAAAGAGGGAGGTAGTATAATATTCCCTCTATATTCCAAACCTTTTGATAAGTTTTTAATTTTAAGATCTTAAAACTAACAATGGAAGGAGATTTGTATGTTCCCACAGGTAAAAAGACCAACCTAAATGCCTGAAAACACACAATCTTTGACTGTACAAGATGGACTAAAAATGCCAGCAGAGAGGCTGACCCATCTGAACATTAAAGAAGGAACCTCAGATTGCCTGAATCACAGATACTGAACATCTCTCTGAATTGTATTTGGGATAACTATTTATAATGTAGTCTAATGAAGTTTACCTTCCAGATGCTGAGAAACCTTCCTACCTCTCATCTTTATAGAAAAAGGAAAAATATGATGGTAATGAAGTCATTCCCCACCTGGAAATTAGAGCCAACTATTATAGTGGTAAATTCTTATAAAACAGGTATAACTACCTTCTTTAATTGACTGATAGGCAAGGGAACTGTGAAAGGATAATTCTCTATCTAGAGCCAAATATAAGAGAAATTTACAAGCTGTGCAATTGAGCAAAAAATGTTAATACAGGAGAGCTCTGATGTCAGCAATGGATTGTTCTGCCAAGGAGATGTTGGCTGGGGGATCCAAACCCCCAAATTATAAAGGCCTTTTGCCTATAAAAAATGGGATATCTGCAAGGAGAAAGGTGGTAAGTCCCTGTTGTCGAAGACCTGGTGTAAGCGTGAAAAAAAATCTTCTGAGACATCTCTTGCTAATGTGCAGTTGGCCTCTGAAATGCCAGAGAGCGTTACCAAAGGCCACTAATGCGATAAAGCAAAATATTGGTCTCCTTGAGTCAAGCAAGACTCCTGTTAGTATCAGCTACACCTCAACTGCCTAGAGATACTGTGCAACAGTGGCAGCCATGTGTCTATACATATCCCAAATCTAATTGGCTATTAGCTCTCTCCTTGGAGGAATAATTCATGGCTGATGCCATAAACTTATGTCATCTAGTGGTTAGGAGATGATATGAGCCACAATAAGAACTTGTCATCTTTTATAGAAAAACCACAGCTTGTGGATCAACATACCATTCAAACATCTATGTCTATGCTCACAGCTTAGCTTGCCATAATAATATTGTTTAAATGCCTGTACATCTAATTGCTTGTGCTTTGCTAGTAGGATTAAAAAGGTACCCTGGATAAACTGTCAATCCATGAAGGAAACAACCTAAACAGACTAGAGTCCAAAAGCGATGTCTCCAGAGAAAACAGACGGCTTTGCTTCTCACCCACCTCTCCCAAAAGCCTAAGGAACAACTTGTGGAAGAGGAGGCGTGGTAGAATGTAAGGGCTGCAGAGAGATTGGGATGAATTGTGAGACTACAGCAATATGGACTGGACTCTTAATTGATCAACATGCTTGTGCATACAAGCTTCTCCAATTGGACTATGGGAACCTTGGGTTGTTCAAAATATGAACATAGATACTTGCAAATTGGTTTTACATGAATGTTACTCACATTCATTGCTTATACTTGACAATCAGCTTACTTCATGGTTGGGATTCTTGGATATTAATTGGCCTTAGTGTAAAAAATAAAGTTTACAGCCCAATTGATTAAAGCCCACCTTTACAAGTGGGGCTCCCCCTCTTTTTGTATATAAAAAGTGAGGAGATGCCGGGAGCCAAAGCTGTCAGACATACATGCTCACAGAAAATTACTAACTTACTTATCTCAGGAGTTTAGGAGCCAGCTTACATACCTCAGGAATTTACAAGCCAGCTTACATACCTCAGGAGTTTATGAGTGCACCTTGCTTATCTTAGAAATTTACTGCCATACCAACCCCAGACAAAATTAGTAAAATATGAATTCCAGTTAGTCATACATGGTAAAAAACATTACTTAAATAAAGATAGATGGTGGGCTCCTTCTTTAGAAAAATATAGTAAAGAAAAAACCAAAAAGACCCTCCCTTCCTAAAAGCCCTTACAAAGGTAAAATGGAAGGGAAGACATTGCACTGAGTGATATCATAGTCAGTTACAAGTAGCGGAAGTGTTTTTCCAGACTTAATAAAAGCTCAGTCCCTTGAGCAAGGAGCTGCACCTGATAGAATGAGTGAAATGGAAATCTTGGTTATAGTTATGCATGTTAAAATGCGATACTTGGTCAGAGGCAAGTGGCAGACTTCTCCTTTAAGAAAAACAGAACTGAGGCTGGAGAGATGGCCTAGCGGTTAAGAGCGCCGACCGCTCTTGCAGAGGACCAGGGTTCGATCCCCAGTACCCACATGGCGGCCGAGAGCCGTCTGAAACTCCAATTCCAGGAGAACTCCAGTTCCAGGGGAGTCTGACACCCTCTTCTGACCTCCGCGGCATTGCACGTCACGGGTGCACAGACTTGCATGCAGACAATACATTCATACACATACAGAAATAAATAAAATAAAAAAAAAAGAAAAACAGAACTAATTAAGAGACTCTCCCAGCCCATGGCTTGAATTACAGCCTAGAGATCGGACACCAGGAAGAATGGGAAAGAACCAAACTGAAGCTTCAAAGGGAGACAATGTCTCACATCTCACAAACAAACTCTGTGGTTTTACCACCACTGTTTGTTCCCAGAGATGTGCTAATCTTGAGCAAAGTGCCATGTGTAAATACTTCTGGTTAGTGCTTCTGGTTAATATGTAAACCTTAAACTCTTTAGTAAAGGGCTTAATTGTTCCTGGAGATGTATTAATCTTGATCTGTCTTTTCTGACATGTGCTATATAAACAGTTGCTTGCTCTTAGTAAAATGCACCACTCTGGTGTCATGTCTGTCTAATATTCGCTGAACCCGTGCCCTCCTTCCAAGACCCTGCTTCCCGCAGATTGAGTGAGCCCCCCACTGGGATGGTTTGTGGCAGGGGCCCACCCATTTATAGCCATGGGGCAGGACCTTAGGTACAGGGGAAGAGGTCAGAAGATTGACAGCCTCTGGAGGAAGTGGACATCTGTGTGTCCCTTGGAATTCTAGGAAGCTCAGACCTAACACACCACATGACTTCTCTGTATCAGTTTGGACGCAGGGGCTCTACTGTGTCCCTTGGAATTCTGGGAAGCCCAGACCTAACACACCACATGCCTTTTCTGTATGTATCAGTCTGGACCCAGGGCTCTAGTGTGTCCCTTGGAATTCTGGGAAGGCCAGACCTAACACACCACATGCCTTATCTGCATCAGTCTGTACCCAGGGGCTCTACTGTGCCCCTTGGAATTCTGGGAAGCCCAGACCTAACACACCACATGCCTTTTCTGTATGTATCAGTCTGGACCCAGGGCTCTAGTGTGTCCCTTGGAATTCTGGGAAGCCCAGACCTAACACACCACATGCCTTTTCTGTATCAGTCTGGACCCAGGGCTCTAGTGTGTCCCTTGGAATTCTGGGAAGCCCAGACCTAACACACCATATGCCTTCTCTGTATCAGTCTGGACCCAGGGCTCTAGTGTATCCTCCAGTTTCTACCCAGCACCTCTATTAGATGGCCAGATATTGACAGGCTTGTGTTAGAGAACCCAGTTCCTAAGCAGAGAGTCCATGCTGCCCCCACCCTTGCCCTCCCTGACTGACTACATGGGTCACACATTAACCAAGGCCACTCTTTCCAAAGAATGAATGACCCATATGAGTAATCTAAATGGCATATGTCTCCCTCCCTGCCTCTGTTGTATGGCACACATCCAATACTGAGCCTGTTTCCTCAAAAACACAGGACCTGCCCCTCCCTTCAAAATCTTTATAGTAGACACCTTGCTCTCTCTGATACCACAAAGCCTCTTGATTCAGACCCTGCTGGAGTTAATAAATCTCTTGCATGAAGGAATGTTTAACTCAGTGCCTCCTCTCCTCTCTAAAAGCCAACACTAGCCAGATTCTAGCAGGCTGAGCATTCCCTGGGCAGGCACTGAACATTCATGATCAGGCTGAGAACTCCCTGGGTAGGCACTGAACATTCATGATCAGGCAGAGCACTCCCTGGGCAGGCACTGCATGTTCATGATCAGGCTGAGCACTCCCTGGGCAGGCACTGCACATTCATGATCAGGCTGAGCACTCCCTGGGCAGTCACTGCATGCTCATGATCAGGCTGGGTGCTCCCTGGGCAGGCACTGAACTATCTTGATCAGTTTTGGACCCAACCTCCTGTTTCCTTGCTGGCCTGGAACTCACTCTGTAGACCAGGCTGGCCTTGAACTCACAGAGATCCACCTGCCTCTGCCTCCTGAGTGCTAGGATTATAAGCATGCACCACCACACCTGGCTTAAAGACAATTCTTAGCTGCCATGTGGGTGCTGGGAATTGAACTCAGGTCCTCTGCAAGAGCAGTCAGTGCTCTCAACTGCTGAGCTATCTCTCCAGGCCCAGCTATTTTATTTTCATATAACTATTTCCCTGGATCTGAGATCACCGGAGACCAGCTGAGGCAAGCGCAGGTAGGTAGGCAGCAGCTGGGTGCTTCAGCAAGGCTGATTTGATTGTTGATTGATTTAATATAGTTAATCCGTTAATCCAGATGTCTTTGCCTTAATTGGCTTTTGTGGCTGTGGGGGTGGAGTTATCCTCCCAGCTGGTATAAAAGGTAGGGTTGTGTGAGTCTCCAGACCTGAGTTCTCCGGAGACCAGCGGGGAAAGAGCCGACACCACAGTCATCGTCTGTCCCCCCCCAATCCCCATCCTCCCCGTCCCGTCCCGTCCTGTCCTCCCCCCCAACTGGGATTTCGAAGGCATCTGAAGGAGGCAAGCAAAGCAAGCCTTCAACACAGTGAAGAGGTATTTAGGACTTACCTTGGAATACAGACAATGAGAAGCTCAAATGCCAGGAACACAACGAAGAAACAACACGGGAAAGGGGCAGGATAATCCTGCATCAAGCTCTACCAACCCTATGGAAGATTCCTACAGTGGGATCCCCCTGGGGATGTCCCAGGACACAGATATCAGAAACACAATTGGGAACATATTTAAAGAACTACAATATTATAAAGAGCAAATCAAAGAACTAAGAAAAGAGAATGAAGAACTCAAGAAGGACTTAGAGAGAGAGAAAGACAAACTCCGGAAGGAAGTACAAACACTGAAAAGATCACATGCTGAAAAAGATGAGGAAACCAACCAGCGAAGCAAAGAGCTACAGGAAGAGATTGAGAAGCTCCAAAAAGAAGTAGAAATACTAAAGAAATCATAGATGAAAATGAAAAATGAATGCAAACACGATCAATCAAGTGAGGAAAGGAATGGGAAAAAGCCTCAGAAGCCAGAATGGAGGAAGCAGAACAAAGAATATCATACCTGGAAGATAACACAGACAACTAAAAACCTCAGGAAAGATTATGAAAATTTAAAAAACACAAAAGTGGAACAACCAGGAACTGTGGGACACTATGAAAAGATCAAACCTCTGCATCATAGGAGAGAGGAAGGAGAAGAATCCCAGAGAATGGTATTGATCACATCTTCAACAGAATAATAGATGAAAATGTCCCCAAACTAAAAAAAAGACAAACCAATACAATACAAAGAAGCACATAGAACTCCTAACAACGAAAGATCAGAGAAAGAAATTCTCCACACCACATCATAGTTAAAATGCTAGAGACACCCAAGAACAAAGTACAAATCCCTAAAAGCACAAAGAGAAAAACAAGTACCTATAAGGGGAAACCTTATAGAATTAACAACTGATTCTCAGTGCAAACGATGAAGCAAGAAGAACTGGTGGAGCAAAGCATTCCCAGGTGTTAAACGACAATACGATGCACAACCCAGGTTACTTACCACAGCAAAAATTGTCGATTATAGTTGTAAGGAGAGGAGAAAAACCCTTCCATGACATAAAACAATTAAAGAAATGCATGTCCGGAACCAACCCTGTCAGAAATACTTGGAAGCATTCAAAGACAGAAGAAAGGAGCAACCATCCCCAGCCTACGAAAGAAAATCTATAAAAGATAACTGCAAGAAGTACGAGAAACATAAACCCAAACTGAAAATGGATAACAAGGCAAAAAGAAGCAACACAAACCACTATCATATAACTTTAAAATATAATGCACCTAAATGCTCTCCAATCAAAAGAAACATAGACTGAGAATTGGTGGATAGAGAAACAGAATCCATTATGATATCGCTGTCTAACAAGAAACACATTCTTACCTTCATAGGATAAGCTACCAGCTTAAAGTGAAAGGATGGAAATAAAGAGTTCCAAGCAAGAGTGTACTAAAAGCAAAGCAGGTGTTGGCTATTTTTAATATCAGACAAAAGAGACTTCAAAGTGAAAAAGAAATACATAGAAGAGACAAGAAGGCACATTACATTTTTTCAAAGGAAGAAATTACCAAGAATATTTCACAAATCAGATATATATGTGCATCCAACACTCTTGGTGCATTCCAAACTTAATAAAGAATTAAATGGACCACAAGTCACCACAACACACACACTAACCCCCAGTAACCTCATAGTAGGTGTGGTGGTTTGAGAGTTCCCCCATAAGCCGCTCTTGTATTCGACGTTTGTCCCAGAGTTGGTGGCGCTGTTGATGTTTGAGGGGTCTGTGGGGTGTGCATGGTCCATGCTGGAGGGAAGTGTTTCACATGGGGGCAGGATTAGTGAGTTTTAAACAAGCCTCGTGGTCTAGTCCCCCTTCTCTTGCTTCCTGTGCTCTTTGAGAGATGTGGCCCTGAGCTTGCTGCCCAGCCACCCGCCATCCCTCCTCTCAGCCACAATGCCTCTTACCGCCAGCAAAAATGGACTCTATATTCCCTGGAACTGCCAATCGTAAGTCTCGAAATAAACCAATCTACCTTTTAAAGTTCCTTTGGTCCTGATGGTGGTGTTGTATACATCAGCAACAGAAAAAGTGATCTAATACAGGTTATCTACCAAGAGTGTGGCTGTTGGCTGTGAAGAACCCTGCGACAAGTGTGAATGTTTGGAAAAATGTAGAAGACTTTGGAACTTTGGCTAGAAAGTGCTGTTGCTACTGATAAGCAGAGCTTAAGGGGACCATTCTAGTGGAGGCCTGGAAGAAACATGGCTGCAAGAATGTAGTGCCCAGAGGAAAATAAAGACTTAGGGCCCAACTACCGGGATATTTTGATAAGAGTCTGGCAGCAGTTTTTTGCCCACTAGCCCAAATGCTTGCCTGATCTAAGTAAAGAAAAGCGTTTGGGCTGATGTCTATTCGGTGTAGGGATATTTAGAGACAGCCTTATGTAGAAATGGTGGCGTAGCTTTTAATGGTGAATATTGTCAGATCTACAATGGAAGAAGAGCAGTGGGGCAGAAAAGAAAGGGAGAATGTACAGTTTGATCTGAAAATTACAAATTTCAAGGAAGATTAACGGTGGCGGCAAGGGCATTGAAGGAATAAGGTCTCCTTTATCCGATAAGGAGATTAAAGCAATTAAGGAGGGGCCTGGAGATTTACAAGTATACAAACAGAATCATACCTTCAGGCAAGACCACATCACAGCTAAGCTTCCTAGTTTTTAAAGGAAAATACTAAATGGAGAGAAAAGTTGAGAAATGTGTTTGAAAAATAGCACAGAGTCCATTCCCAAAATTGCAGCAAACTCAGCAGTTCATTCATTCAGTGGTGCGGAGCTTAGTATGGCATAGGAAGTTTTGAGAGAGTAAGAGGGTCATCCGTTCTTCCTCCACAGTTTCATGAGACTAGCCAAGGGTCAGGCAGGTGTAGTCAGGGGTGTCCCTGAGTAAATAGGCCCTGACAGGCCAATGCTGAATGCTGTGAATGTGAAGCCTGTTGGCATTGGAGACCCAAGAAGACATACCAGATGCCAGACCTGTGAGATAATTTGCCACAAGGAGGACGCTGCATACGGAGGATACCGCATAAGAAAGAAGAGTATGAGTGCACACCTTTAATCCTAGCCCACTTGGGAGCTGCAGAGGCAGGTTGGGATACTTGTTTTTAGAGTTTAAAAAAGGAGCCTGTTTACAGTGTAAGTTCCAGGATAGCTGTCGGATGCTACGGGAGACCTGTCTCGAAAATCAAACCAAAAAAGAAAACAAAAAAAAAAAAAGAAGATGTATGTTGCAGCATAGCTGGAAGAGCTGAGGCCATCTAAGGGCCCGTTGGGAAAGTCAAGTCCCAAGAGTGTTGCATGTGGAGATACTGAGGACTTGGACTTTTGACCCGTGCTGTTTTTTTTCGGGCCTTTGTTCTATTGGTCCCAGGGTTGTTTCCTCAACTATGTTTTCTATTCCTCCCTATTTGGAAGTGGAATGTGGAGTTCAGTTCTCGACTGCGCTATTTGGGAGATTTGTATTTGTCTTTTGATTTTACGGAGCTACAGTTAAGAGATTAGCCTGAGTCTCAGCAAGACTGACTTTTGGACTGTGAGACTTTACAAGGCTATGATTAGACGGTAAAACTGATGACGTTCATTATGGGGGCCAGGGGTGGAAATGTGGTGGTTTGAATGAGTGTCCCCCATAGGCCCTAGGCTTTCACGTTTAAGTCTCCCAGTTGGTTGGCGCAGCTGTTTTTGGAGGTCTTAAATGGTGTGGCCCCGTGCTGGAGAAATGTGTCACTGGGGGCAGCTTAGTGAGTTTTTAACAGCCTTTGGGGTCTACAGTCGCCCTCTCATTGTTTCCATGTGGCTCATTGCAATGATGTGACCCTCGCTTTCTGCTCCAGCCGCTATGCCTCTCCAGCCACCATGCCTCCCACCACAATGGACTCCTAATTCCCTGGAACCGTCATCGAAAGCTCAAATAAGCTCTTCCTTTTATAAGTGTCCTTTGGTCATGGTGTTTTATCAAAGCAACAGAAAAGTGACTAATACGTAGGGGACTCAATACCCCCACTGAGTCCTTTGGATAGGTCAACAGGACAAAGAATAAACAGAAGAGACATCTGAAACTGAACGATAATATATGGCCAAATGGACCTCAATGGACTTCTACCATGTCTACCGAAGATTTCCACCCCTAGACCAGAGAAATCACTTTTCCACGCAGCACCACCCCACCACGGAACATTCTCCAAATCAACCACATACTTGTACACAGAAAACCTCGTGGTGTTTTAGAACTCAGTAAAAGTAAATATGGTGTAGATTAAACAACATTGGTTTTACAGACTCTGATAAAAGTGGTAAGTGATCCATCTCTGCGTTTAGTGGAGATATAAATTGGCGTTGTCCACATTTGTTTTAAATAAAAGCTGTAGAGCAATAACTTGGGATTGGCACACCGATACAAATGTTCCTCTATATGTCGTCTGTATACAGTAATCACCTTGTAGCATTCTCTTTAAATCATGATTGAACATAAAAATTAGTTTGCTTCCAGTTAATCAATATAGAGCATCAACCCTAAACAACATGGGTGGAATTTGAGAAATCTGTGCCTTGGATTCCACCGTATAGTTATGTATAATACAACTGTCTTCTGGAGACTCCATGGGGAAAGAAAAAATGGGGGGGATACATATAGAAATGAATCTTATTCATCAAAACGTGGCCATCAATCTTAAAACTACCTACGGGAAAAGATTTGTGGGTTCCAACGGGACAAAATGTCACCAACTTAATGAGCTGGGAAGAGAAGATACAGCTTTGCAATTGATAAGGATATACCAGAAAGTCCAACGGAAAAGGGCGACCCATATGAACATTGAAAGGAAGAAAGCCGCAGATTGCCATAAACATCAACCCTCTGGATCCTACTTGTAAACAACTATTTAATAAGAGTCCTAATGAAACTTACCTTCTAGGTGCCACAAAGGTTTTGATATGAGAGACTTTCTTGCCTCCCCCCATATAACAAAGGAAAATATGATGATGATGAGGTCGCATCTCCAACTGTAAATTGGGAGACAACTATGATGGAGGTAATCTCTTATAAACCGGTAAACCTGCCTTCTTTAATTAATAGACATAAGAACTGTGAAAAGGATGATTCCATCTGTTCAGAATCAAATATAACACTAAAGTCCGTAAACTATGCACTTAAGCAAAATATAGTAATACAGGAGAGTTCTGATAGCAGCAATGGATTAATTCTACCAGGGAGATGTTGGCCAGGGGATCCAAGGCCCACAAAGGTAAAGGCTTCCCTTGACGCTTTTTAAACTGGGAATACCTGCAAAAAGAGAGGCGAGAAGGCCCTGCTGCCGAAGACCTGATGTTAAAATGGAAGATTTATGGAGACCACACATGCAAGTGTAAAGATGGCCTCTGGAACACCAGACAGTGTTACCAAAGGCACTAAACCAATAAAGCAAAAATGGTCTCCTTGAGTCAATCAAGACTCCACCGTCACCACCACCTACACCTCACCTGCCTGAAATACGGTGGGCAGCAGAGGCAGCCATATGGCCTGTATATCCCAATCTAATTTGCTATTAGCAGCTCTCCTTGGAGGAATAACCATGGCTGATGCCAATAACACTTACATCCTCTACAGGTTAGGAATGTCATAAGCCACAGTAATACCCCATCATATTTAACAGGAAAAAGGTAGTTTATGGATCAACATATCATCCAGGCATATGTGTCTATACCAAATAACCTACCATAACTATTTAGTCTGTTTAAATACCTATTAGCTAATTGCTTGTGCTTTCATTGTAGATCGAAAGGTTTTCCTGGACAAAGTGTCAGCCCATGAAAGGAAGGCAGCCAGAATTGACCAGAGTTCCAAGAACAACAGCTCCAGAGAAAGTGGACTGTTTTTTGGACTTTCAACCACCTGGTGCCCCCTTTTTCTAGCCTGGTAACAATCTGCGGAAGAGGGGGGATGATAGAATGTAAGGGCGGCCGATTTGGATGAATGGTAAAACTACAGCAATGTAATCTGGACACTCAATTTGAATCAACTTGATTGAACATCCACCCCTCACCCACCCCCCGCTGGATGGTGGGGCTGTGGGGGTTTGGGGCACAACAGCCTGCAAATTGGTTTTACATGAAGGATGCTTGTACTCCTGAGAATTTATCACTTATAGCTAAAAAATGAAAAACACTGAGAGAAAAATACCGGACCGTTAGGCAGATGCATGAACATACTTCTGGGATGGAGTGGGGGTGGGGGGAAGGGAAAGGGAAATATGCCTTAACTGAAATGAAAAATGAATGTATGAAATGCACAAAAGCATCAATAAAAAAAAATGTTAAATAAAAAAATCACTAAAAAAAGAAAAAAAAAAGAAGAAACCGCCACAAGCAAAAAGATTGAAATAATTTCAATGCATTCTATCAAGACCACAGGGCAATAGAAAACTCAACATCAAGCACCAGGATAAGCCCTACTGCCTACAAGAACACATGGAACAACACAACAACCTCTTGATAATGAAATGGGTAAGAAGAGATAAGAAGAATAAAAGCAGGTCCTGTTGAATGAAATGACATGAACAATACAACACAACAAAAAACCTATGGGATAACCTTGAAAAGTCAGTCCGAAGAGGGAAGTCTATAGCTCTGGGTGGCTACAGTAGAAAAACAGAAAGATCACATGTGCATGATCTAACACTACAGTTAAAAGCACGTGAGAGGCAACACGATCAACCCTGAACGCAACAGGCAGGAAGAAATACAAAAAACAGAGCAGAAATCATGAAATAGAAACAAGAAACAAATACAAAAATCAATGAAGCCAAAAGTTGGTTCTTTGAAAGAGATAAAACAAGATAGACAGACGTCTAGCCCATTTAATCAAAAGAGAGGAGGAACATCAAATCAATACAATCTGTGATGAAAAGGGAAATATCACACAACAAGGAAAAGATCCAGAAAAGCGTACTGGAATACTTCAAAAACTTAATACTCTAGGACGCAAATTTTAGGAAAACCTAGAAGAATGGATGAATATAGAATCCTGGGATCAACCAAAGCTCAACAAGAAGAGACCCACAGCTTTAAACAGACCCATATACATGAAGAAATGGAAAATATAAATAAGAAACCTCCCAACTAAAAAAAAGCCCAGGCCCAAACTGTTTCACGGCAGCATTTTATAAAACATTCAAAAGACCTACAACCATGATGACTGAAACTATTTAGAAAGATAAAATCGAGGAAATTCTCCAAATTCCTTCTAAGAAGCCAACATCACTTCCAAAAAACCAGGCAGATACACTAAAAAGGAGAATTTATAGACAACTCCCTAATGACACAGATGCCAAAATCTTAAACATGATACTGGCAAATCGCATACGACCCACATAAGAAGATCATCCATCATACCAGTGGGTTCATACGCGAGTGTTGCATGGATGGTTCAACAATGACGTAAATCAATAACATCAAACACATTAAATGAGCAAGAAAAAAAATGCACACATATCAATCGTCAATTGATGCTGAAAAAGCCTTTAACAAAGACCAGCATCCCTTCATTATAAAGTCCTATACTAGAGGGAATTGACTTGAGGGACATTCCTGCAAATGATCAAAGCCATATATATGAAACCCACTAGCCAATATCATCCTAAATGGGAAATTAGAGAACACATTGTCCCTGTAAATGTAGGAACCGGCAACGCTGTCCCCCTGCACACTCCTCTTCAAGACAGTACTTGAAATGCACTTGCTGAGCAATAGAAGAGCAAAGAAGGAAATTAAAGAGAGTCTAATTGAAAAGGAAGATAAGAAGCACTACCCTTTTTGCATGATGAATGATTGTGTTTACATAAGGGATGCCAAAAACTCCACCAAAATTACTCCTAAAAATAAAACAGTTCAGTAAAGTGGGATACAAAATTAACCCGTAAAGAAATCAAGACCTTTCTTTACGTCAGATACAAGCAACTGAAGAAGAGAATTCAAAGAAGACCTTCCCACTCACAATATGCTCAAAAAAATAAAATACCTAGGAACAAACTTTAACCAAAGACACCAAAAATTCTACAACAAAAAATTTTAAACTTTAAAGAAGAATTGAAGAAGACGCCAGAAGATGGAAAAACCTCCCATGCTCATGGATTATGGATTGGCAATTTGTAAAAATGGTCCATTTTACCAAACTCTTGTATAGATTTAACGCAATTCCAATCAAATCCCCAAGAGTTTCTTCACAGGCGTGGGGAAAAAAAGTCATTAAACTCAGTTGGAAAAACAAAGACGCCAAATAGCCAAAACAACCCTGAGCGAAAAGAACTACACGGGGGGGGGGTTCTCTATACCAGACTTCAAACTATACTACAGGGCTATAGTCATAAAAACAGCCTGGTACTGGCACAAAAACAGACCTGTTGACCAATGGAACAAAACCGAAGATCCAAATCTGAGCACATACAATTTCAGCCATCTTATATTTGACAAGGGGGCCAAGAAGACACAATGGAGAAAAGACAGCATCTTCAGCAAGTGGTGTTGGCAAAACTGGATCACCACTTGTAGAAGAATGAAATTAAACCACCCCCTACCTCTCACCCTGTACAAAAGTCAACTCCAGATGGATCAAAGACCTCAACATGAAACCCCAAACTCCGAAGGCGATAGAAGAAACAGTTGGCAGCAGACTACAAGACATAAGTGTAGGAAAAGACTTCCTAAATCAGACAGAAGCTGCATAAGAATTAAGGTCGACAATTGACAAATGGACCTCATTAAACTCAAAAGCTTCTGTACATCAAAAGAAACAATCAAGGAAGTGAAGAGAAATCCCACAGAGTGGGAGGAAACCTTCACCTCAGAAACATCGGACAAAGCATTGATTTCCAGAATATATAAACTACTCAAAAAACAAAGAAGGAAAACAAATGACCCACTCAATAGATGGAGCAAAGAGCTGAACAGAGACTTCACAAGTGAGGAATTAGAGATGACTGAGAAACACCTTAAGAAGGGTTCAACATCACTAATCATTAAGGAAATGCAAATCAAAACCACTTTAAGATATCAACTTACTCCAATAAGACTGGCTAGGATCAAGAAAACAAATGATACCAAGTGCTGGAGAGGTTGTGGGGAAAGTGGAACACTCATACACTGCTGGTGGGAATGTATACTCATACAGACACTATGGAAAGCAGTGTGGAGAACCCTTAGAAGACTTGGAATGAACTTGCCACCTAACCCAGCCATACCACTCCTGGGCATGTACCCTCAAGACTCACCCCACCGCAGAGATATATGCATGGCCATGTTTATTTTAGCTCTCTTCACAATACCAAGGAGATGGAACCAATCCAAATGCCCCTCAACTGATGAGTGAATAGAGATAATATGGTACATCTACACAATGGAGTTCTATGCAGCAATAAAGAAAGACGACATCATGGGCTTTGCAGGAAAATGGCTGGAGCTAGAGGATATCATGCTGAGTGAAGTAACACAGTCCCAGAAAAACAAATGATGAATGGTATCCCTCATCTGTGGATGCTAGTACCAATTACCTAGTTGTAAGTATTTCTTGTGCATGGCCCCTTGAGCTTTTATCCAAAGCAGTTGGGAGTGATGCATATTGGAAACAACAACAGCAACAACAACAGAAAGGACTGCATCGAAGAACTGACTGAAACAGTGAAGTTTTGCTCAAAACAGTCAACTTCCTCATGCAGAATATTGAGAAAGACTGAGAAAGAGATGAAAAGCATGTTTGTCAGAATGCATGAGCTCTAGTGGGGTGGGGGAATGGGGGGTGGACACGGGTCTAGATTTGATAAAAAAATAAATAAATTTATGTGAAAAAAATAACTATTTCCCTAATTCTCTTTACTCTGTAACATTTTTGTTTTGCTTTGTTTTGTTTTGTTTTGGGGGTGGGGTGGGAGTCAAAAGAAAGATCTGAGTTGTATCTCTGACTCTGGGTAGAGAAACAACACAGGTAAGATATACAAATAGGGTTGGTATGCTGTGCTGAAGAAACCTGATATGCTGGTGGAGAGCTTTAGTGTCAACTTGACACACCTGGGCTGAGGGAGACTCAACTGTGGAATTGCCTCCATTGGACTGGCCTGTGGCCACATTTATGGGCCCAGCACACTGTGGGTGGTGTCACCCCTAGGCAGGTTGCTCTGTACTGTATAAGAAAACAGGTTGAGCATGGGCCAGGGGACTAAGCCAGTAATCAGCATTTCTCCATGGCCTGTGCTTGAACTCCTGCCTCCAGGTTCCTGCCCTGAGTTCCTACCTTGTACTCTCTCAGTGATTGGGAAGATGTAAGACACATAAAACCTCTCCTCCCCAAGTTGGTATTGGTCAGAGTGTTTTATCTAGTGATTGAAAGCAAACTAGAAGAGCTGGAGAGATGCCTCCAAGGTTCTGAGCACAGGCTGCTCTTGCAGAGAACATGGGTTCAGTTCCCAGCACCCACATGGCAACCAACAACCATCTGTAACTCCAGTTCCAGGGGATTCAACAGTGTCTTCTGACCTCCATGGGCACTGCATGATATGGACACTCTTACACACATGCAGGGAATACATTCTCATACACATCAAATAAACATAATAAGTAAAATATTTTTTAAAAGATTAAACAAGCATACTATTGCCCTGTCCCTTAAAAATTAATCGAAGTGGGCCTGTCAATCACTTGCACAGGAATCCACTCCTCAGCAAAGGTGATTCACCTGAAGATATGTTATGTGATGTGAGGAGTATCCCTGGTGAGATATGGATTCATGCACCCTAGAAGCCCCACCAGTGATGTAGTTGCTTACAGGGGATGGAATTTCCCCAGAAGTCTCATGCTGGGAAAAAAAAAAAAAGGCTACACCTCCAGTATTGACCAAAATATTACAAAAAAATCAGGGTTCTGTTTTACAGGTTCATAGCCTTAGAGATAAAATAATTTTAAAATGGATTCAGGAGGATAATTTCATTATGGTTTGAGAGAAAACAATAGAGCAGGAAAGATGTACTTCTCAGCAGCTGCAGAAAGAAGAAGAAGGTATGATGGGTAGCTTTAATTGTCCATCTGACACCACACAGAAGAGTCTAGATGATTTGGGCATGTCTGGGGGCACTGTCTGAATTGATTGATGTAGGAAGACCCCGCCCACTGTGGGAGGCACCCTTCCTGAGGTAGAGGGTCCTGACCTGTGGAAGAGTGGAGGAGTGCAAGCTGAGAACCAGCCAGCATGAATGTGTTGATCACTCTGTGCTCTTCACTGTGAATAGATGACTAGATGTTTTAAATTCCTGCTTTGACTTCCCTGCTATCTCAATGGAATTGGGAGCTAAAACAAACCCTTTCTCCTCTTAATTGTTTTTTGTAAGGTTATTTTATCACAGCACCACAAGTGAAATGGATAAGAAGAAGGAAGTCTGGCTAGAGAGATGGCTCAGTGGTTAAGAGCACTGACTGCTCTTGCAGAGGACCTGGGTTCCATTCCCAGCACCCACATGGCAGCTAAGAACCATCCTTAGTGCTGGGCATGGTGGCACATGCCTTTAATCCCAGCACTCAGGAGGCAGAAGCAGGTCGATCTCTGTGAGTTCAAGGCCAGCCTAGTCTACATAGTGAGTTCCAGGACAGCTGGGATAAAAAGGAAAACTTTTTAAAAAAAACCAAAAAAAAAAAAAAAAAAAAAAAAAAAAAGAAGGAAGTCATACTTTTTTAGTTTGAGTCCAAGAAAGCAAGGAAGCTTAGCAGTGGGGTATACAAGCTTTAGGATTTGGGCTACATAGAAAGGAAGAAAAGCAAAAGTTTTTTTTATTTATTTATTATTTTATTTGTATGAGTGTACTGTCTGCATGTAAGTAGGTGCACCCATGTCATACAGTGCTGTGGAGGTCAGAAGAGGGTGTCAAATTCCCCTGGAACTGGATTTAAAGATGGTTCTTAGCTGCCATGTGGGTGCTGGGAATCGAACCCTGGTCCTCTGAAAGAGCAGTCGGTGCTCTTAACCGCCAAGCCATTTCTCCAGCCCCAAGGAAAAGTTTTTAAGCTATAATTCAGAAAAGTGGGCAGACTTAGCAGTGATGATCTATAAGCAATTCCCCTGAGGGAGGGTCTTCAGGGGTGTGCAGTGCATAGCCTAATGAGGACATAATTGTTCCTCCCATCTCTTTAACAGGTCTTGAGGTGGATCAGCTTTGCCAAGGAGTGGTTTTTTTTGTTCAAGTAATTGACAGGTCCACTTGGATTCACTTTTTTTTTTTTTTTTTGTCTTTTTGAGACAGGGTTTCCTTGTAGCTCCGGCTGTCCTGGAACTCGATATGTAGACCAGGCTGGCCTTGTTCTCACAAAGATCCACTTGCCTCTGCCTCCCAAGTGTTAGGATTAAGCCACCACATCGGGCAACTCTTTAAAGGAAGGAGCAATAGCTTGTCTTTGTAATTTCATTGTCTTTTGGTCATGACATTATAAACATGTCATGTTAAATGGGATAAGTGTGGGACACTTGAGTGAGGTGCAGGCTTTCTTGCTTCTGGAAAGTGTAACCTGGGGATAGTGGGGGTATCCAAGGTCCTAGCCAATCTATAGGCACCAAAGCTACCCCACAACAATGGTTTCCTGGGGCTTTATCTCATAATGGAAGGGTGAGTTTCAGAAATAAGTGTTTTATTTTTCTTTGTTTTTGTTTGTTTTGTTCTGTTTGTTTTAGAAAGGCTCTCCCTCTTGCCCCAACTGACCCAGACTTGCTATGTAGACCATTTTGGCCTCAATCTCACAGAGATCTATCTCTGCCTCCTAGAAATAAATTGTATTATAGATGACAACTTAAGCAAGCAGAGCTCTGATAGAGACTGTTAAATTATGGAGTGCTCCCCCCAAATAAAAGACCACAAGGTTTAGGCTCTCTGGAACAAAGTTTAATTCAGGGTAGCCTGGGCTAGACTCAAGGGAAGACAGAACCAGCGCTGTATGGTGTCTGGCCTGGGAATTTAAGGGAGAAGGTGGGAATAGGATTTAGTGAGAGTGGGGTGGGTAGTGCACTTTGCAAAAGTCTCTAGCTTATCAAAAGGGGGGGATATTCCTGAGTATGCTGTGATGGCCCATTTTTCCATAACCAAAGACTGGCCAGGTGGAGCAGGACCCTGGGCACCATGCCACATCTCTGCATTTCAATGGACTTCAGGAATTCACATCCTCCCTCAGGGGTTCAGGGACAGCCCTCACTTATTTGGTCAGGCCCTGGCCCAGGATCTTTTTGCCTTAGACTTACGACCATCCACGGTGCTGCAATACGTGGATGATTTACTCCTTTGCTCTCCCTCCCTTGCCTTCTCTAAAACCCACACTTCTCTCATTCTCATCTTCCTTGAAGACAAAGGATACTGGGTCTCTCCTTCCAAAGCCCAGCTCTCCCTGCCCCAAGTTAAGTACCTTGGATTCCTGCTCACTCCTGCCTCCTGCACTCTAACTATTGATTGTAAAAACCACCTCAAATCTCTACAGCCTCCCACAACTAAGGAAGCAATCCTTTCTTTCCTGGGTATAGCAAGATATTTAAGGTCTTAGATTCCTAATTTTGCTCTCCTGGCAAAGCCCCTGTATGGCTTCAAAGGGAGATGTCTCTGAACCTGTGGATCCTTTAGGCTCCATTAAGGCTGCCTTCTTCTCTATCAGGGATGCCCTTCTTCAGGCCCCTGCTCTCACCCTTCCAGACCTCACTGCCCCTTCTTCTCTATGCCTGTGAGAACAAGGGATTGGTTCTAGGAGTCCTGGGCCAGATGAAGGGACCTGCGTTTGCTCCCATGGCTTACTTATCTAAGCAACTGGATTCCACCGTCCGTGAGTGGCAGCCTTGTCTCCGAGCACTGGCTGCTGCAGCCCTTCTAGCCCAAGAAGGACTTCAGCTGACCCTCGGGCAACCCATCACTGTTCTCTCCTCACCGCCTTCAGGATCTGCTCACAGACTCTTCTCTGGCCATTCTGCCACCATCCAAACTCCAACTGTTCCACGCTAATTTTCTCAAGAACCCATCTCTCAGCCTCAATTCATGCTCTCTCCTTAATCCTTCCACCCTCCTACCCTTGCCTGGACCCCTTACTCATTCCTGTCCAGAAGTACTTCAAGAATTTCTTACCAGGAACCCCTAATCTCTCTTAGTCCCTTGCCTGATTCTAAGCTTACTTGGTTTGTGGATGGAAGCTCCACGGTGACTCCCACAGGGCCCTGTAGGGCAGGCTATGCCATGGTCTCTCCATCAAACTGTCAGGGTGTGAGCTCCAGAAGCCCATTAGAATGCAGAGACACCTAAGATCAGAGGACCCAGGAACCCGCTCTACCAGGCTAGACGTTGGCTATGCTAAAATGGGCCATCACCAATTACTCAGGAATCTTCCACCTTTTGAAAGCCAGATTCCTGCAAAGTGTGCTACCCACCCCACTCTCGCTGAATCCCACTCCCACCTTCTCCCTTAAATTCCCAAGCCAGACGCCATTCAGTGCTGGCTCTATCTTTCCCCTGAGCCTAGCCCCAACTACCCTGAATTAAACTTTGCTCTGGAGAGCCTAAACCTTGTGGCCTTTCATTTCAGGGGGAGCGCGCCATAACCTTACATTCTGGTGTCGTGACTAGGATCACCATTTTGCCCACACCCCCGCCGCTCAGGGCAGCTTCGGGGTAGCTGGTAAGCTGGATACCTAGCGCAGGCTAAGACAGCACCCATCAGCATTTGGTCAAAGGTACCCTCTCTCCTCTCCTTATCCTACCTTACTCTATTTCCGTGGGACTGTGCGTAAGAGTTAAGAGCGCATGTTATGGTTCCACTGCTCTCGGGCTTTGGGGGAGGATTGTGGAGTTTAGGGCTAGATCAGCCATTGAGTACTCAGATATTAATAGGCTGTTCTGTGGCAGCTTTGTTTCAGTGAGACAATGGATGCTGGACAGCTGGGATTGAGAAATCTGTGATTAATAAGAGAACAGCATCACTGAGGTGAAATCTTCTGAGAAGTATTTCCTCACAGTCAGTACACAGAAGCTGTGGTCCAGAGGGGGCCAAGGCTATATCCCAAGCTGATGTGTAAGAGTCTCCCACATAGTACTGGTTTTGAAGACATAAAGGGTCATAGAGAAAAGCTGAGGCACAGCAGGGTCAGAAGCCTCAATTGAAATGGAGACCTCAGGGCTGGAGAGATAGCTCAATGGTTAAGAGGGACAACTGCTCTTGCAGAGGACCCGGGTTTGATTCTCAGCACCCACATGGTGGCTAAGAATATAGTCTTTAACTCCAGTTCCAGGGGAATCTGATGCCCTCTTCTGACCTTTGTGGCATTGCATGACACTGGTGCACAAACCTACATGCAGACAGTCCATTCATACACATAAAAAAATAAAAAAATTAAAATTAAAAAAAAGAAATGGAGAGCTTATTATAGTGGAGATGCCAGGAACATGGGATCACTACGTGGTGGCAGGTGTGACAGGGGCTGGCCTGAGACTGCAAAGCAAACTGAAGGTGCAGTCACTTTTTGTTGCTGTGATAGAGCATCATGACCAAAAGTAACTTATGGAAGAAAGAATTAATTTTGTTGTTTCGTTCTAGAGGGCTAAGAGTCTACCATGGCATGGCAGCAAGTGGCAGGCATGGCGGCAGGATCAGGAAGCTGAGAGATCACATCTTTAGCCACACACAGGAAGCAGAGACTGCAAACTGAAATTGAAAGGTTATAAATGCAAAGCCAGTGATATACTTCTTCCATTAAGGCTCTGTCCCTAAATGTTCCATGACTTCCCCAGCAACTCTACCAACGAGAGTGTTCACACCCTGAGCCTATGAGGGCATTTCTCATTCATGCAGCTACAAGTGTTTATGACTATTCAAGTGGCCAAAATTAACATTTTTTCCTAGTTATTCCATCTGTTGTGACAGCATCAACACTTTGTTTAGAAGCATTGAGGACATTTTCTTCTGTGTTGACCCTCTTATTTGAAGAATGGACACTGGTTAGAGTCCACCTGGTGGAGTCTCCATGGCCCCCCTGAATAAGAGGACAAGTCCTCGCCTTGCATGTGCATACTGGATGCCAGATGACAGGTTAATAGGCTTGGTCATCATAGTGCTCACTGTTCCCCACTATATGGAATTATACCCTTTCCTTGGGATGCTATGTCTTATAAGTTTGGGTAATTGATTTATCTGATGACATAATTTTATTATACATTTTTATATGTTTTATGTATATGCATGTTTTGCCTGCATGTATGTAAGTGCACCATGTGCATACAATACTCCTCAGAGTGCAGAAGAGGGCATTGGATCCCATGGAATTGGAGTACAGACAGTTGTTAGCCACCATGTGGGTACTGGGAATTGAACCTGGGTTCCCGAGAAGAACAGCAAGTGTTCTTAACTGCTGAATCATCTCTCCAGCCTCTTAATTGATATGATTTTAATACAACCATGTGTCCCTACAGTATCAATTTACCCTCCAACAAACTTATAGAGTGGAACTCTTTCTACTCCCAGGAATAACTCATTTACAGTCTTGCTATATGGGTGGTACAGAACAGTGTTGTTTGGGGCTCCACCCAGGTACATAGCCATCAGCCATCTTCCATCCTCAAAATGGAGTTAAACGAAATCTCCCTTGCTGGGAGGCAAGGCCCAGTCTGGAAAACTACTGTTGTACACTGTTAGGATATGAATTCCCGAAGTCCATTGAAATGCAGAGGCATGGCACCCAGGGTCCTGCTCCACCCAGCCAGTCTTTGGTTATGGAAAAACGGGTCATCACAGTATACTCAGGAATATCCCCCCTTTTGATAAGCCAGAGACTTCTGCAAAGTGCACTACCCACCCCCCACCCCCCCACCCCCCCACCGCCACTCTCACAAAATACTATTCCCACCTTCTCCCTTAAATTCCCAGGCCAGATGCCATTCAGCGCTGGCTCTGTCTTCCCTTGAGCCCAGCCCTGGCTACCCTGAAGTAAACCTTGTTCCAGAGAGCCTAAACCTCGTGATCTCTTATTTGGGGGAGTGGGCTATAACCGAACATTCTGGGACCATGACTCAGATTGGAACTGAGGTTGCTGTGGCCACAACACAGCGTACTAACCACTATACGATCACAGCTGGCACAAACCCCAAATAAAAGGCACATGAGGCTTAAGTCACTCCAGGAACATGCTTCACTTCCATGTGGGACTGCCAGAGCGGGCAGCCTGCAGACACGTGGTGGAACAGGAGCAGGGGCAGGGCAGGGGCAAGATGGTGGTGGGGCCCACCCACTTATAGCCATGGGGCAGGGCCTCAGGTACAGGGGAAGAGGTCAGAAGATTGACAGCCTCTGGAGGAAGTGGGCATCTGTATGCCCCTTGGGATTCTGGGAACTCCAGACCTAACATTCCAGCCTTTTGCCTATGATAAGGAAATGGGACACTGTTCCTCTTCTGTATCTGCTTCAGAGCTGATTGGGGGTGAAGTCTTGGGGGAACAGCTGTCAGGCTGGAGGGTTAGAATCTGGTTTCCCATTTTGTCTGCTCTGGGTGCTCTGCCCAGTGGTTTTGTTCCAGATCAATAGTGGCCAGTACTTAGTGGACATTATCTCTGCAACTGAAAGGACAAGCTGGTTGAGTCTTATATGAGTATACCAGTGCAAGGACTTCACAGTACCAACAGGAGGCTACTGAGTGCATTAGCAATTGGAGGGTCCCTGTCTAGGGTCCCCAGAGGAAGAGAGGACCTGTACCCTGGTTTGAGGAATTGGAAAATATGTTTTAGTACACAGAGCTCTAGAATGAGGGTCACAACCATGAGAATATAAAAGGTGGTGTTTTCTGGCATGGCACATTAAGTCTGTCACCTATCTCTGAGATATTTTCTAACATGACACAGTAGGTTCCTAACTTGGCACAGTAGGTCTCTCACTTATCTCTCTGGTGATAAGTTATTTCATTTTCTCTTCTTTAGATTACAGTTTCCTGTTGGGGCATTTAAAACCACACAGTTAGCTCAGATAAATGAAGTTAGCTTTTGTGTTAAGGTCAGTTGAGATTCTGGTCCTTAAGGGGTCACTCAAGCCTTGTGCCTGGCTCTCTTCACCATTTCCAACTATGTGAGGACAAAGTCAGGCCTTGCTTGACCAGAGCTTCCCTTTGAAGTGTGAGGAGTCTCTCCTCTATATGGACTTTCCTCCCTTGACTGGACACTGGCCGGATGAAGTCCTTCTAAGTGAATCTCCAAGACCTCCCTGGCCCAGGATGATTGGTGACTCACTGCCATAGGACATGTACAAAGGTGCTGATGCAGGACCCCAGGACTTAAGTCAACCTTAGAGGGTAAGGGCCAAAATATTGTCCTTCAAATCCCTCTTGCCAAATCAGATTGGAGCTTTAAGTGTGGTTGTTAAACCTCCAAGAGGGTTATTTGAATGAATTTGGTACTTTAATTACCATATAACTCCTAAGCAAAGCTTGAACATTGATTTAAGTACTCTTAATAAATTCTTTTTTTATTTTATTTATTTCTGTATGTGTATGAATGTACTGTCTGCATGCAAGTTTGTGCACCTGTGTCGTGCAATGTTGTGGAGGTCAGAAGAGGGTGTCGGATTCCCCTGGAACTGGAGTTCTCCTGGAGTTGGAGTTTCAGATGGTTCTTGGCAGCCATGTGGGCCATCTCTCCAGCCCCAATAAATTCTTAATTGCTGTGGCAAAACATTCAGACTAATAATAAAAGCTCATGGTAGGAGCCTGGTGGTAGTAACTGCAGCATAGGCTAGGAAAAGATGCTACTTACTGGCTTGTGTTGCTGGCTCATGTTCAGCCTATTGTATACAACATAGGAATACATGGCCAAGAATGGCATTGCCCACAATGGGCACATGCCAGTCCAATGAAGGCAATTATTGAGGTTTCTCAGGTCAGGTGTATCAAGTTGACATTAGGTCATTTAGATATTCAAAGTACAATGAATTTAAACCAATGAAGGCAAAAAAGTTCTAATATAGCCCATGAAACAAATCCAAGATAATAAAGAAGTCAAAACTAGTACCTTCTTAAATGAAGTCCATGTCACTTGTCTCCAGCTTTGAAAAGGAAAAGGAAAGGAGGGGGCCATTGTCACATACTAACAGCAGACAGGAAATACTTAGGGCTCACCCAGATTGGTTACATTTGGACTGTCTATGTGTAAAACCTAATCTCTCTTAAAAATATTAAAAGTAACATGTTCAAAGTGTAATAGATATATAAAACAGTTTTAGTATATATGGGTAACTCAATATTTATATATGTCTGTTTCACTTGAGGCTATAACGAGGTACATAGTACCTGGTAGGCCAAACACAATTTCTTTTTTTTTTTTTTTTTAATTTTTTTTTTAAGTTTTATTTATTTATTTCTGTGTATGAGTGTACTGTCTGCATGTAGGTTTGTGCACCCGTGTCGTGCAATGCCGCGGAGGTCAGAAGAGGGTCTCGGATTCCCCTGGAGCTGGAGTTCTCCTGGAATAGGAGTTTCAGACGGCTCTCGGCCGCCATGTGGGTGCTGGGGATTGAACCCGGGTCCTCTGTAAGAGCGGTCGGCGCTCTTAACAGCTAGGCCATCTCTCCAGCCCCAAAACAAACACAATTTCTTGTATAGGACATAATTACATTATAGAATTGTTAAAAGTGAATAGTACTTCATGCATACACTCATGAAAAATGTTCTAATAAATAAATTTGGTGATGGCAGTTTATAAAGGTTGTACTGAGCAGAGGCACATGCATTGCAATCATACAAAGACAGATCTTAATATGCTATTTAACAATATCATACACACACACACTTATCCACACATTCCTTCAAAAGATTTTATCCTAGTTGTTGTATGGAACAGTCACATGCATTGGAAAAAAAACACACCTTTAAACAGCCTGTATGCCCGCACTGTGCTTTGCAGCACAGGCTGTGTGTGTATGCCTGTGCAGGATGGTGGATGGGGCCAGCAGGCAGGTCTGGTGGCTTGTGTATGTTACTTGCTAATTTAATGAGAATAAATTTATTGTTAGTGTGGAAAAATCAAAAGGTCCCAGCCTGGTTAAAGTTACTGCCTGAGGCAAAAGCTGGATGCAGGTGGGACAAGGCGTGGTGGACACATCTTCCAGATATGGAGGCTTGTATACAGAAACAAAAACAAAAATGGATTTCTGAATAAAATGGGGTTTATAAAGAAAAAACAATGAAATTAAAAATGCCAAAATCTGAAATAATCCCTTAAAATTAGGTAAAAGTCTTGTAAACAAAATATAAAAAAACAGTGTCTGTTAAAAGCCAAATGATGTAAAAATCTCAAACAAAAGCCTGTAAAAAATTAACTATCCACAAAAGAGTAAAAATGGAAAATTGTATTTTGAAATGGATGAAAAACCAGTAAAAACAAAACTTGGTTACTCTGACATAAAAATGTATTAGCGGAATTTCAATTGCCTTTTTATAATAATCCAATATAAAAACCAAAATTGTGAAAGGATCAGAACATGCCATCAAGTAAATTGTAAAAGAATTAGAACATGGCATTAGTTGTTATAAGCTCCGATGTAAATCCAAGCTTCCTGCCATGTGGTGTAGATGGAGTGGGTGTGGCTCAGTGCCATCATGGAAACGAGGCAGCCTGAAGATGGCAGCTGAGGATTGGTTGTGGAACAGTCTGCGGCTCCTTTTTCTGTTTGAATGTGCCGGCAGGAAAAAAGCCATGCAGTTGTGGCGGCAGGGCATGGTGGTGCGGGGGGGNGGAAACCCATCGCATGGGGGAGGGGCGGTGGGGCTGGTGTGGCAGGGAAGGCACAGTAAAAGAAAGAAAAAAGAAAAAGAGAAAGCTTGGATTGAGGGTGCAGTCTGTTACTGCAGAATCTTCCAAGGGTACAAAGAAGAGAGATACAGATCAGAGCACGTGGGGTGGGGAGGAGAGGAGGGGAGAGGAGAGGAGGAGAGAGAGAGATCTGTAGGAAGGAAGTAAAGTTTTTTAGCCTCAAAGCACAGTCTGAGGGCTAGGGTGCATCCACCCTAGTGTCAGGGTTGCTGGTCAGAGTCCCCAGGCCTATGCAACCACAGTGGGGGACTCTGGAATGGGGTCCACAGGCCTGTGTAAATCAGTATCCTGAAATTCACAGGGGGGACCAGAAACAGGTACGGATTTTGTCCCCAGCATCCCAGTAGACAGCAGTCTAGACGGAAAAGTGGGGTGGTCCCTGATATAATGGCTCTCAGGGATCCAAAATAGGGAAAGCAGAACAGAGAGGAGGAACTGAGTCCTCTAACCAGAGGCTTAGAACAATGAAGGAGGAATTGGAGGGAAGATAGAGGTGGAGAGAGGGAGGGAGGGAGGGAGGAAGGGAGGAAGAGTGCAGGAGAACAGAGAGTGGTACCTCAATGCGCAGGGGGATCCAGTTTAAGGCAGCCTGCAGGCCTCAGTGGGTTCAAAATGGTGAAGGGCTAAGGCTGAGAGGAGAAGCAGAGAGAATAGGGAGAAAGTACAAGGGGCAGAAGTGGGGAGAGAGAGAGAGAAGGAGAGAGGGAGAGAGGGAGGGAAGGAGGAAAAGTGCAGGAGAGCAGCGTGGTACCTCATCATGAAATGTGGAAGCTGGTTGTCTGCAGAAATACACTGCTGGCAATTCCCAGGGGTTCCAAAAAAAAGTAGGAGTTTCTTTTCAGGGAGAGAGCTGGCGAGCACTCTGCCAGATCAAAAACATCCTTGTCAGGATGTGAGTTCCCGAAGCCCATTGAAATGCAGAGACACTTAAGACCAGGTGGCACCCAGAATCCTGCTCTACCAGGCAAGCCTTTGGTTATGTAAAAATGGGCCATCACAGCATACTCAGGAATCTTCCATCTCTTTGAAAGCCAGGGACTTCTGCAAAGTGCACTACCCACCACCAATCTCACTGAATCCCATTCCCGCCTTCTCCCTTAAATTCCCAGGCCAGATGTCATTCAGCACTGGCTCTATCATTTCCCTGAGCCTAGCCCTGGCTACCCTGAATTAAACTTTGTTCAGGAGAGCCTAAGCCTCGTGGGCTTTTATTTCGGGGGGAGCGCACCATAACCTAACAATCCTGAGCTGGTGAGCACTCCACCTGATCAAAAACATCTCAAGCCCTGACCGAGCTCATGGCACCAGAATGTCAGCTTTACTTCCATGTGAGACTGCCAGAGTGGGCCACCTGCAGACACGTGGTGGAACAGGAGCGGGAGCAGGGCAGGGGCAAGATGGTGACTGGGGCCACCCATTTATAGCCGGGGGGTGGGGTGGTGGAAGGGCCTCAGGTATAGAGAAAGAGGTCAGAATATTGACAGTGTAAGGTTATGGCGCGCTCCCCCTGGAATGAAAAGCCACGAGGTCTAAGCTCTTTGGAGCAAAGTTTAATTCAGAGTAGCTGGGGCTGGGCTCAGGGGAGAGAGAGAGAACCGAGCCAAGCACAGAATGGCATCTGGCTTGGGAATTTAAGGGAGAAGGTGGGAGCGGGATTCAGTGGGAGTGGGGTGGGTTGGAATCTGGAATCTGGCTTCCGAAGGGTGAGGGGCGAGGTGGAAGATTCCTGAGTAATCAGGGGTGGCCTGCTTTAGCATAACCAAAGGCCATGCCTGGTAGAGCAGGTTTTTGGACCTCCGGTCTTAGATGTCTCTGCATTCCAATGGGCTTCTGGATCTAACGACCTGACAGACAGCCTCTGGAGGAAGTGGGCATCTGTGTGTCCCTTGGGATTCTGGGAAGTCCAGACCTAACATACACAACATGGCTTAACTTAGAAGGCACCACCTGACTTCAGCACTTCCCCCTCTAGTCTGTTCCTGGAGACAAAAGCAAATCCAGACATCTCTTCCAATTGCAACCCAGAACAAAGGAGGTTGAGCTGCTGCCT
The DNA here is from genome assembly GCA_009823505.1 of Rhizomys pruinosus. Taxonomy (NCBI): domain Eukaryota; kingdom Metazoa; phylum Chordata; class Mammalia; order Rodentia; family Spalacidae; genus Rhizomys; species Rhizomys pruinosus. The sequence goes on from VZQC01015508.1 coordinate 1,364,634, forward strand.
CCTGCAAGACTCTAGACCCTACCTCCTGCAGAGGTATTTGGAATCTGTAATCAACTATTTCTCCTTACCTCTGCCTTAAGTAACCAACAATTCTCCACAACCAGCTTTGAATGTTGGCCAGGATTCCCACCACTTGGGGGAATCTGTAAAAGTAAGAGACAGTTTTTTTATTTTTTTATTTTATTTTATTTTTTTTTGGTCTGATAGACTCTTACACTTCCCTCTCTACTGTTTGCTTGAAACTGGGAGGTGGGGTGGTGTCCCGTGATGACTTTCCTGGTAAAGAATCTATCTCACTTGGAACTTACCTCAGGACTTGCCATTAAAGAACCAGAGAGGGGCCAGAGAAACAGCTCAGTGGTTAAGAGCACTGGCTGCTCTTACAGAGGATCTGGATTCAATTCTCAGCACCCACGTGGCAGCTAACAACTGTCCATAACTCCAGTTCCAAGTTACCTGATGCCCTCTTCTGACTCCATGGGCACTGCGTGACACAGGTACTAAGTGTATGTAAGTCATACATACATGCAATAATACACTCATACAAATAATATATTATTTGTATGAGTGTATATAATATGAGTATATTATATATTGTATGAGTGTATAGTAATAACATACAAATAATAAATAAAATATTACTATAAAAATAGAGAACCAGTGATATGAGATATTGGGGTATTTCAGAGAGTGATGGAGCCTTTCTCTGTCATGCTTAGCTTGGGAGGTTTGGGTCCTGGAAGCACAACAGCTACCACAAATATATCTAGCCAGAGACTTTGGGGAGACATTGTCACATAAATTTAAAAATGAAGTTCATGAACCACAGAGGATGAGTTTCAGAAAGGAGTTTTTATATCAGAGAGCGTGTAGTGTAGTAGAGAGAAAGAAGACAGTGCCCTGCAGGAGGGGTCTCTGGGAGTGGGGTCCCATTGAGCTTCATTGCTCTGGACTTAAGGCTTTAGTGGATGGAAAGAAGGAGGGAGAGGTGAGCTGTCAGTCCAGTTCCCATTCCAGGTGTCGGTTCTGGTCATGTCCTCAGTGTGGTTTCTAAGAACAGGGTCCTTCTTCAGGAAAAAAGAGATATAGAAAAGAACCAGACCTCTTCCACCCCCCTTTCTGGCATCCCCATGGGCCAGACACATCTGCTTAGATAGCTCTGGCTTCTCTGATTTTGGCAAAGACAAGTGTACCACTAGGTTCAAGGACGTTTCCAGCTCCTAGACAAGAAAGAAACAGGGCAAGTTTCTGTCAGGTTGTTAGATCCAGAAGCCCATTGGAATGCAGAGACAGCTAAGACCGGAGGTCCAAAAACCTGCTCTACCAGGCATGGCCTTTGGTTATGCTAAAGCAGGCCACCCCTGATTACTCAGGAATCTTCCACCTCGCCCCTCACCCTTCGGAAGCCAGATTCCAGATTCCGACCCACCCCACTCCCACTGAATCCTGCTCCCACCTTCTCCCTTAAATCCCCAAGCCAGACGCCATTCTGTGCTTGGCTCGGTTCTACCTCTCCTCTGAGCCCAGCCCCGGCTACCCTGAATTAAACTTTGCTCTGAAGAGCTTAGACCTCGTGGCTTTTCATTCCGGGGAGGGGGGGGGGCGCACCATTACCTTACTGTTTCTTTTGGGGTCTTTTTACCCTAAACTGCCTGAGCAGTTTCTACCTCCTGTTCTCACCTCCTCACCAGCTCACTCCCCTTTATTTAAGTGGGTGGAACCATCCTGAGGGAGAACATATGTGGGGCGGTCATCCTTGTAGGAGTCTTTCTTCTGAAGTCTGAGGCAGTGATTCTCCATGGCTCATAATCAAATACGAGCACTTGATTCCTTCCTTCACAGCCTCCTGACATTACTACTTATTTGTTATGTTACAGGAATGAAACTGAGCCTGACCTGGCCTAGGAAAAGGCTCAAACCACATGTGGGAAGCAGAGGACATTCATCCTTGATTACATATGGGCCCCATACTGGGCTGACCTGCTCCAGAGAAATTGAGACATGGACCAGAGATACATATATGTCTTTTTTTTTTGTTTTTTTTTTTTGGTATTTTTTTGAGACAGGGTCTCCCTGTAGCCCCAGATGGCCTGGAACTTGCAATGTAGACCGGGCTGGCCTTGAACTCACAGATCCACCTGCAGCTGCCTCCAGAATGTAAAAGTTTGTACCACCACACCCACCCAGCCTACATACAGGTTTTGTTTGTTTTGTCTTTGTATTTTTCAGACACGGTCTCCCTGTAGCCCCAGCTGTCCTAGAACTCACTATGTATACCAGGCTGACCTTGAACTCACAGAGATCTGCCTACCTCTGCCTCCCAAGTGCTGGGATTAAAGGCATACACCACAACACCCAGCTACATACAGGGTTTTGTTTTTTTTTTTTAGGAATTCTCATATTGGTAGTAATCATATTGGTGGATTTGAGACTTCTCACATAGAACTATATGTCTCTCCTAGGCTGTTACAGAAAATTTAAATGGTCAACATTTTTTTTCATTTAAGTGGTAAGTACACTTGGGCAACAAATGTGAGGCAGGTCCACAACAGCCCAATTACATCTGTGTCCAGTTTTCTGCACAACCCAGAGGCCCCAATTGGAGAGGTTTGCTTACACACACAAAAAAAAATTGTTGTAATCTCACAGTTCATCCCCCATCCTTGGCCCTTACAATCTGTTGCACCTACCTTTTCCATGAGAGTCCCTGGGCTTCGGAGGGGAGAGTGAAAGAGAATGAGAGATAAAAGATCCAGGTCCTCCTCCTCCTCCTCCTCCTCCTCCTCCTCCTCCTCTTTCCCCTCTCTTTCTTCTTTTTCCCACTCCTCCCTTTTTGAGGTGACAAGTCACATTCTTGAGACTGTCCATGTTCTGTTTATGAGGGATTGGTGAGTCATGTAGCAGATTCCTTTTAATTCTAGTAATAAAAAACAAATAGCAACACATATTAAAATTATAACAGATATGCTTGGAGATATCTTGGTTGGGGCATTATAACTCTTTGACAAAAGTATGCTAATAATTTTCCAATATGGTAAATAGAGTCCCTTGGCATTAGGAGACAGCAAGGCTACAGTGTCAGTCCTGTGTCATGCCCCACCAGAGAGTGGGCCATAGATCAAATTGGGATTTTTTTTCTTTCCAGCTGCACATTTATCAGCTGCTGCTACTGCACTATACCTTCTTTATCTTCCTTGGCATGTGAAGGTGCATCACAGAAAGTCCATTGTGAAACTTCAGAGGCCTTTTCTTTCTAGCGGTTTGGACAGTACTTTCCAACACCATGGAGGTCGGCTGTTGATTTTTGATTCAGGATCTCAACATAAGTTGTTGTTTTTTTTTTAATTATATTTTTTAAATTTTTATTTATTTATTTTCATATGTGTATGAGTGTACTGTCTGCATGCAGGTTTGTGCACCCGTGTCGTGCAATGCCACGGAGGTCAGAAGAGGGTGTCGGATTACCTTGGAACTGGAGTTAAAGACGGTTCTCAGCCGCCATGTGGGTGCTGGGGATTGAACCCAGGTCCTCTGCAAGAGCAGTTGGCACTCTTAACCGCTAGGCTATCTCTCCAGCCCTCAACATAAGTTTTTATTTTTTCTTTTTGGCTCATATCATGCCATGTCTTCAGCAATAGGGACTTACTGTCTATTTCTTCCCAGAATTCCAAGGGACACACAGATGTCCACTTCCTCCAGAGGCTGTCAATCTTTTGACCTCTTCCCCTGTACCTGAGGTCCCGCCCCATGGCTATAAATGGGTGGGCCCCCATCGCCATCTTGCCCCTGCCCTGCTCCTGTTCCTATTCCACCACGTGCCTACAGGTGGCCCGCTCTGGCAGTTCCAATGGAAGTAAATCATGTTCCTGGAGTGACGTAAGCCTCATGTGCCTTTTTATCTGGGGGTTTGTGCCTTTATAATCTAATTATATATATAGCAAGTTAATATTTATATATATATATATATATATATCAGTTATTTTGAATATACCACTATAAAGTATAAACTTTGAAATGTCCTTGCAAGTCTGGGGGTAGATTGTAGATGATCAGAGATATTTTACATGGGTTTGTTCACTCCAAAGGTGTTTTACTTACTGGTCAGATGTCTTACATATACATAGAGAAGATTTATGACCATTTAATCTAATAGCTGTAACTGGGACTTCAGTACAAGTCAGGGGTGGGAAATGTCTTACATATAAAGCATAGGTAAATTCTGAAGTGAGTAGTGCCTGGAGGCAGAAATAATCATTACTTTGAGTTATCTACTATCCTTGAGGATCAAGAACCCTATTGTGGTTTATCAATCTTAGTATAGATGGCCATTTGTCAGTGAGCAGGTTACCAAAGACTTTGCCTCAAGTTTCAAAGGGATATAACCAATAAGTAGGGAGCAAGCATATGTGGTTGGCAGTGCATTGAGATGATGATACAGCTTTGTGATTCCATTATTTGGTATATCGTATTGTTGAGTTGATATGTTTCAATTTTTTGTCTAGTTGACCTATCTAATGACCAAGTGGGGTATTAAAGTCCTCTGCTACTAGTGTGCTAGAGTCAATCTGTGCCTTAAAGTCCTGTAGAATTGTGTTTATAGGGGCTGGAGAGATGGCTCAGTGGTTAAGAACACCAAGTGCTCTTGCAGAGGACCTAGGTTCTATTCCCAGCACCCACATGGTGGCGAACCATCTTTAAGCCAGGCATGGTGGTGCACGCCTTCAATACTAGCACTCAGAAACCAGAAACAGGCAGATTTCTGTGAGTTTAAGGCCCGCCTGATCTACTCAGAGTGAGTTCCAGGCCAGCTGGGGCTATAAGGAGATGCCGTCTCAAAAAGAGAAAAAAAGGGAAAAAAAAGAATTGTGTTTAAAAAGTTCAGTGCACCTGAACTTGGTGTGGATAAAATTAAGGCTTATGATATCATCTTGGTTAATTGTGTGCACACCTTTAATCCTAGCAGCACGCCTTTAATCCTAGCACTTGGGAGGCAGAAGCAGGCGGATCTTTGTGAGTTCAAGGCCAGCCTGGTCTACAGAGTGAGTTCCAGGACAGCTGGGGCTACAGGGAGACCCTGTCTCAAAAAGACCAAAAAAAAAAAAAAAAAGTTTAGTGCACCTGAACTTGGTGTGGATAAAATTAAGGTTTATGATATCATCTTGGTTAATTGTTCCTTTAATAATACTGCATCAAGCTTCTTCATCATGGTGGGCTTCTTGCAGACAACAACAAAAAAATTGGGTTTTGTTTCTTCATCCATTCTACCAGTCTATGTCTCTTGATTGAAGGATTCAGTCCATTGATATTTAGAGTTATTGATGAGAGAATTATATTACTTGAGTCATTTTGGTTTCTGGTGCATTTTTTTCCTATGTTTATATTTCCATAGTATTAGTATCATTTATTTTCTGGTGCTGGTTGATTATAGTCATCCCTACCCTTGACTCTGTATTGCTTCGAATATTCTCTGAAGGGATGGCTTTCTGGACCAGAATTCTTTCAACTTATATCATGGAACATTTTCTTCTCTCCTTCAATTGTAATAGACATTTTTGCTGGATAAAGTATTCTGCATTATTATCTATAGTTCTTTAGAACTGGGAATACTTTAGACCAAGCCCTTCTGGCTCTCTTTGTTTGCAGTAGGTTTTCCCTTATAAGTAACTTGTTTTTCTTTTGCTGCCCTCAGTATCTTCACTTTGCTTTGAATATCTAGTGTCCTGACTATGATATGACCTGAGGAATCTCTTTTCTGGCTCTGTGTACTTGGTGTTCTTATGTTTCTTGTATTAGTACAGGTAGCTCTTTCTTTAAGTTGGGAAAGTTTTCCTCTAAAATTCTGTTGAAACACTATCCTGTGAATTTTCTTCCTCTTCTATTCCTATGATTCACAAATTTGGTCTTTTCATAGTGTCCCAGAGTTCCTGGTTATTCCATTCTGTGTTTTGTTTTGTTTTTTAAAAAAAAAAAAACTTTCATAATCTTTACTTAATCTATCCGGTTCTTCCATATTGTCTTCTAATCTTGATATTCTATTTTCTACTTCATCCATTCTGTTATTGAGAGTTTCTCCCATCCTTTCCAAGTGGTTTGTGGATTGTTGCATTTCCTTTTTCATTTCAACTTGAATTTTCTTCAATGTTTCTATATCTTTTGTAATTTTGTTCCACAGTTTATCCTTGTCCTCTTTTAGTTTGTCCCTATCTTCTTTTAAGTCTCTGACTTTTTATGTACTCATTAAATTCCTTCAGCTTCTTAATTTCTCTAATCATGTTTATAATTGTTATTTTAAGATCTTTATCCTGAGTTATATCTAAGGAGTCTTCACTATAGGGTTCTTTAATAGGGTTACTAGTATTTGTTCATAGGGGTTTTTATGTTATTATTTTTTCTTTGAGCTTTAGGGATTTGGGTAGCTTCTGTTGGGTGTGGTTCTAATGTAAAGCTTAGGTGTTTCTTTCTTGAGCTGCGACTGATCGTCATTATGTTCTTCAGGTGTTTTTGTTGACTTCTTAACTGGTGTACAGGTATGGATAGTTTAGGCTCCAAAATCTGACCTCTGTTTTAACACTGTACAGAGCAGCACCCCTCATCCCACCAGTAAATAGCTTTCCCAACTGAAGCCTCAAAACACCCATGTCAGTTGAGCCTCCCAGGCCTGTGGAACCCACACCCCGAGGGCCCAAGGCACTGCCAGGTCCTATGGGCTGGAAGGTCACAACACCTCTGCTGCTATGCAGTTGGAGTCCCCCACATCAAAGTGGGGCAAGCCCCAATCACCCACCCAGTGACATATTCTCAGAGAACCACCTCATGCCACCCATGGTCTACCCACCAGTCCCCCCCAAGGCCAGCTGTACTGTTAGATCTGGGCTTCCCAGAATTCCAAGGGACACACAGATGTCCACTTCCTCCAGAGGCTGTCAATCTTCTGACCTCTTCCCCTGTACCTGAGGTCCCGCACCATGGCTATAAGTGGGTGGGCCCAGTCGCCATCTTGCTCCTGCTGCTGCCTGCTCCACCATGTGCTGACAGTAGCCGGCCCTGGCAATGGAAGTAAATCATGTTCCCGGAGTGACTTAAGTCTCATGTGGCTTTTTATCAAGGATTTGCATCTTTATAACCTAACATGTACCTGGGCCCAGTGGGTGGGAGGCTCAGTTGACACCAGGGTTATCCCTGCTATTATGTCCTCAGGCCACATCTGTAGTGCCAAATTGCATCACTAAGGATCCAGCTGCCCGCGGACCTCCCCTATCTCTTCCCAACACTTTTGGTGGCCCCTCAGTCCCCCTCCCCCAGCTCTGGTTCTTCCCATGCTCTTGGGGACCCCTCAGTCCCCTCCTCCAGCCTTCTTTTAGCTGCTCAGAAAGCACCTGCCACCCAGGGAGCCACCATCTTGCTCAACCAGACAACATTTTTTTTTACAACTAGCTATTTTAAGGAGCTGGAGAGATGGTTCAGAGGTTAAGAGCACTGGCTGCTCTTGCAGATGACTGGGGTTCAATTCCCAGCACCCACATGGCAGCCAGCAACTGTCTGTAACTCCAGTTACCGCATTAAAGTGTGTGCTACCACCATTCCTGCCCTGAGCTGCGGAAATTCTTTCCATCTGTACTCTTGCACTTTGGTGGCAATGTGACTTATGTGTTTCTTCTCCATTTATTCAGTTGTCATTTTACTCTCTGGATAGTGTCCTTTGATGCATAACCATTTTAGTGCTTAGTTTATTTTTCTGTGCATGTTGTATATATGTAGTGTGTGCATTGTGTGTCTACATGGAGTATTTGTGTTGTATGTAAATGGTATGTATATGTGTATTATGTGTTTTGTGTGTATATGTGTGCATATGTGGTGTGTGTTTTATGTGTTGTGTTGTGGGTGTTTTGTGTGTGTGTATGGGGTGTGCATGCATTGTATATTGTGTGTGATGTGGTGAATACCTGTGTGATGCACACCTGATTATGTGGATACATGATCCTGTGTGCACCAACAAGGTCACTCTCTGCCTGTGACAGGGCCCCTCACTGAACCAGGTCCTCTCCTTTCAGGACAGGCTGGCTGGCCAGTGAGCCCAAGCTGAAGTTTGGACACACACAGCCATGACTGGCTTTTTACATGGGTGACGAGGATTCAGACTCAGGTCCTCATGTTTGTGCAATAAAAGCTTTTCCCTACTAAGCCATCTCTCCAGCTCCTTCTCAGGGGGACCAAGTCTCCCCATGCAGCCCAGGCTGACCTGGAAGTCCAACTTCTCCTGCCTCAGTGCCGGGATTACAGGCCAAGGTGGTCACACCTGGCTTAAGGCTGGTGTCCTTTAGAAGTCCAGTGTAACTGGTTTTTATTATTGTTTGTGGTCTGGAGTGAGACACTCCTGAGCAGCTCAGCTGGTCCTGCTTACTCATGCAAAACATGTTCAATCTTAGAGACGACCACCCCCTAGAGGAAGAATTTGTTATCACAATGAGAAAAAAAAAGTCCATCTAGTGGTTTGGGCTGGTCCCAGTGGCCGTCTCTGGAAGGTTTCATTTTTGAAACAAAACAAAACAAAAAATAACCCTAAAAATTCTGAAGGAATATTAACAATTATTTAAATGACCAGCATCTCTTTCCCCTGAAAGCAGAGGATATTGTCTTTAAATTTTGCAGCTTAGTAGCTGATTTGGTTCTGATGTTAATGCTAATATTTGATTCATTGGGGTTAATTTTTTGCATGGTGTGTTGAGGATCACCCCATTCTTACACCTGGTTATCCAGCTGTCCCAATCCCTCCACAGACAGACAGACAGACTGACACTATTGCTACCCATCATTTGGGCGTGTATGTGAGGCTCACTTCTGGACTCTTCCTTCTGTCCATCTGTGTACCAGTGTTGCACTAGTTTTTATTTGTTTGTTTTGTTTTTTGAGACAAGATCTCAAAATCTAGCCCCAAACTGGTGATGTAGCTGAAGATGACCTTAAACTTCTGCTCCCCCTGCCCCCCCCCCCGTGCCCAGCGCTCGTATTGCAGGGACATGCCTTTCATTTATTCAGGCCTGCCTTCATTGTTTCATGGCTTTTAATGCTCCCGACTTGCACCACTTTGGTTAAATTTATGCCTGCCTAGGAATTGAATTCTTTTTTATGCCATTGACTTGAGGTTATCCTTGACTTCAGGTTATTGATTGCTAGCTGGTTAAAACACTACTGCTTTTTTATTATGACCCCATATTTTGCTGATGTCCCCCCTTAGCTCTTAGTACTTATGTAGTGACCCTTCTTTCACCCACTAAATCCTTTGTTTTGTTTTCTTGTTGTTTTGCGGCAGGGTCTCCCTATAACTCCAGCTGGCCTGGAACTCTCTAGGTAGAACAGACTGGCCTTGAACTCACAGGGATCCACCAGCCTCTGCCTCTGCCCCTGCCCCTGCCCCTGCCTCTGCCAGGATGAAACCTGTGGGCCACCATGCTGGGTCCACCCACCCACAAAATTCTTTAAAAGACAATATAAAGTGTAGAGGGTGGGGACACACCTGTACCCAGTAGTCAGACAGGAGGATCTCAAATTCAAGGCCAGGCTGGGCCGCTTAGCTAGGCCGACTCACTGAGAAGGGCTGGAGCCACTGCGCACAGGGTCGCTTCCTCCTCTCCTTGGCCTGCAGGTCTTCATCCCAAGTCCTCACATCTTCATCCCTCTTATCTGATTGAGAGTGGCTTCCCATGTCTTGGAACAATTCACCTTAGCCTAGCCTTTTCCATTTCTTGTGCTTGCTCAATGCTGGTTGGAAACGCCTCAGCCCATCCCCAGTGTGTGCAGATCAAGACAAAGCAGGTATTGGTACCTGCGTGGTTTTTTTTTTTTTTATTAATTTTATTTATTTCTGTATGTGTATGAATGTACTGTCTGCATGCAAGTCTGTGCACCCGTGTCGCGCAATGCCGCGGAGGTCAGAAGCGGGGGTCGGATTCCCCTGGAACTGGAGTTCTCCTGGAATTGGAGTTTCAGATGGTTCTCGGCCGCCATGTGGATGCTGGGGATCGAACCCGGGTCCTCTGCAAGAGCGGTCGGCACTCTTAACCACTAGGCCATCTCTCCAGCCCGGTTTTTTTTTTTTTTTACATTACTTAATTTATTATTTTTACTTTAGTGTATGAGTGTATTGCCTGCATGAGTGTTAAGTGCACCCGTGTCATGCAATGCCTATGGAGGTCAGAAGAAGGCCTCAGACACCCTGAGACAGGAGTTACAGACATCATTAACCATAATGTGAGTGCTGAAAATCAAACCTAGATTCTCTGCAAGAGCAGTCAGTGCTCTTAACCCCTGAGCCATCTTTCCTGCCCCAACTTCTGTAAAGTCTGTTTCTAGATCCTCAGAGGGTGTGTACCCCTGAGGTTTGGGCCTTTGGTCAGCACTGTTCTGTGCATTCATTATGTGTCTTGAGCTGGTTCTGACCGTGAGGTGTGGAGCCTTGGTGTGAAGCAATAGTAATACCAGCTTAGCAGATTTTCCAGGGCCATCCTTCAGGTGGGTCAGCTCATCATAGTGCCTACTAACTGGCTTACTGCCTTTTCAGAGACAAACAGTCTATGATCTGCACATGGATGGGTGGCATGCCACATACCCATGGAGGGAGTTTACCAAGAGGGCATCAACTTTTGATCTTACCCCATGAGTAGGCCTGGGTCCAGGCATCTTACCTTGTTAACACCTGAGCCATCTCTCCAGCCCCCTTTTATATTTTGAACTTAAGGCCGTAGGTGAAAGGCAGGGTGCACCTATGATCAAGCTGGACTACCTGTCAGGAGTGCCTTCTTCTGCCAGTTTCTACCAGTCCTTCACAGCTAGCCTTGGCAGTGGGCAGGCTCTAGGACCCTGAGGGGGTCCATTTCTCCCTCTGTCCAGCACCTCGCAGAGGCACCTGGGCTCCTGCTGCCCAGGCTGTGCTACTTTGTTTTGCTACCTCCAGCCATGAAGCCTTGGACTGGTTTGACTGGAACCTTTTGTCCTTCCTGGTGTCAGTCTACAGCAGGGGGCACCGCCACATTTTTGTATTCTGAAGCATCCCTTACAGCTAAGGGGTTTGCCAGACACAACAAGATCCTAAGACCTTAAAGAATGGCCTACTATTAGCTCATAACCTTGAGGAAGCAAGCAAATCAGAACAAACACACACACACACACACACACACACACACACACACGTGCATACAAGGCATACAAGGCATCCAAACATTCCCTCCCCATTAGGAAGATCCCACCCACTGCTCCCCTAGTCTCATCCCCTGAGGCTGAAGGGCAACATTTCTCATCTCCTGCACACTCCTGGAGGGAGGCCCTCATAAGCACTCTGCACACTCGTGGAGGGAGGCCCTCATAAGCACTGTGCATACTCCTGGAGGGAGGCCCTCATAAGCACTCTGCACACTCCTGGAGGGAGGCCCTCATAAGCACTCTGCACACTCATGGAGGGAGGCCCTCATAAGCACTGTGCACACTCATGGAGGGAGGCCCTCATAAGCACTCTGCACACTCATGGAGGGAGGCCCTCATAAGCACTGTGCACACTCATGGAGGGAGGCCCTCATAAGCACTCTGCACACTCATGGAGGGAGGCCCTCATAAGCACTGTGCACACTCATGGAGGGAGGCCCTCATAAGCACTCTGCACACTCATGGAGGGAGGCCCTCATAAGCACTGTGCACACTCATGGAGGGAGGCCCTCATAAGCACTCTGCACACTCATGGAGGGAGGCCCTCATAAGCACTGTGCACACTCATGGAGGGAGGCCCTCATAAGCACTCTGCACACTCATGGAGGGAGGCCCTCATAAGCACTGTGCACACTCATGGAGGGAGGCCCTCATAAGCACTCTGCACACTCATGGAGGGAGGCCCTCATAAGCACTGTGCACACTCATGGAGGGAGGCCCTCATAAGCACTCTGCACACTCATGGAGGGAGGCCCTCATAAGCACTGTGCACACTCATGGAGGGAGGCCCTCATAAGCACTCTGCACACTCATGGAGGGAGGCCCTCATAAGCACTGTGCACACTCATGGAGGGAGGCCCTCATAAGCACTGTGCACACTCATGGAGGGAGGCCCTCATAAGCACTGTGCACACTCATGGAGGGAGGCCCTCATAAAGCACTGTGTACACTCCTGGAGGGAGGCCCTCATAAGCACTCTGCACACTCATGGAGGGAGGCCCTCATAAGCACTGTGCACACTCATGGAGGGAGGTCCTCATATGCACTCTGCACACTCACAGAGTCACTGTTAGGTTGGGCCAGGACCAAAAGGCCAAGATGGCATAGCCTGGAAGGACCTTTCCTTCTTTTTTTCCCCCAGTTCCAAAGGCTTTATTGGTAAGTATGCGTTAGAAAAGATGCATCCTATCACTTCTGAAGAAGGGCTGTGTCCAGAGCCCCCCCAGTACTAGTAATGCTGAAAAGCGCTCTCTTTTGTCCACCTCTCTTCATTGACCGAGTCATGGGCACAAGACTTGCAGTCAATGAGTTCTTCAGGCTTAAACCACGGGCTGATCTCTTTCTCTGCACTTTTCATTGAATCACTGCCATGAGTAATGTTCTTGCCAACCTGAATGCAGAAATCCCCTCGAATAGTGCCTGGCTTAGAATCAGCTGGATTGGGCTCCCCCAGCATAACTCAGCCTGTCTTCACCACATTGAGCCCCTCCCAAACCATGGCCACCACAGGCCCAGAGTTCATGTACTTTGCCAGCCCTGGGAAGAAAGGCCTGTCTTTCAGGTCAATGTAGTGCTGTTTCAGGTGTTCTTCAGAGGCCTGAGGGAACTTCACAGCCACCAGGCGGAACCCCTTCTGCTTGAAGCGCTTGATGATCTCGCCCACCAGGCCACACTGCACGCCACCAGGCTTGATGGTGATGAAGGTGCCCTCGAGGTTGGCCATGGTTCAGGGAGCTGCGGGGCGAGGACCTTTCCTTCTTTTCCACTCTGGAGCTTGCATTTGCCCACAGAAATCACCTGATGGAATTCCAAATTCCCATGAGACTACCCGACCTGATTGACTGATTCCAACACCTCACCATCTCCCGTCCCTTGACCTTTAAAAGCCTCTCCTGCCTCCCAGAAATGTGCTCCTTCACGGCTCTCTGGATGGCCATGGGTTTGCCTGAGAGAGAGCACATTTCCTGGAATAAATGCCTACCTTTATTTACTTTTTAAATTCAGATGGATTCAGCCTTTTCTTAGCATTGCTTGTACTTCTCAGTCACCTCTAGCTGCCCAGGATGCCCAGAGGTACTAGATCCAAACACTCATGGACAGAGTTCCTTACTGTTGGAATTCGGCATGAGAAAACTATATGATAAAGAAGTAGAAACAGGGGCTGGAGAGATGGCCCAGCGGTTAAGAGTGCCGACTGCTCTTGCAGAGGACCCGGGTTTGATCCCCAGCACCCATATGGTGGCTGAGAACCATCTTTAACTCCACTTTCAGGGGAATCTGATGCCCTCTTCTGACCTCTGAGGCATTGCATGACATGGGTGTACAAACCTACATGCAGACAGTACATTCATACACATACAAAAATAAATAAAAAATTTTTTTAAAAAAGGAAACAACCTGACCTCAATAGATGCAGATACCTTATTAGCTAGAGGAGCAAGCAACCTTCCCTTGGGAATGGGGGTTGTGCATCAGGGTTGTGGGAGGTCTGGGATTTATAGGTGAACCCAGAAAGTCCCAGAAAGGAGGTCATGCTTTTCAGGAATCCCAGAAGGTGGGGTGTGCCTTCTTGTGTGGGGTCCCACTCCTTCCTTCTGTGAAGAAGACATGGGGGGTGGAGGTTCCTCATAGGAGAACTAGGTATCTTCTACAAGGAAGCTGATAAGAACACACACTAGGGGCTGTGTTCTGAGTTAGGTATATCTCACTCCTGGAGTGGGGAGGCAGAGTGGAGGAATGGTCAGTTTGTACAGTCACACGTCAGGCTGATTTTCCTTCATTAAATGGCAGCAGCTTTGCACTTCCCCGGCCTGTAGGCTGTTTCTCTGCTCCACATACTCAAGGAGGGACTTTACCAAGAGGGCATCAGCCTTTTTTCTTATCCCACAGGTATTGCAGGAAAATCATGAGATCAAAGCCAAAGTTAGGTGAGGAGAAGGAGTTTATTTCACACTAGTGGCTAGCCCACCATCATGGGCTGAACCCCAGTGATTGTTTCATATTGGAGGCAGCAGCATGGCTGAGTCTCTCAGACACTTCATACCCCATGACAAATGCAAGCCCAGAGCATGTAACTCATAACTGATCAAACAGGTAACAGGAAAACACAAAGGCCACAGGAATGTAACATCCTGGCCTACAGATGACAAATGTGACATCCTGGTTTACAGATAACTTAGAATCACAAAGGCTATAAGACTGTGACTTTCTGGAGAAACAAAGGCTCCTGTCCTTGGTAAAGTTTGCAGGAAAGGCTCTTATGCTGGGTAACCACAGGGAGCAGAGAGGAAGGCTCCAGACTGCCCTTCCGCTGTCTGTCGCCATCACCATAGCACTGTCAGGGCTTTTAGTTTCCACTGCACACGGGGGACTGCATCCTGGCACTTCACCTTGCTTTTCTCACTGTCTCCTTTTTTTTTTTTTTTTTTTTTGAGCTTGTCCATCCTGCCTTTCTGGGTCTGGCAGGGGTCCAGCTGGTCAGGTAGCACACACTTCAAAGCTCTGGGTCCCTCTCCGCAGTCTAAGTCAGAGCCCCGCTCCCATGGCACACAGGCCATATGCTTGAGCTCACACTGTGAAGAGCCACATCTCACACCTGAGGCAGGGAAGGGTCTTCAAACAGAAAAGAAACAAAGAATTCATTCACCCAGGAGAGCGTCTGAGAGCTCCTTTATTCTTTGCTCGTGAGCGAGGGTCCCAGAAAGAGTCAAGGGCTTTTAGATTCTCGGGGGCCCCTATCTGAAATATAGATGAGGATTTTATATTTTAAAATTAGCACCTGGGACCTATGTTTCTTTTCATGATGGGTCATATTTGTAAGGTTATGGCAGTTCCCCCTCAGAATGAAAGGCCATGAGGTCTAAGCTCTTTGGAGCAAAGTTTAATTCAGGGTAGCTGGGCCTAGGCTCAGGAGAAAGATAGAGCCAAGCACAGAATGGTGTCTGGCTTGGGAATTTAAGGGAGAAGGTGGGAGTGGGATTCAGTGAGAGTGGGGTGGGTAGCACACTTTGCAGGAATCTGGAATCTGGCTTTTGAAAGGCAAGGCAGGGGCTGGAGAGATGGCCTAGCGGTTAATAGCACCAACCGCTCTTGCAGAGGACGCAGGTTCAATCCCCATCACCCACATGGTGGCTAAAAACCATCTGTAACTCAATTCCAGGAGAACTCCAGTTCCAGGGGAATCCGAGACCCTCTTCTGACCTCCGTGGCATTGCATGACATGGGTCCACAAACTTGCATGCAGACAGTACATTTATACACATACAGAAATAAATAAAATTAATTTTAAAAAAAGGCAAGGCAGAAGATTCCTGAGTAATCGGTGGTGGCCTGCTTTAGCGTAGCCAAAGGCTAGCTTGGTAGAGCGGGTCCTTGGGCAACATGGATCTTAGGTGTCTCTGCATTCCAATAGGCTTCTGGAGCTCACACCCTGACATTCCAGCCTTTTGTTTCTATAGGATAAAGGGTGGAGGTCTGTCTTCTGTAACTGCTTCAGAGCTGATCAGGGGTGAAGTCTGGGGGAACAGCTGTCAGGCTGGAGGGTTAGAATCCAGTTTCCCATTTTGGCTGCTTGGGGTGCTCTGCCTGGTAGGTTTGGCCCAGACCAATAGTGGCCAGTATTTAGTGGACATTTTCTCTGCAACTGAAGAGACAAGCTGTTGAGTCTTTCATGAGTATACCAGTGCAGGGACCAACAGGGGGCTACAGCGTGCATTAGCAATTGGAGGGTCCCTGTCTAGGGAATGCAGAGGGAAAAAGGATGTGTACCCTGGTTTGAGAAACTGGAAAAAGTTTTAGTACACAGGGCTCTAGAATGAGGGCCAGCTTTAATACACGGGGCTCCAGAATGAGAGCCATAACATGAGAATATAAAAGGTGATATTTTCTGGCATGGCACATTAAATCTGTCATCTATCTCTGAGATATTTTCTAACATGACATAGTAGATTCCTAAGTTGGCACAGTAGGTCTCTCATTTATCTCTCTGATAAGAACCTATTTCATTTTCTCTTCTTTAGATTATAGTTTCCTGTTAGGGTGTTTAAAACCACACAGTTAGCTCAGATAAATGAAGTTTGTTTTGGTGTTAAGGTCAGTTGAGGTTCTGGTCCTTAAGGGGTCACTCAGGCCTTGCGCCTGGCTCTCTTCACCAGTTCCATCTATGTGAGGACAAGGTCAGGCCTTGCTTGACCAGAGCTTCCCTTTGAAGCATGAGGAATCTCTCCTCTATATGGACTTTCCTCCTTTGACTGGACACTGGCACGATGAAGTCCTTTTAAATGAATCTCCAAGACTTCCCTGGTGCGGGATGACTGGTGACTCACTGATGCAGGACCCTAGGACCCAAGAGGTTAGGGGCCAAAATATTGTCCCTTCAAATCCCTCTTGCCAAATCAGATTGGAGCTTTAAGTGTGGTTGATAAACCTCCAAGAGGATTATTTGAATTAATTTGGTAATTTAATTACCATATAACTCCTAAGTAAAGCTTGAATATTGACTTAAGCACTGTTAATCAATTCTTAATTGCTGTGGCAAAAATATTCTGACCAATAATAAAAGCTCATGGTAGGAGCCTGGTAGTGGCTGTAGCACAGGCTAGGAAAGGATGCTATTTACTGGCTTGTGTTGCTGGCTCTTATTCAGCCTATTGTATACAATATAGAAATATCTGGCCAAGAATGGCATTGCCCACAATGGACACAGGCCAGTCCAATGAAGGCAATTATTGAGGTTTCTCAGCTCAGGTGTATCAAGGTGACATTAAACCTATTCAGTAAGTCTCCTACAATTTGTTCTTTAAGGTCTATGAAGGTCATTTAGGTACTCAAAGTACAATGATTTAAACCATGCAAGGCAAAAAGTTTCTAACAATATAGCCTGTGAAACAAACCCAAGATAATAAAGAGATTAAAACGAGTACCTTCTCAAATGAAGGCCATGTCACTTGTCCCCAGATTTTGAATTATAGCTTTGAAAAGGAAAAGAAGGGGGGGCATTGTCACATACTGGCAGCAGGCATATAATACTTAGGGCTCAACCAAATTGGTTACATTCAGACTGTCCATGTGGTGAAGTAAAACCTAATTTCTCTTAAAGATATTAAAAGTAACATGTGCAAAGTATAACAGATATATAAAACAATTTTAGTATGTATGTGTAACTCTACATATGTCTGTTTCACTTGAGGCTGTAACTAGGCATATAGTACCTGGTAGGTGGAACACAATTTCTTGTATATGCCATAATTACATCATAGAATTCTTAAAAGTGAACAGTACTTCATGCATATTCATAAATATGTTTCTAATAAATACTTTTGGCAATGACACTTTGTCCAACATAAAACCCAAAAACCAAAATTGCAAAAGGATCAGAACATGCCATTAAATAAATTGTAAAAGAATTAGAACGTGGCATTAGTTGTTATAAGGTCTGATGTAAAATTCAAGCTTCCTGACATTGAACAGTACTTCATGCATACTCATAAATAAGTTTCTAATAAATACATTTGGCAGTGACACTTTGTCCAACATAAAACCCAAAAACCAAAATTGTGAAAGGATCAGAACATGCCATTAAATAAATTGTAAAAGAATTAGAATGTGACATTAGCTGTTATAAGGTCTGATGTAAAATTCAAGCTTCCTGACACGTAGTCTAGACAGAGTTGTTGTGGCTCAGCAGAAATGGGGCAGCTTCAAGATGGCGGCTGAGGAATGGGCGTGTCTGCCGCTCCCTTCTGTTTGAAAAAAGCCACTCTGCTGTAGTGACAGCAGAGCGTGGCATGGTGGTGCAGAGGAGGGGGGAAAACCACATGGCGGGGCAGCTGTGCGGCAGACTGGGAAGAGGAGACAGCTGTAGGAAGGAAGTAAAGTTTTTTAGCCTCAGAAGAAAGGGGAACGGTAGGAGGACGAGTCCTCTAATGGGAGGCGGCGTGGAGGCGTACATCCTCCAATGGGGCTGGTCAGAGACTCCAAGTCTGGAGTGTCTCTGAAGTGGAACGAGAGGCTAAAATGAAGGAAGACTTGGAGGGAAGGCAGGCAGAGAGAAGGAGGGAGAAGAAAGACGGAGGGAAGCAGGAGAGAGTACCGCCTTTGCACGGGAACCCAGTTCAAGCCTGTGGATTCAAAAGAATGAGGGGCTAATGCTGAGAGAGGCAGAGGGAGAAGGGAGGAAGTACAAGGGGAATGAAGGAGAGAGAGAGAGAGAGAGAGAGAGAGAAGGGAGGGTGGGGGAGAGCAGGGTGGTACCTCATCCTAAAGCCAGTTGTCTGGAGAAACACTCGGCTGGCAAGTCCAGGGTTGCAAAAATGGTCACGGCACGCAATAATATTAAGTTAAAACTAAGCAGGAAATGAAAAAGAAGCCATGAGGTGTAGGTCATCAGGAACATGACTTTATCCATGTGGGACTGCCAGCATGAGTCCGCCTGCAGACACGTGGTGGGCACCAAGACAGCAATGGCAAGGGGGCAGAGAGAGAGAGGAGGGCGTGACAGAAGAGCGAGCACAGAGAAGGAGAGAGAGGCACAGAGACACGAGGCGGACACAGAGAGCTGCCAGGTAGCCATAGCTGGAGCCGTGGGTGGAGGGGGGGCCCAGTGGAAATGCCTAGGTCCCACCATGTCAAGGTCAAAAGCGGAGGTGGAGTTCTGGTCTAGTGTATAGGATGAGGGGACGTGGAGTCTTCCTTAGTTGTCTGTGACTCTGAACCTGGGTGTTGCTGATTTGGCAAGGAGAACCTGATGAGGGTGGGAAGAGGAAATAGAGAGAAGGGACGTGAGCGAAGGGCAAGAGAAGTCTGTACAGTCAGCAGTTCTGACCATTTACAGCGCTGGCAGGAAGTCTCCCAAGCTGAGAATTCTGGAGAACTAAGCGTACGTGTCTCGCCATGCAATATTGTTAGCCTAAGTTGTATCTTGGTCAGATGGTAGACGCAGAGATCTCTCAAGGATCTTAGGTGTTAATTTCCTTGGAGAGGTTGGAGTTCTCTTAAAGAGGTAGAGACACCAATGGGTGGAGGCCCAGGGCCTGCTCTTTAGAGTGTGAGGCCCCATATTAGGAGTTCAGAGGGATTTAAGGGAGAGGGAAGAGGAGAGAGGGAGGGAGGGGAGGGAGGGAGGAGGAGGAGAGATGAAAGAAGAGAGAGAAGAGAGAGAGAAGAGAATGAGGAGAGAGAGAGAGAGAAGACAAAGACGGTATGTGTGGAGGAAGGAGGATTCAGAGGGAAGGCAGATGGAAAGCAGTAGTTGCGAACAGGAAAGTGTTGAGGCAGCATGGGGGCAGCTGGGGGCGGCAGAAATACACAAGGAGTACACAGAGGGTAGGGTGGGAGATAGAATTCTCTTCCTCTCTCAGGTGCCGCCGCCAGCCGCCACCGGCGAGGCGTACTTAGGAAGTCTTACCCCATGAAGGGCCACAACGTATAAACCCCATGCGTCGGTCATCACAATGTGATGGGTTAAACTGATTCGCCGAAACCATGAGGTTGGGGCCCAATCAATTATGGAGCCCAAGAGCATGTGAAGCCACTAGTACACGCACTCTTTACTCTCACGCACAGTCACACGGTAATATAAGGGGAGGAGAGAGGGTACCTTTGGCCGAATGCTGATGGGTGCTGTATTAGCCTGCACTAGGTATCTGGCTTACCGGCTACCCCGAAGCTGCCCTGAGGGGCGGGGGCAGGAAAAATGGCATCCGAGTCACTGGCACCAGAATGTAAGGTTATGGTGCACCCACAACACCACCACCAACCCTCCCCACCCCCACCCCACTCCCCACCCCCCCCCCCGCCAATGAAAGGCCAGGAGGTCTAAGCTCTCCGGAGCAAAGTTTAATTCAGGGTAGCCGGGCCTAGGCTCAGGGGAAAGATAGAGCCAAGCACAGAATGGCATCTGGGAGAAGGTGGGAGTGGGATTCAGTGGAGTGGGGTGGGTCAAAAGGCAAGGGGGAAGATTCCTGAGTAATCGGTGGTGGCCTGCTTTAGCATAGCCAAAGGCTAGCCTGGTAGAGTGGGTTCTTGGGCAACACGGATCTTAGGTGTCTCTGCATTCCAACAGGCTTCTGGAGCTCACACCCTGACAATATTATCTCAGGAAATTCTTTATTGAGTTTACTCTACCAACATAGCTTTCAAAGTAGAAATCCCAGGCTTAGGTCAGGACTCCTGCCACCGTTTGATAGGTAGCTCTGGCAGGTAATTGAGGCAAGACCCAGGCGTTACAGTTCACAAAAACCAGATATGATTGGCAGAAGTTAGATTTCTGACACTTTTGATTTCCACTTTTCTTGAACCAGGTGCCTCATAAATCATTTGCTGAACTTTCCATTCTCTTAGTTTCTACATCATTATCAATAGTCAACACAATGAGTGCTGAACATCATAGATCTTCAAGACATAAGTGCAGAGCAATAAAACATCTCTGAGCATCCCAGGGTTACATTTCAAGGTATCCATCCAGTAAGTAGAAAAAGGAAACTTCAAATAGCCTAAGCTTATTATAAGGATATTATTTAAGAACACAGTTATAAAAATATAACTCTTCCAGGGCTGAAGAAATGGCTCAGCGGTTAAGAACACTGACTGCTCTTGCAGAGGACCTGGGTTCAATTCCCAGCACCCACATGGTGGCTAAGAACCTTCTTAGGCCAGGTATGGTGGCACAGACCTTTGATCCCAGCACTCAGGAGGCAAAGGCAGGTAGATCTCTGAGACTTCAAAGCCAGCCTGGTCTACATAGCAAGCTATAGGCCAGCTGGGACTAAAGGAAGACCCTGTCTCAAAAAGACCAATATATCCGTATCTATCTATATCTATATCTGCACCACCACATCCAGTTTTATGCAGTGTTGGGGACCTAACCCAGGGCTTCATGCATGCCAACAAACATTCAACCAACTAAGCCACATCTCCAGCCCTGGAAGTCCTTTTCTTTTGCCTATATCCATGATGGAATTTTTACTTGGTGTAGGGACCTAAGTGGCAGCTTGATGTCTCCCCAGGGTCAACCTCTGGCTTCAAGAGTTTCTGACAACACCGGCCTCACTCACTCTGTGGTCCCTTTCTGCCAGCTGCTTTAAGGTCCTCCTCAACTTCAGCTTCAGCAGTGTGGCTCTGATTGATAACTCGTGCCATTCAAAAAGCTTTATGGGGTAATGTCTACTATCAGCTTTGGAAAATTCCTGACTGTTATCCCAGCCTCCAAGAGGCTGAGGCAGGATGGCCAAGTTTCAGACCAGCACAGGATACATAGTGAGACCCTGATTCAAAAAGAAAAAAATGTAAGTTTATCATTATTATTTTGTTTTGGGTTGTTTGTTTTTGAAACAGGGTCCCCCTGTATAGCTCTAAAACTTGTTAGATACACCAGGCTAGCCTTGAATTCACAGAGATCTGCCCGCCTCTGCCTTCCAAGTATTGGGATTAAAGACATACACCACCACACCCAGCTATTTTTATTATTTTAAAATGATATGTATATGTGCCTGTCATGTGTGGGCATGTGCATGTGAGTGCACTGTCATGGAATCCAGAAGAGTGCATCAGATCTTCTGGAGCTCAAGTTACAAGCAGTTGTGAGCCGCTCACTATGGGTCCTAGGAACTGAACTTGGGTCCCCTGAAAGAGCAGTATGTGCTCTTAGCTAGTGAGACATCTCTCCAGCCCCCAAAGTAAATATTTATACATGTATCTATGTAGATAATGATGATGTGTGTGTATTCTGCCCCTTCTCCTCTCTCCTGGAGTACCAATTGTATATTAGACTGTCAAATTATTTCATTATAATTTAAACCCCTAACTTCTTATTTTTCTCCTTATTTGATTCTCTCTCTCTCTCTCTCTCTCTCTCTCTCTCTCTCTCTCTCTCCTTGAGACAGGATCTCCCTGTAGCTCTGGCTGGCCTGGAACTTGCTATGTAGACCCAAGCTGGCCTTGATCTCACAGAGATCTGCCTGCCTCTGCCTCCTGAGTCCTGGGACTAAAGGAATGTGCCACCAAGCCTGGCTCATTCTCTCTCTCTCTCTCTCTCTCTCTCTCTCTCTCTCTCTCTCCCCTTCAGGCTTCATTTTGGGTAATGTCTACTGATTTGCAATGAATTTCATCCATCTTTTTTGCTAATAATTCTGTAGTAAGCATTTACTCTTAACAGTTCACCTTCTCTATGGAAACTGGACCTTTCCATCCACCTGCTCCATTTCCCCCCCATTCTATTTAATATATTCACAACTCTGTCACAAAGAAGCTTCTGGGTTACCTGCGTGTTGGATTCTGTTGCAGGTGTTCTCTCAGCTAAAGTTCCTATATTTCTTATAATTCTTAGTAGTATGCAGAAAATTCTGTAGTAGTTGAGTGGATGGAGAGACACAGATGAAGCTTTAAGCAGAGGATCTGAGACTCACATCTGCAGCTACAGACCCTTCTCAGTCCTGAGTTTTTATTTAGCACTAAAATAATGGATGTGTTGAATTTACAAGAAATACTGTGCCAAGAACATGTAAGAGGTGCAGTAATAAGTTACACAGAATAACAAGTTACAATGTATAGATGCTGTCAGACAAAGGGACCTTTAAACTAAACATGTGTCAGAGACATCTGCTCTCTCAAATAGCTTCAGCCCAACCACAGTGTTTTCAGGAAATTAAGAACACACGTTCTGCCCCAGAGGCTTGCCATTTGGGTACACTGCTTGCAGAGATCACACAGTTCTTTGGTCTGTTCATTGAACATTAACTCTGGAAGTATGACACAAGCCACCAAGTCACAAAATGTATTAACTCTTCATGGAGCTTGCTACAAAATTCTGTACAAAGAATTTGGGATGAACTATAGAGATGGCTCAGTGGTGAAGAGCACTGGCTGCTCTTGCAGAAGACCTAGATTAGAGTCCCAGCACCCACATGTTAGGTAGCAATCATCTGTAACTCCATTTCCAGGGGATCCGATGCCCTCTTCTGACTTTCTTGGGTATTAAAAGACACAGGTGCACTTGCACACTGTTGGGTTCACTTTGAGGGGAGACCCAGCGTGCCAAAAAGAGAAAATGTCAGGACTCTGATGAAAAGGAAGTCGGGTTTATTGGGTGTGGACTGGCCTGCCTGCCTCAGGATTAGGATGTCCCCAAATGGCAGGTTTGTTGTTGTTGTTGTTGTTATTTTGTCTTTTTGAGACAGGGTCTCCCTTTAGTCCCAGCTGGCCTGGAGCTGGCTTTGTAGACCAGGCTGGCCTTGAACTCAGAGATCCGCCTGCCTCTGCCTCCCCAGTACTGAGATCAAAGGCCTGTGCCACCACAGCTGGCAAAATGGCAGTTTTTATACCCAAGCACACAAGGAAGTGGAGGTGAGGAGATGGGGGATAGGGCATAGGTCGGTCTGTGTTTAGCATCAGAAGGAGCATCTTGAGAGAAACTGGGATCTGTGGCTGGTATCAGTAGAAGCATCTTGAGAGAAACTGAAGCTTGTGTTCTGGCATGATTACAGTCCAGGGTGATTATTTCTCAGAACTTCTGCCTCAGTTGGCTTTCTGGAATGCCTGACTTAGGTGGGCTACCACATTACACACACATGCAGGCAATACACTCACACTACACATGAAATAAATAAATCATTCCTAGCAAAGAACTAAGGAATGGCAGTCTCTCCCCAGAGAGTCCTTGGTTTTGCCGTCCACAGCTGGGCATGTGCCCATACACAGCTGGGCATGTGCCTGTCCACAGTGGGCATGTGCCCATCCACAGCTGGGCATGTGCTCACTCTTCCTGCCAGGTTCCCTTGGACCTGTGCCAGCTCCTCTCCAAAGCCTTGGAGGATGCAGGACTTTGTGGTAATCTGGTATTTTCCTTGCTGAGCTGTTGATGCTTTTTCTACATGTGGAGAGTGAAGTCGTCTTTATTTTTCAAAGTCTTTGGCTTCTGACGGTAAGACCCAATTCCCTCTCCCATCCTTTCCTGCCTTTCTTTCCTGAGGCCTGGAATTCATCCTTCTGTTGGGAAGGCACCCCCAGCACCTCGCTGACTTGCCCTCCTGAGGAAACATGAAGAATGCAGACCAGGTCTTCGCTGCCATAGGCTTGGCAGTCACCACCCAGGAACTCCCTTGGATTCCAAT
This sequence comes from Rhizomys pruinosus, assembly GCA_009823505.1. Lineage (NCBI taxonomy): Eukaryota > Metazoa > Chordata > Mammalia > Rodentia > Spalacidae > Rhizomys > Rhizomys pruinosus. The sequence goes on from VZQC01015508.1 coordinate 1,388,936, forward strand.
ATTTGGGCTTGTGTTGTGGTCTAAGGACCTCAGTCTCCAAAGGCAAGGCTCAGCTAGGGATAGGTTGCTCAGGCGGACAACCCTCTACAGGCCACTGTGTCTCAACAGCCCTTTCCGGACAACAGCTCCAGGCTGAGCTCGACCTGAGATACTGGTTTTAGGAGCTTGATGCTTCCAGAGACTTCCTTCCTTCCTGAAGGTCCCATCCAGGGGAAACTCATTCTGAGCACTCTAGGAAGAAGGATTCTGAGCCTGTGGTCTGACCACCCCTACCTTTTGCTCCATTCTGTCCCTAGCCCTGTTCTGGGTTCTGACACCACCTCTCTGGCCAGCACTTCATTCCAGATCCTCCGAACCTCCGGAACCTCCCCGGGTCCCCAAACGTGCACTTTCCTTCTCCTCTCCTCCCCTTTGCCTCCAAGACAGAAGGCATCCCTCTGTGTCACCCCCTTTAGGGCTCAGAAGATGGGCCCTGCTCCAGAACCAGACCTGGTCCAGGTGTGTAAAGCTCAGAAATCCTGCATTGCAGCTCAGCAGGGAGAGTTCAGGGAGGAACAGGAGGGCTGGGAAGGACTCCGGCCACAACAAGGGGACACCCCCACCCTTCCCCCCGCCCCGCCCCGCCCCGCACCCCTCCCCCCCCCCGCCTGGGGCCCTTCTGTCCCTCCTCCCTTCCCTGCAGGGGAGCCAACGAGGAAGGGCTGCAGATCCCGCCCAGCCCACCAGCTCCTCCCGTGGGAGGGCTCCGGGCAGCATGATAGCTGCGGGCGGAAGGGCTCTGGGCTGTGCGGGATCCGAGAGTGTGGCTGAGCTCCGAGCCTGTGGCCGGCGGTGGCGCGAGGGAGGGCAGCCCTATGGCCCGGCTGATCCTGGCGCTCTGGGCGTCACTGGTGTCTGCGGAGCTCGCCGGCAGCTGGACAATGATCTCCGCTCCAGGTAAGGGCCGGGGCGGGGCCGAGCCCAGCCAGCGCTGTCCGCCCACAGCCGCGCCTTGTTGTCCACAGCCAAGAACCTGAGCTGCTTCCAGTGCTTCAAGGTCAGCCGCCAGGCCCGGTGTCGGCCACAAGTGTGCCAGCCCTCGGAGCGAGTCTGCGTCTCCCACCAGTTGCTGCGTGTCTCAAGTGAGTCCTTCCGTGGTGGTCCTGGGTTGACACCTGGAGACCCCGTGCATCACTAGGTGCTGGGCTACAGCGAGCTGTGGTCACGGTCCGGTCCTGAGGTTGACCACCCTTTTCCTCTCCCACCTGTTAAACCCGGTGTCACTCCCTCCAGAACTGTGCCCAGGGGTCACTGAGCTCCTCCAAAGAGCAGGTTGGCTGGCTGAGACCACCCACTCCCGTGGTGTAGGTGCCTGGGCTTCTGAAGCAGTGGCCCCCAGGTGAAACGACAGAGGATTCTGAGAACACCAGCCCGGTACCTAGCGCCATGGGAAGATGAAAATTTGAAAAGGCAGACACGCAAGGCGGTCAGATATGTCCTGAGCACACCGTTAGTGGGTGCTGTCGCTGCAGGGACCAGGTCCCTGAGAACTCCCAGTGTCCCAGAGCTGCCTCCTGTCTGTTGTAAAGTCCTGAGAACATGTCTGGGGCTCGGTGGTCTGTAGCTCCGACTCTCCCAGGTGCCATGCCAGCCCCGGCACGTGGGACTGCTGTCCACAGTGCACTGCACTGCAAGCTGCCCTCTGGGTAATGTTTCCTCCTTTGCCCAGTGGGATTTTCCCAGGAAGGTTGGCAGGTTCTCCCAGGGCAGGGCTCCTATAGGGGTAGAGATAGCCTTGCTGCCAGGGTCTTTCTCCTGTTTCAGTGAAGGGATTATTTGCAACCTGAGGACTTAGAAGCTGGTGAAATATAATGCATATTTCCCAGATTTTTCTTTCAGTCTTGAGTCCTTCACCTTTGATGCCCCCCCCAAGCTTTTCATTCAGTTGCTGTTGGCCTGGATACATAACTTGCCCCTCCAAACTCGAAGCTCTGCAGGCTCTCTTCAGGTGCTGCCTGTTCCTGGAAGATTTGGCCTTTGAGATCTGAGGTGCTATCACTGGGCAGGGAGGCTTGTTCTCCACCCCAAGGCTTCAGGGCTTCGAAGGAGGTCACAGGCTTCATGCTCTGCTAGAGTGTCCTTGGACATTCAGAGTCCTGTGCCACCAAGCAGTGTACTCTGTGATGATGAGACGTTTTCCACCCCATTCCCTTTGCCCTGTCTCCCCAGGACTCTCACACTCTGGGTCAGCTGGGCTGCAGGGGAGAGCGCCCAGCCCTTTGCTGTGACCTAGGTTGATAATGATTTGGGCTCTCACAGTTCTTGTTTGTGAAAGGAGAACATATGGTAGTCTTCACGGGAAGCCTTCCCCCGCCTGATCTCACGGGAACCCTCCCCCGCCTGTCTTCACGGGAAGCCTCCCCCACCTGTCCTCACGGGAAGCCTCCCCCACCTGTCCTCACGGGAAGCCTCCCCTGCCTGTCCTCACGGGAAGCCTCCCCTGCCTGTCCTCACGGGAAGCCTCCCCCACCTGTCCTCACGGGAAGCCTCCCCCGCCTGTCCTCACGGGAAGCCTCCCCCACCTGTCCTCACGGGAAGCCTCCCCCGCCTGTCCTCACGGGAAGCCTCCCCCACCTGTCCTCATGGGAAGCCTCCCCCGCCTGTCCTCACGGGAAGCCTCCCTCACCTGTCCTCACGGGAAGCCTCCCCCACCTGTCCTCATGGGAAGCCTCCCCCGCCTGTCCTCAGGGGAAGCCTCCCCCGCCTGATCTCACGGGAAGCCTCCCCCACCTGTCCTCCACTTCTCCCCCTCCAGTCTTGGAGTTCTGGGGCCACCTATTGTTTCTTTTCTGCAGACTCAGGGACCACAGTGAGGATCAGCATGCGCTGCGCTGTCCAGTGTCCCAATTCCAACAGTTTGTTTACCTGGTCCTTAAGCCCTACCACAAAGGTCATGATCACCAGACGCTGCTGTGGGGAGCATCTCTGCAACATAGCACCAGACACCCAGGAGGGTCTTGGGGCCCTCCTAGGGGGACTCCTGCTGCCAGTGGTCTTGGATCTCCTCTGCACCTTGTTCTGAGGGCCCTTGTCCTGTGGTCCCCTCCACTCCCTAACACCTTCTGTCCTCCACCTCAAACACCTGTCTCACCTCCATCCTTTCCAACACTTCCAGGGGCATACTTACTCCCTGAGCTAGCAGGGAGGGCACCAAAACCTCCACCCAGGATCCTGCAGCCTCCCTAGAACTGACACCTTGACCCAGGAATTACTAGTAAAGACCTCACTCCCCATGGACAAAAAAGAGTGTTTCCAATTCAGGGTGCAGGCTTGACCCTGGCCAGACTGCTCATGGTCCTTGAGGGCAGAACTGGCCTGGTGGGGCCAGAGTTGGGGCCACACTCTGACTCTGCTCTACCTTCCCCCATCTCAGCTCCTCTGCCATGGGGTTAGGCTGAGGGGCACTGAGGATTCCCTGTTCATGGGGTCAGGCTGAGGAACACTGAGGGTTCCCTGTTCATGGGGTCAGGCTGAGGAACACTGAGGGTTCCCTGTTCATGGGGTCAGGCTGAGGAGCACTGAGGGTTCCCTGTTCATGGGGTCAGGCTGAGGAACACTGAGGGTTCCCTGTTCATGGGGTCAGGCTGAGGAGAACTGAGGGTTCCCTGTTCATGGGGTCAGGCTGAGGAACACTGAGGGTTCCCTGTTCACAGGGACAGGCTGAGGGCTCCCTGTTCATGGGGTCAGGCTGAGGGTTCCCTGTTCATGGGGTCAGGCTGAGGAGCACTGAGGGTTGATTCCCTGTTCATGGGGTCAGGCTGAGGAACACTGAGGGTTCCCTGTTCACAGGGACAGGCTGAGGGTTCCCTGTTCATGGGGTCAGGCTGAGGGTTCCCTGTTCATGGGGTCAGGCTGAGGAGCATTGAGGGTTCCCTGTTCATGGGGTCAGGCTGAGGAGCACTGAGGGTTGGTTCCCTGTTCATGGGGTCAGGCTGAGGAACACTGAGGGTTCCCTGTTCATGGGGTCAGGCTGAGGAACACTGAGGTTTCCCTGTTCATGGGGTCAGACTGAGGAACACTGAGGGTTCCCTGTTAATGGGGTCAGGCTGAGGAGCACTGAGGGTTCCCTGTTCATGGGGTCAGGCTGAGGAACACTGAGGGTTCCCTGTTCACGGGGACAGGCTGAGGGTTCCCTGTTCATGGGGTCAGGCTGAGGGTTCCCTGTTCATGGGGTCAGGCTGAGGATTCCCTGTTCATGGGGTCAGGCTGAGGAGCATTGAGGGTTCCCTGTTCATGGGGACAGGCTGAGGAGCACTGAGGGTTCCCTGTTCATGGGGTCAGGCTGAGGAACACTGAGCGTCCCCTGTTCATGCATTGGCTCTCCTCAGTCTCACTGCCCCACTGGCTCTTGGCCCTTCATCATCCCAATGCCCCACAGACCCGCCCCTCTCCAGCCCTCAGTGCAGGCCTCTGTGACTGTAGCAGTCAGGACTGGGAAGGACCATCCAGCTGGGCTCTGACCACACTAAACACGGAGCTGTCCCTGCACCCTGGGGCCCAGCATTGGGTAAGCATGAAATCCAAGCTTGGGTAACAAGTCCTAGAAGGGCTCACTGGCCACTGTATGAAGATGGGACAAGGGTGAGTCCAAGGACAGGAAGGAGAGCAAGCCTGGCACATCTAAGGACACACTTCACATTTGACCGAAGCTTCACTGTAGGTAGAGGCAGGCCACCTGTGGCTACATTGTCTTAAATTGCTTGCCTGTAGTTAGCAACTGACCCTGCCCCTAAGTGAGAAAGGCTTGTAACTTACTTCATGATACAGAGCTCGTGAAATGAGCATGATGCAGGGGGTCTGGGAGTGGGCCCTGAGAGATGACATCATTCTGTCTATATAAAGGATGGGCTGTATACAATAAATCGAATCTTCATTACCACTTGACAAGATGCCCAGGTTTGTTATTTCCACACGTGTGTAAATTCGTGCCCATCAGCCTGTTTGTGTTGAGTGCTAGCAGTAGCTGGGGAGGACCTAGCAGGTGCCAGCCTGTGAAGTCCAGCACGATGACTGGTGAGAGTGCCATGTCTGTGCCAGAGGAGAGCTGAACAAGCATCGTTCTGAGACGTCCAGCAGCCTGGTGTAGGTGGTGGGTGCTAGTGGGTGGGCTGGAGACAGGTAACCCACCACGAGCCTCCAAGGTGGCGGATAGCCACGGCAGCTGCTCCTTCCCTCTTCCCCTACTTCCCTTTTATCCAGCAGCCACGTGTTGTGTCTCAGTGCGGAGAGTGCTAACAATACTTCACTATAGGAAGTGAGGCCTGGTGGATGTGGCTGGATACCTAGTCCCAGGCAAGGGCACCCAGGAGGTGCAGAGAGGGGCTAGAAGAAGGACTGGCACCTCAAGTCTGGCCAAGCTGAGTGGACTCCCCTGGACATGGGGAAGGCTGTCAGAGAGAACAAAGAGGCTGCTGAATATGAGGCCCTTGGTATGGGCAAGCAGGTTGGTTACTCTCGTATTTTTGTGACTGCAATATTTGGCAGAAACAACTTAAGGGAGGAAGGTACATTTGGCTCCTGGTCTGAGCCCACTGTGCTATGGACGGCAGAGTAGACAGCTCAGCTCATGGTGGTGGGAGTGTGTGCTAGGTTATTGACGTCCCAGTGGGCCGAGAAGCTGAGAGTGCTGCTGGAACCAGGATCTAGGCGTCACCTTCAAGGTCTCAGGTTATAAAAAGGAGCGTGCCTCCCCAGCCCCCAGATAAAAAGGCACATGAGGCTTAGGTCACTCCAGGAACATGATTTATTTCCATGTGGAACTGCCAGCGTGAGCCGACAGCATGGCAGGGGCAGGGGCAGAAAGAGGGGCAGGACAGAGAGAGGGGGCAGAGAGGCAGAGAGAGAGAGAGAGAGAGATGGCAGCTGGGGCCCACCCATTTATGCCCATGGGGTGGGACCTCAGGTACAGGGAAAGAGGTCAGAAGATAGACAGCTTCTGGAAGAAGTGGGCACCTGTGTCCCTTGGGATTCTGGGAAGCCTAGACCTAACATCCCACATTTAGAATCTACTTCCAGCTGGGCCTGTTTCCTAAAGGCTCCACACTCTTCCAAAGTAGTGCCACTGGCTGGGGAATGAGGTTCAAAGCGTGAGTCTGCAGGGACATTTCAGATGCAAATGGCAGGTGAGCCTATGGGTGGCACTGGGTCCCAGGTTCTTGCATCTGCTCCCTTGGGTACACATGTACCCTGCACTCCCACTCGCACACCCCACTCTCAGCTGAGAGGACGGGGGACATCCTAAGCTACGCCAAGGATCCTGCAGTTTTCTCTTGGCCAGCACCGTTGGGCCAGGGACTGATGTGAGGTCCAGGTGATCCTGGGCCTTGGGCCCTCGTTCCCAGGGTCCCAGGCTAAAGAAAGGGCCTCTCCTGACTTATGGGGTTTTCACACTGACTTTTAGCACCATCCACTCCCCACACTGGCCAGGCAGGTTATCCTATCTATTGCTCAGTGCCCCAGTGTGGAGGTGCTGAGGTGTCTGGGCTTAGGGAGCAGGGTAACCCTACCATCTTAGTATGGCAGCATGGCTTGCGTGGCTCCTTGGAGCCAAATTCTCCTGTAAAAATGTCTATAAATACAACCTGGGTGGTGTGCTGCTGACGTGCATATTTGGAAGTGATGGGGCCTTTTTCAGTCCAGATGTGCTTGATCCAGAGACTAAGGAACTATCAAACGCTGACCTGAGACAGCTGCTGATAAGGTCACTGCCTCACATCTGTGATGATTAAGGCTGTGAACACATGAGTGAGCAAAACAAAAGAAACTTCACTAAGACACAAGCAGGAAAGACTGAGACTCCCACGGTGGAAGGAGACCTGAGGAAGCTGCTGTGACATGCCTTGTTTGGTGGCTTCTGAAAGAATTACAGTCAGAACTAGGCAAAGACTAGAGTCATTTTACTGAGATCCGTTTATTTTCCAGGGATGTCACAGTCTGAGTCAATGGGGTGGGTGGTAGAAGTTGTCACACACTCTGCCTGACGGCATGGGAGATAATCACACATTGCTTGCCCCCTCTGTCTGCCTTCTGTTAGCTGCTGGCCTCTGGGGATCTTGACTGGTGTTGCCAATGGGGACTTTGTGGGTGTCGTTAGTCTCTGGCCTCGGCTTCTTTCTTCTGGCCATTAATTTAACTATGTGCTTTCTGTTCTCACGTGTACATGGCCGCCACCTTGTGCATTCACAATGGGCCCTTTCCCTTTACTGTCTATGGAGAGCTAACTCCTGCTTCACTGAGTGGGTTAGAACCCCAGGGAGCTCCTCGCCCAGTCTCTGTAGCAACTGCTCTACGCACTCTGGACTGGGGCCCAGGTTTATCCTCCACTTGACTTCAGGCCCTTTGGAGGCAGAATAAATGAGCTTTAAAGTTAGTCTGGGGGGTCATTCTGCAAAACTTGCCCTGCAAGACAAGGACCTTAGTTTGCTCCCCAGAACCCATGCCACCACATGCATATGACCAGAGACAGGAGGGTCCCAGGCTCAGAGATCAGCCAGGCTTTTCCAGTCAGTGAGCTCCAGAACATCAAGAGACCCTGTCTCAAAGGAGCTGGGCAGTGTTCCTAAAGATGATATCAAGGTTGGCCTTCATCTGCATGCACACATACACACAAACGTGTATGCAGATACAAACATGCACATGTGTACACACAGATATGTACACAGATACAAACGTGCAAATGTAGACATAACTATACACATGGACACATGCATGGACACATATACACACGCATACATTTGTATGCACAAATGCACACACAAACATGTGCACACATGTGCACACAAACACATGCATACATAAATGTGCACCCACTTATACACACAGACTTATACAAATACATAGACATGGGCTGCAGAGATGGCCTAGCAGTTAAGAACACCGACTGCTCTTGCAGAGGACCCAGGTTCGATCCCCAGCACCCACATGGCGGCTGAGAACTGTCCTTAACTCCAATTCCAGGAGAACTCCAGTTCCAGGGGAATCCTACACCCTCTTCTGACCTCCGCGGCTGTGGTGGTTTGAATGAGTGTCCCCCATAGGCTGTAAGTGTTCAGACATTTGTCTCCATTTGGTGGCACTGTTTTTGGAGGTCTTAGAAGGTGTGGCTGTGCTAGAGGAAGTATGTCACTGGGGGCAGGCTTAGTGAGTTTAACAAGCCTTGTGGTCTCCAGTCGTTCTCTCTGCTTCCTGTGCTCATTGTGAGATGCCACCCTCAGCTTGCTGCTCCAGCTCCAGCCGCCATGCCTCCCACCACAATGGATTCTAATTCCCTGGAGCCATCAATCATAAGCTCAAATAAACTCTTCCTTTTATAAGTTCCTTTGGTCATGGTATTTTATCACATCAACAGAAAAGTGACTAATACAGGGCTTTGCACGACATGGGTGCACAAACCTACATGCAGACAGTACATTCATACACATAAGTAACTAAAAAAATTTTAACTAAAAAAACAAATACATAGACAAACATGTACACACCTATAAACATGTCCATGCACACACATGTACCTTCAAATGGGCACACACCTATAAACATGCACACATATACATGCACATGTCCACACCCATGCACATGTATGCACCCAAGCATATACACACATACAAACATGCACATACATTGGGCATGGTTACACATACCTTTAATCCCAGCACTTGGGAGGAAGAAGCAGGTGGATTTCTATAAGTTCCAGGATGGCTGGGGCTAGAGGGAGACCCTGACCCCCAAGAAAATACAACTCCCCCACAAACATGCACACACGTGTTCACACACATACATGCACCTGCAAGCATGCACACATCTACACACCTGAAAGTGAAGAAAAGCTGAAGATGAGTGACAGTTGGATGCCTCTGAGGTTCAGACAACAGTTCATGGTGACAACACATGCTAATGAGGGGAGAGCCAGGGACTAAGTGACCACAGAAGGGACAACTGAAAACCTGTGAAGGGGGTGGGGTCTGGTGTCCAGTGGGGCCACTGTCTCCCTGCAACTACTCAGCTTCCCACGTTCCTCTGGCTTATAGAAATCCCACCACTGTTTGGGATCCTCCCAGACCCTAGGCCTTCCCTTATTACCTGGAACCAGAGCCATGCATGGCTCTCACGGAGCAGCAGTCCCACCTGGCTAAGAGCACCCAGCGTGGCAGGGCAGGACAATGTGGGTGCTTAAGATGGTAGCCCCTTGTTTAATCAAACACACAGAGGCCAGAAAGCAGGCAGCTGGGTCCACTCGTGATGGGAAGGACAGTAGGGGACAGTGAAACACAGTCCTTTTTCTTAGCTACCAGACCCTTATTTATTAAAATCATAAGAAAAGGGCTGGAGTATAGCCCGTAGGTACAACACTTGCTAGCACTGCAGGGCTGAGGTGTAGCCTGGGGGTACAGCACTTGCTAGCACTGCAGGGCTGGGGTGTAGCCCAGGGGTACAGCACTTGCTAGCACTGCAGGGCTGGGGTGTGGCCCATGGATACAGTGCTTACCTAGCACTGCAGGGCTGGGGTGTAGCCTGTGGGTACAGTGCTTGCTAGCACTGCAGGGCTGGGGTGTAGCCTGGGGGTACAGCACTTGCTAGCACTGCAGGGCTGGGGTGTAGCCTGGGGGTACAGCACTTGCTAGCACTGTAAGGCTGGGGTGTAGCCCATGGATACAGTGCTTACCTAGCACTGCAGGGCTGGGGTGTAGCCCGTGGGTACAGCACTTACCTAGCAGTAAGTAACAGAGGCAAACAAAATTTGCCTTAGTTAGCCTGTAATTGCATTAGGCTCACTCTGGACTAAATTCAAGTTTCATGGCTTTTGACAAAGGCATAGTGTCACATAGCCAGGCGACTGAGTCTTGTGGGATCCCATCATGGCTTCACAGAGTCCTCTGTGGTCCACATTTCAGCCCCTTCCCATCAGCCCTGGCCACTGTCTCCCAACCTGCCTCTCTCAGAACACAATGGAATTGGAAAGTCTTTTGTCTGGGCCTTTTACTCACTGCCGTGGTTTGTTCACAAGGTTAATGGGTCATTAACTTGGCCCCAGTGGCTCTGTTGAGGGGAGGATGTTTAGCAGGTGGGGCTTAGACAAGTAGCCACTGGGGTATCAACCCCAGAAGGACTGAAGTAGTTCAGGGCTTTGTGAGAAAAGACCAAGACTGGTGAGTCATCTCTGCTCCGGCTTCCTGTCCTGGAGAGCCAGCCTCTCTCCCATGGGCAGTGCAGCCCTGATTCATTTCTGCCAAGTAATACAGCTACAGTGGTAAAGCCGGCATGTGCCCTTGGACCTCCAAAATAAGTATGAGTTAAATGAACCTCCAAAAGTATGAGCTAAATGAACCTCCAAAAGTATGAGCTAAATGAACTTTTTTTCTTTGCAGTGCCCAGCCTCCAGTATTTCATGGTGGCATCAGGCCCATGCAGGGGCATCTTGGTTGCTTTCAACACTTGGCATTGAGCTCTTGAGCTCTCAGCAGCTGTGACCAATAAGTCCTACAAACGATTGTGCCAGTCTACATTCTGTCATGGAATGGGGAGATGAAGGGGCCCCATCTATCCCTGAAGACATAAATACAGTTAATGGTTACTGAGGGAGGGAAAGGCATTTTCTCCAGCTGTATGGACACTGCTAACGTGCTCACACGCCCGCAGATAACCCTCACCCATGCTCCTGTAAGCATCCTTAATGATGTGGACCACACAAAACAAAGACATGACAGGACAGAGAAGGGGATCTAGATGGGAAGAAGGGGGTCTGAGGGAGCAGGGCAAGAAAGGGTTTGGATGTTCATGTGATCAAAATGCATTGTATATGAATATGAAGATGTCATAAGGAAACCATTATTGTGTACAACAAAATGCATTGTATATGTATAGAGATGTCATAAGGAAACCATTATTATGTACAACAAAAAAACCTTGTGAATAAAGCTGCCTTTATTTGAAAAACACAGGTTTTGTGTGTGATGTATGTCCTGAACACAGGTTTTGTGTGGATTTATGTCTTGAACTCCTTTAGGTAACCATGAAGAGCAGTTGCCAGATCGGAGGGAAGGGAGAGGCTGTGGGGCAGTGACTGCTGCTGGGCATCACCTGACAGCCACTGTCTTTTGTGGTGTGAGGTGCTTGACCAGCTCCACACAGTGTTTTGTTCATAATTTTTAATTTTATTGTTGTGTGTGAGTATGGGTATGCCACAGTATGTGTGGGGGTCAGAGCATGCACGGCACGTGTGGGGGTCAGAGCACACACAACTTTTGGTGATTTGTTCTTTCCCTCCACCTTTACCTGGGTTCTAGGGATTTAGCTCAGGCTGTTACAGAGTTTCCAGAGCATACCAGAGAAAGACCCTTGGAGCCAAACCAAATGTTAATCACCCAAGTTTTATTAAAAAGAAAACAGTGCTGCTGGAAAATGGTCTCAGTGCCCAATTATGACCGTCTGCCTGGCACAGTCTTGCAAATCTGACTGTATCCCCCTAGTAAGTTAGTGGGGATGCCTTTTAAAGGGAAGGGCAGGGCTGGAGAGATGGCCTAGCGGTTAAGAGCACCGACCGCTCTTGCAGAGGACCCAGGTTCGATCCCCAGCACCCACATGGCGGCTGAGAACCGTCTGTAACTCCAATTCCAGGAGAACTCCAGTTCCAGGGGAATCCGACACCCTCTTCTGACCTCCGTGGCATTGCACGACACGGGTGCACATACCTACATGCAGACAGTACATTCATACACATAAATAAAGAAATTAAATTAAATTTAAATTTAAAAAAATAAAGGGAAGGGCAACAAGGTAAAGCTGCCTTACATTTTGGGCCTACTTAGAAAATGTCAGGGTGCCTTTAAGCAGGATAAGCAAGTTACAGAAGCAAAAAAACAGCAGTTTCAAGGTTTGGACGTTCAGCTGGGCAGTAAGGAAAGGGGAGGGCTCTGGGCTGCCTGGAGTTTGCCATGCAAACTTGAGCTAAGAATAAAATAAACTTAAATGGTTTCTCTGTTCAAAATGGTTTTTTTTTGTGATCATTACAAGGCAGTCAGGTATAAAGGACAAGTGCTTCTGCCCGCTAGGCCATCTCACCAGCCCTTTTGCTTAGTTTTGAAGTGATTATTTTCTTAGCTGGGGTTTCAGGAGTTCTTCATTTGATCTGTATACAAGTCCTTTATCCAGATATGTGTTCGGGGGCTATTTCTCCCAATATATAGCTTGTCTTTTCATTTTGTACATAAATGTTTTGCCTGCATATATGTCTGTCTACATGCGTGCAGTGTCTGAGGAGACCAGAAGAGGGCATCAGATTCCCTGGAGCTGGAGTTACAGGAGGTTCTGAGCCACCTGATGTGGGTGCTGGGAACTGAACCAGGTCCTCTACCAGAGCAGGCAGTGCTCTTAACTGCTGAGCTGTCTCTCTAGCCCCAACAGTGTCTTTTTTTTTTTTTTACACTCTAATCCTGTTTTTATTTGAATTATAAAGAACCTCCTTCAATCACTGAGTAGGTGACTAACAGGTTATAGCTATCGAATTTGCATGGTTGTAAATAGTCCTAATTTTTTTTTTTTGTCTTTTTGTCTTTTTGAGATAGGTTCTCCCTTTAGTCCCAGCTGGCCTGGAGCTCACTCTGTAGATCAGACAGGCCTTGAACTCACAAAGATCCACCTGTCTCTGCCTCCCAAGTGCTAGGATTAAAGGCGTGCGCCACCATGCCTGGCAGTCCTAATTTTTAATTGAATTTTTATTTGTTTCACACATAATTTTTCAGTCGGTCACTATTGTACCCACTTCTCCCTTGGCACCCTCCCTCAGCCCTCCTCCCTCCCCCAAGGTCACACCTTCTGTCATTTGTGCTAGAGTCCATTGCACCAAATTACTCTCCCCGCCAACAGTGTCTTTGTCTTTTTTTTTTTTTTTGTCTTTGAGACAGGGTCTCCCCTTAGTCGCACCAACAGTGTCTTAATAGGGCAGAAGTTTTAAAACTCAGAAGTCCAATGTGTCATTTTTCTCCTTCGTGCATTATGTTTTGGGGCCATCACTGAGCCCACGGGGTCACCTGGATTTGATCCTTATTTCTTCTAGGGCTTTTATAGCTTTGGATTTTATCTTTAGGCCTATGGATCTTTACATTGATTTTGGCAAAAGCTGAAGTCCAGGCGACTTTCTGTGGTTGCGTGTGGGTCCCCAACTGCAGCCCTCCATTTGTCGCGTAGACCATCCCTGTGCACTGAGCTAGCTGCCTTTGGTCCTTTGCCAAAGGTCTGTTGACCACACTTGTCTAAGGCAGAATTGGACTCTCTGTTCTCCAGTTGTCTGTGTGTCTGTTCTTGACTTCTGTGTGTGCACTTCCAGCTTCTTGTACTTTGGCACCATCTTGGGGAACCTGGATCCCAGGCAATGCCAGACTCTGTGACATCTGAGGACTCGTAGAAAGCAGGCCACAGTCTGTTCAGAGCTGGGATTAATGATAGCGAAGAGCAGAGACAAGGAAGAGGGCCATGGAAGGAAGTGCAAAGGAGGCGTGTACTGAAAGCGTGTGCCTTACTCTCGGGAGCAAGCTGGGTGGTGAGGACAGCACTAGGGAGTCAGAACCAAAGTTCTACTGGGAAGCCAGGGAAGCAGCCAGGAGGAAGTGCAGCACCAGCCAGTGTTTAGTACCAGCATTGTGGGACCCAAGTGCCAGCCAAGCGTGCACATTGTAAGCAAGCCTCAGGGCAACTAGTCTGGCCTGTTGTCAGAAACTCTTTTAATTATTTAATTATTTTATTTATCTTAGCCTTTCCACATTAAGTTCAGGTTTAGTTCTCAAGGTCCACAAAACACTGAGCAATACCTTGGTTTTCAATGCTGCATGCTGATCCCAAGTCACAGGCACACTTCACCACTGGGCTATCCTTCACCACTGGGCTATCCCTAGCTCTTGCCTTGATTTTAGTCAGACTGTGTTGAATCTGAAAACCAAGTTGGGAAGAATTAACCTCATAACAATACTGAATCTTCTGTATATGAGCATGGGAAGTCTCTCTACTTATGTAAATGTTTTATTTGTTTTGTTTGGTTGGTTGGTTATTTGGTTGGTTGATTTACATTTTTTATAGAGTCCTACTTTGCTGTCAAGGCTTGTCCAGATGTCACCCAGGCTGACCTTGAACTCATGGCAATCCCCCTGCCTCAGCTTCCTGAGTGCCAGGATCACAGATGTAAACAATCACATCAATCTGCAGATTTTCTTTAGTCAGAATTTTATTTTTTCCCCTATTCAAATAACGTTAGATTTATACTTCAGGGTTTCATTCTTTTTTGAGGGGGGTAAGGTGCTATTATTATAACTATTATTTCTCTAATTTCTGTTCCGTTTGTTCATTACTGATGCATAGAAAATGAGATGACATTTGTGTGCCCGCCAACTCCTCTCCTTCCCTAGCTCTAGGGACGTTGTCTGTCTTCAGGAACTGTTCTGTTCTGTTTTGTTGTTTGTTTTCTCAGTCACAGCCAGGAAATTCATATTCCCTGGTTGGTCTAGCCTGCAACAACAATGGTGTTTAAGCTCTATCCTATGTTTTATAGCTATTTCCTCCAAACTGAAGTTCACTCTCCTGGAGGAGGGGAAAGGCTGATAGGACTCTGGAAGTCCGGGGCACTTAGAAGACAGAGGAAAGTTACAAGAATCACAAGTCCTGTCCATCCCCCCACCCCCCCACCTCCCCACCCCACCCCCCACCCCACCCCCACCCCACCCCTGCCTCCAGGCCCACAGTTCACAGCAGTAAGCAGTTGCTGAGAAAAGAGGCAGTCACAGGTGGAGCTGCCTGCAAGTTGGGTGGGAAGCTCTGGGGATGTGGCCTCTGTCAGCTGTCATCCGTGCTGGGGTGATTTGTGGTAATGCATCTCCCAGGAGTCACCCCTGCTTTTGCCAGTAACGCCAATAAATCTGATGACTCAGGAAGCTAGACTAGGGTGAAATTGCTTCTTTGGCTGGTCACTGCTGTCTTCCCTGGGTGAGTAGGCATCTGTTCGCTTCTCCCCAGGAAAAGTCAGGCACCACAGAGCATCTTAATCCACTTTCCACCCCTTCTCCATTGGCACCCCCCACAGCTCTTGGCCAGCTCTCCAATAGGTGTCACCCCACTAGGATTCATTAACACAAAAGCATAGCTCTCAGCTCAAAGGGGTTGAGTTTATTCTGGAGCCAAATATGAGTGACCACGGCCCAGGAACTCGGATTCAGTTTGCCCTAAATTCCATCTTCCAACATGATAACAGTTTCATGAACTATAAAAATATAGTAACAGAGCAGAGAAAAGTCACACATCAAGACACTTCAGACACATTGTTGGAAACATTAAGTAGGCAGACACAGCAAAAGAGAAATGTCAGCTGTAACCTCAGAGGCCCATCTGAAACTCTCAGCCTTAGGCCTCAGACGCTGTCTGATGACACTCAGCCTTAGGCCTCAGACGCTGTCTGATGACACTCAGCCTTAGGCCTCAGACACTGTGTGATGACTCTCAGCCTTAGGCCTCAGATGCTGTCTGATGACACTCAGCCTTAGGCCTCAGATGCTGTCTAAGGACTCTCAGCCTTAGGCCTCAGACGCTGACTGATGACTCAGCCTTAGGCCTCAGACACTGGCTGATGACTCAGCCTTAGGCCTCAGACACTGGCTGATGACTCAGCCTTAGGCCTCAGACACTGGCTGATGACTCTCAGACTTAGGCCTCAGACCCTGTCTGATGACTCAGCCTTAGGCCTCAGACGCTGGCTGATGACACAGCCTTTCGGGTGGAGGAAGCTGGTGGTCTGCTACGTTAGTACATTCCAAAAGGTTTTCAGCAGTTAGTCAGAAACCTAGGTGGGCCAGGAGTGGCTGTTTAGGGCTAAGGATGTCCCAAGATAAAAGGTAATTAGGCTCTGGACCTGCAACATGCCAAACTCCTCTCAATCCCTGAAGTTCTAAATAGTTGATCAGCCTTTGCAGTGAGTTCAGTTTCAAGATGCAGCTTTTCTGGCAACTTTTGTTCACAGTCTTGAGTCCACAGGTTGAATTTGGGTGCCTCCTCAGACTCTGGGGTGAGACTCTCAGGAGGAGCTCAGAGTCCAAGGTAAAAGAAACCAAGCCGTATTAATGATCATTCATAGAAACTTTAAGAAAACTGGGCCTTTAATATCAGCAGACTACTCTGGTTGCAGAGGCAAGCAGATCTCTGTAAGTTTAACGCCAACCTGAAGCCATTGAACACACAGCCCTCCCTCCTCCTTCAGGCAGACTTGTTTTCCCTGCTGTGTGGAAGGAGGGCTGTAGAACAGGAGCCATGAAACCTGCAAGGTTCTGGTTCCCTTTCTGTGTCCTCCACTCCTTCCTCCTGCCCTCCTTTAGCTTTGCCCCCCACCCTCTGGGTGCTGGACTTGTCTTTCTCCAGCTGTGAGGCTGGTCTCACTGGGCAGTGTGATAGTGGCTATGAGGTGGTGAGGCCACCTTCATCCCACTCATTTTGCTGTTCCCAGCTCCTCAGCAGCCAAGCCCTTCCCTTTGGTGGGCTCTGCCAGGCTGTTCAGCTCTGGAAACCCAGGGCCTCTGAGTTCCTGTCTCCTGAGGGCAGAATCCGACAGCAATGAGTTCTTCTACTGTTCCAACCTTTCCTTCTGCCACCAGCCAAGTGGGTCCTTGAAAGAAGCCATCCCTGCTTGACCACAGAGCTTCGGTGACTGTGGAGAAGTTGGAATGTTGCAGGCCCAGGGCTTAATTACAAATTATTTTGGAATATCGTAGCCCATTAAAAGCCATTTACCTGCTAGGCATGGTGGCTCATGCCTTTAATCCCAGCACTCAGGAGGCAGAGGCAGGCAGACCTCTGTGAGTTCAAGGCCAGCCTGGTCTACAGAGTGAGCTCCAGGCCAGCTGGGACTAAAGGGAGACCCTGACTCAAAAATACAAAAAAAACAAAAAACAAAAAACAAAAAACCATCCACCTCTGCACACGACCTAACATCTTGGGAATGTTAGAAAAATCCTTCCGAATGTACAAACACCCCAAACAAGAAGCCAAGAATGTTGTTAGAGAAGATCTGAGATTTATAGCACTGATTCCCTGATTTGCTTTAACCTGCCTACATAATGTTCCCACCAGTGGATCTGAAGAGTCTTGATTTAGGATTTTCTTTATTCTCTTAATGAAACTCTTACCACATTGGAATATGGAATTGGGGCCTTGAATCTGTAGGTTTCTGGGCCTTGTCACTCATATTGGGATCCAGAGTAGTAAATGATCTCTTATCCTCTTTGAAGTGAGAGCTGTGTTTTGTGCTGACATCATGCAGGATGGAAATCAAGCATGGGCTAGTTCTGCAGCAGAAGGAAATTAACCCTGATTGCACTGGGGAGGCAGAGTAAACTGCTCTACAGACAGAGCAGAGTGAGTTAGAGAACAGCTGCAGCCTCACCAGAGGCAGAACAGCCCCGGGCCAGGCTCTGGGCTTTTTTCTGTCCCCTCCCCTCTCTGGGCGTGCTCTCCCCTATTCATCATAAGTCCAGACATGTGCAGTCACTGGTCTTGCTCATGCATTGGTCATCCCATCCAAGGGTATGCATCCTGTGTGATGATAAAGCAGAGGTTGACGTTGGGGATGGCTCTTTACTAATGCCCACAGTCTAACTTGTGGGAAGTCCTAGAACCCCAAGTTATTAAATAGGGGCACAGACATGAAGGCCCCGAGGCACCTGCAGACCTCAGGGAGCTGATTCCTGCCCCACAGCAGCTCAGAGCTTGCTGGTTCTGTAGCGATACCAGCTGTAGGCCCTTGTGCCCTACCTTCCTTCCTGCCTCTCATTCTTCCTGGCTTGTCAGGAGGGTCCAGACAGAAGTGTCTGTTACCTCCTATGGATGTGCACAAGGCAGGGTTGGGCTGGCCCAGGGCCAGACAGTGAGGCCCTGGGAAGTCACCACCCCCTGCAGGTACACAAAGGAGCTAGAGCTGGACAGGATCCAGGAAGGTTCACTCCCAGGCCACCTGCAGCTGAGTTCTGCTGGCTGGACACCATCCTGTGACCAGGCCCAAGGTCTCAGTGTTCTCCTGGTCCTCATTGCCTTTGAGAAAGACTTGTTTCTTCCCAGACCCTGAGGCTCTGGCTTGAGAACACCAGCTCCTCTGTGTCTCCAGGTCTACAGAGTGATAGACGTCACCAGGGTCTGTACCCACAACTGTGCCAAAAGAGACATCAGCAACAAGTCCCTGTACTGCTCCAAGTACCTGCTCCACCCAGTCCCCAGCAGCAGAGCACCTGAGCCCTTGACAGGGGGCCGGCTGTTCAGCCTGGGACTCTACCACACACCGCCCCACCTCCCCAGTCACTGTAGCCTTCCTCCTTATAGTTTGCTGCTGATGACCCTTCAGTAGAACATGTAGCCAAGGGGCTGTTTGCTCCCACCACCAACCATTTCACAGCTTATGCACAGCCAGGAAGCTGCTGGCTCCCATGGCCTACTCATAGAACTGATGGTTCCACAGCCAAATCCACAACCTGGGGCAACCAGTCACCTGGGGAACTGATAATTCCCATGACTGGACAAGCTGTCCCCACGATCAATCTGCCTAACAAGAACATGGGTTTGCAGTAACAACCTGGAGATCTCATCAGGCGGCACTGTTAGGAGCAGGTCAGAAAGAATTAATCAGAAGGAAGGAGTTAATTGGAAAATTGAGTCAGCTAAAGCAAACCTGATTCCCATGACTACCTTTGCTCCACACCTTGACCACAAGAACACATTCTGTCCCTGAGTTCCCAAAGCTGTTTCAGGTCAAGATGAACTTTCCCAGTCCTGGGGGTGGGGGGGTGCATAAACACAACCAATCAGTTTAAAGTTCACCACTGCTTGCTTTGTGTTTCCATAGCCTCGAAATTGTGTTTCTATAATGTCACAAAATTCTAGTTTGTGTTTTTTGTCTTTAAAAGCTCTCTGTAGCAGACAGTCATGGTCGCACACATCCCTGCATGGAGTGGGCTGTGTCCCTGGTGCATCAACTATTGCCCCCCCCACCATGCACTAGTTTTTCAATTGGCCCCCTGGTGTACCAGAAAATTAATTTTGTTTCAAAGATTGAATCTTGGGCCTGAGAGTTTTTAAATAAATTTTGTTTCAAAGATTGAATCTTGGGCCTGAGAGTTTTTCTGTGAATTTTTCAAACTTAACAGTACAAATTGTCAAAATACACTTATTCTCTCACTGCCAGCAGTTTAAGTAGGCTAGGGGTGGGCAGCTTGACATCACCTCCCAGTGGCAAATCCTAGACCTCTGCATGATAAAAGAGGCATGGAGACAGATAGCTCTTGTCATGCTGGATGCAATCCAGCAGCGGTGAGCAGGGTGTGACCTGCACATAAACCTTACCTAGCATGCTTCAGGCAAGTTATGCCAGCTATGCTTGAGTCCAGACTGCTGTCTCATACCTCCTCTCTGATTGGACTAGTTGGCAGGATCTATCATGGGTAGGGGGAGGGTCCCTGGTGAGAGGAAATCCAACCACTCTGCTTGGTCCAGTCATGAAGGTGGCAGGAGCCTCGGGGTGTGCTGTCCATTAGCTCTCTGTGTAGGGGACTCATCTCATAAAGCAGCCAACATTCATCCTTCAGGACAGTCAGGCAGGGGTAACTATACCTGTCCACTGATGGTGTCTCACACATACACACACACACACACATATGCACACACACACACACACCAAGCCCAGTGGAGACACCCAGCTGACAGGAACCTGTCTCAATAAACACTGTAGGCAATCTGGAGGAAATGGGTGAATGGCAGGTGTGGTGCTCATTAATTAGTGAGGAGGCAGCCAGGCCAGGGCACTAATGCTCTCTATTAGGGTACTGATGGGTATACTGCACTGGAACCATAGTCTGGTAAGTCAGGAAGAAGAAGTTGAGTACTCTCAGACTGTGTGAGGAAGAAATTCAGTGCTTCAGACTTGTGAGGAGGCAGGTCAGTAACCTCAGACTATTTGAAAAGGAGGTTGAATGGTGTTGCATGCATTTAATCCCAGCACTCAGGAGGCAGAGGCAGGTAGATCTCTGTGAGTTCAAGGCCAGTCTGGTCTATATAGTGAGTTCAAGGAAGGCTGGGGCTACAGGGAGACCCTATCTCAAAAAGACCAAAAATAATAATAATAAATTGAGTACCATCAGATTATGGAAGAAGAGGCTTAGTCCCCTCAAACTATGAGGAAGAGGCTCAGTACATTTTCAACCCATCACCAACAGGGTGTCTGGAGGGATTAATCACCAAGGGGACCTGAAGTGGCAATGCAGGGGTCCCACAGGGAGAAAGGTTCTTCTTGGATCTGCTTAGAACATCCAGATGTTCCCTCTCATCCATCCACAGAGCTAGGCCCCATCCAGCTGGTCCAAGATCCAGATAACAAGGCTGAGTCAATGGCAGCAGAAATGTCAGTCCTGGCCGCACATGGTCTGCTTCCACTGTAGCTGAATTGCCCACAGTGAGTGGACTGTGTTGCAGCTCTGGTGCCCCAGCGCAGTGTGTGCCTGTGTTGCAGCTCCCCTTTGCCCTGCACTGAGACACTTCTCCAACAAGACTGCATGACTTTTTTCTCTTTCTTTCTTTCTTTCTTTCTTTCTTTCTTTCTTTCTTTCTTTCTTTCTTTCTTTCTTTCTTTCTTTCTTTCTTTCTTTCGTCTTTCTGACTTTCTTTCGTCTTTCTGTCTTTCTGTCTTTCTTTTTGAGACAGGGTCTCCCTGTAGTCCCAGCTGTCCTGGAACTAGCCCTGTAGACCAGGCTGGCCTTGAACTCACAGAGATGTGCCTGCCTCTGCCTCCCGAGTGCTGGGATTAAAGCCATGCACCACCACACCCTGCTTGAAGATGGTTCTTAGTCGCCATGTGTGTGCTGGGAATCGAACCCGGGTCCTCTGCAAGAGCAGTCAGTGCTCTTAACTGCTGAGCCATCTCTCCAGCCCCAAGATGTATGACTTTTGAGATCAGTGTGTAGCATGTAAGAAGTGCTGGGCCAGGGACCACAGTTCCTGCAGTGGAGCTCCAGCAGGTTTCCCAGCAACACAAAGTAGTTTTACACTTGAGGCCTTGACTAGAAATCCTACCTTCCTTCATGGCCCTAAGCAGCTCTTCCTGTCTCCCAGTTTAGAACTTGTCTTTTTGTAGGAGCTTCTCTTGCTACGAACAGGTACACCATGGTCCTGCTCAGGGAAGGGGAGCACAGTACCTGCCTTGCAGACACTGTGGGGAACTGACTCCTTGGCACAGAGGTCAGTCAGTTACTTTCATAACCTGACCTGAGAGGCACTTCCAACTCAGGTCCTTAGCCTGGGACAACAGAATGTTTCCTGCCTTGGCCATGCTTTTTCCACCTGCCCAAAGACTGCTGGCCCCTGGACAGGAATTTCAGGCTGATGGATGATGGCCTATCTTCAGCCTACACCCACTCAGTTCACTTCACAGCTGGCAATCTGATAGATCCCCTTCCAGCCCCACAACAGCTATCCAGGTTGGTGGTCTGATGGACCACTGTCCAACCCATTGGTCACTCCAATGAAATTCAGGCCTGTTTCCACCTGTATGCATGAAAAATTAATGGCCAGAAATTCTGTGTAATGATGGTAATGGAGAATTCTGTTTATTGTCTGCTACAACTCGCTTTCATAAGCAAAATGACGTCAGCTCCCAGAGCCAATCATAGACCCCCCAGTTCCATGCCACTGCATATTGCTGCTCTACCTAGCATCCTCTACCTGGGCCATGTTGCTTGATCCTTCTTAGAGCAGGGTCAGAGAAACACCATGACTCCCAAATGATGCCCTGAGGTGTGCTAGCTGAGAACTAGCCCCCAATTCAAACTGCATCTTCCCACATCTTTTCACCTAGAACTCACCTTGTAGACCAGGCTGGCCTCAAGCTCACAGAGGTCTGCCTCTCTCTGTCTCCTGAATTCTGGGACCAAAGGCATGCACCACCACATCTGACAAGATGTCTTTTCTTAATCTTAGTAAGACACAAAACAGGGGCTGGAGAGAAGGCTCTGCAGTTTACAGGTACCTACTGCTCTTCCAGAGGACCTAGCTCAGTTCCCAGCTTCCACACCAAGCAGCTCACAACCTGGTGTAACTGTTTCAGGGAATCTGATGTCCTCTTTTGGTTTCTGAGGGAATTACATGCACATGGCGTACACACATACATGCAGGCAAAATACTCATAGATATAAAATAAAAACAAAATCTTTAAAGATGATGATGATGATGATGATGATGACAATGATGATGATAAAATAAAAATAATGGTGGGACTTGAGTGCTCAGAGCTTAGATAGGGGGATTTCCCAGGACCACCTGAAGCACAGGTAGGGGTCAGGCACTTCAGCCAGGCAAACTATTGGATAACTGAATCATTGTCCTGTGTGTCTGTTGGGGCGGAGGTGCCCTGCTAGGAGGTGCCCTGCTAGGCAGCATAAAAGGTGGGCTTGCCTGTTGCCTCTGTGAAACTCAAGTGCTCAGAGCTTAGATCGGGGGATTTTTGCTGGACCACCTGAAGCACAGAGTACGCCCCAACTGGAATTGCAGAGGGAGTGTCCAAATTGGACCACAGTAGTGATTCCAGGGCACAAGGCAAGGCAATAAATGAAACAGCGAACCTGAAACAACACCATTCCTGCATCACCAAGCCCTACAAACAATCTAGAGGAACTGGCTGGCAGGAAGCAGAGTGAGCACAGTGCTCAGCAGGGTACTGACTGGGTTGTTACCTACCCAGTTTTTTTAAAACTTTCAGAACAGAAAGGGAAAATCAAGTTAGACTTCCACTATATAACCAAAATTGAAAGCCTGAAACCTAGACAAGTCAACACTCCATAAACAGGGAGAAAACAATGAAGGCATTTGAAGGAAGCAAGCAATGCAATCCTTCAACACAGTGAAGAAACATTTGAGATTTGCATCAGAATACAAAAAGAAATCCACATGCCAAAAGCACAATGAAAGAACAACATGGGAAAAGCGCAGAATAATTCCATACCAAATTCTACCAACCCTATAGAAGATTCCTACAATGAGATCTCCCTAGAGGTAACCCAGGATACAGATCTTAGAAGAACAATTCCAGACATATTCAAAGAAATCAAAGAATATAAAGAATGAGCCAGAGAACTAAGGAGAGAGAATGAAAAACTCAAGAAGAACCTAGAGGGAGAGAATGACAAACTCCAGAAAGAAGTAAAGGGTCAGAATGACAAACTCCAGAAGGAAGTAGAAATACTGAAAAGATCCCATGCTGAAAAAAGGAAACCAACCAGTGAAGCAAGGAGCTACAGGAAGGGATTGAGAAGCTCCAAAAGGAAGTGGAAATACTAAATAAATCACAGGATGAAATGAAAAAGGAAATCAAACACTCATTGAATCAAGAGGAAAGGATGGGGAAAAGCCTCAGAAGTAGGATGGAGGAAGTAGAAAAAAGAATATCAGATCTGAAGATAACACAGAACAACTAAAATCTTAAGTAAAGATTATGAAAAGAGTGGAACAACAAGGAAATGTGGGACACTATGAAAAGATCAGACCTCTGCATCATTAGGGATAGAGGAAGGAGAAGAATCTCAAGAGAATGATATTGATCAGATCTTCAACAGAATAATAAATGAAAATTTCCCCAAACTAGAAAAAGACAAACTCATACAAATACAAGAAGCACATAAAACTCCAAATAGACAAGATCAGAAAAGAAATTCTCCACGCCATATCACAGTTAAAACACTAAGATGTGCAAAACAAAGACAAAATTCTGAAAGTCACAAGACAGACACAAGTTACATTTGGGGAAACCCATCAAAATTACAGCTGACTTTTCAGTGAAAACTATGAGAGAAATAAGAACATGGAGCAAAGTATTCCCAGTGCTAAATGACTATAGATGCCAACCCAGATTACTATACCCAGAAAAAATGTCGATTATAGTTGAAGGAAAGAGAAAAATCTTCGATGACATAAACAAGATGATAGAATACATGTCCAGAAAATCAACCCTTCAGAGAATACTTGAAGGAATTCAAAGGACAGAGGAGAGGAGCAGCTATCTCCAGGCACCTAGAAAGAGAAATTAATAAAAGCACAACTGCAGAAGTAGAAACCTAGACCAAAAATGCAAACAGATAATTAGGTGAAAGGAAGCAACACACATCTTTCAATTATAACCCTAAATATTAATGGACTAAACTCCCAATCAAAAGACATAGACTGGAACAATGGATTAGGAAACAGAAGCCATCTATATGCTGTCTACAAGAAACCCACCTCACCCTCAAGGATAGGCACCAACATAAGGTGAAAGGATGGAAAAAATATTCCAAGCAAATGGTACCAAAAAGAAAGCAGGAGTTGCTATTTTAATATCAGACAAAGTAGACTTCAAAGTAAAAGTAATCAGAAGAGACAAAGAAGGTCATTACATCTTAATCAAATGTACAATTAACCATGAAGATTTCACAATCATGAATATATATGCACCAAATTCTGGTGCACCAAACTTTATAAAGACAATTCTTCAGGACCTCAAGGCACAGATTAACCCCAGCACACTAATAGTAGGGGACTTCAATACCCCACTGAGCCCTTTGGACAGGTCAACCAGACAAAGAATAAACGGAGAGACATCTGAACTGAATGATACAATATACTAAGTGGACCACACAACTATCTACTGAATTTTCCACCCAAATACCAGAGAATATACTTTCTACTCAGCACCCCATGGAACAGTCTCCAAAATGGACCACATACTGGGACACAGAAAAACCTCAACAAATACAAAAAGATTGAAATAATTTCATGCATTCTATCAGAACACAGTGCAATAAAGTTCAATATTAACACCAGGATAAACTCTACTGTCTACAAGAACACATGGAGAGTAAACAACACTCTCCTGAATAATGAATAGGTCAAGGAAGAAATAAAGAAAAAAATAAAAGCATTCCTGGAACTAAATAACAATGACAATACAACACAAAAAAACCTATGGGATACTTTTTTAAATTTATTTTATTTTTTGTTTGTGTATGAATGTACTGTCTGCATGTAGGTTTATGCACCCGTGTCGTGCAATGCCCCGGAGGTCAGAAGAGAGTCTCAAATTCCCCTGGAACTGGAGTTCTCCTGGAATTGGAGTTACAGATGGTTCTCAGCCATCATGTGGGTGCTGGAGATCGAACCTGGATCCTCTGCAAGAGCAGTCGGTGCTCTTAACTGCTAGGCCATCCCTCCAGCCCCAACAACAAAACCTATGGGATACTTTAAAAGCAGTCTTAAGAGAGAAGTTTATAGCCCTGGGTGCCTACATTAAAAAAAAAAAACAGAAAGAACACAAATAATCTAACACTGCAGCTAAAAACACTTGAGAAACAACAGCAAATGAACCCTTAACACAATAGACAGGAAGAAATAACGAAAATCAGAGCAGAAATCAATGAAATAGAAACAAAACAATACAAAAAAAATCAATGAATCCAAAAGTTGGTTCTTTGAAAGAATAAACAGACCTCTAGACTAGTTAACCAAAAGAAAGAAAGAGCAACTCCAAATCAATAGAATCTGTGGTGAAGGGGAAATATCACAACAGACAATGAAAAGATCCACACAATCATACAGGAATACTTCAAAAACCCATACTCTACTAAGTTTGAAAACCTAGAAGAAATGGATGAATATCTGAAATCCTGGGAATCACCAAAGTTTGACAGCTTAAACAGACCCATAATATATGAAGAAATTAAAAATCTAATAAGAAACCTCCCAACTAAAAAAGCCCAGGCCTAGATAGTTTCATGGCAGAATTCCATAAAACATTTCTTTTTTCTTAATTTATCTATTTTTTAATCAAATCTAGACCCATTTCCTCCCCCCATCCCCCCACCCCACCAGAGCTCATGCATTCTGCCAAACATGCTTTTCATCTCTTTCTCAGTCTTTCTCAATATTCTCCATGAGGAAGTTGACTGTTTTGAGCAGAAGTTCACTGTTTCAGTCAGTTCTGCGATGGGCAAGAGCCCTTTCCTGTTGTTGTTTTGTGTTGTTGTTGCTTGTTCCAATATGCATCACTCCAGCAGCTGCTTGTGGACGTAAAGTCTCAAGGGGGGACCTACACAAGAATACTTATAAACATAGATAATTGGCACTAGCATAACCCACAGATGAGGGGATACCATTCATCGTTTGGTTTTTCTGGGACTATGTTACTTGCCTTGATATCATCAGCAATTAATAATCAGTGAACTGCGTGAGCTCATCCATTTTGCCTACAAATTTCATGATGGTCATCTTTCTTTACTGGCGGCTTATAACTCACTTGTGTAGAATGTTGCCACATTTTCCTCGTAGGAAATCCACCACTCATCAGGTGAACGGGGCGATTTAGTATGGGTTCCAGCTCCTTGCAAAGTATTGTGAAGCGCGCTAGAATAACCAGGGCCGTGGTAGCAAAGAGACAATGCGAGGATCACCCCACCGCCTAGAGTGGTTATGGCTGGGGTCCGGGTGCAAAGGTCGTCCAAGAGTCTTCCAAGGGGTCTCCCCACTGCTTTCCATAGTGGCTGTACGAGTTTAACTTCCCAAGCACCAGCAGTGGAGGAGTGTTATCCCTTTCCCCAAACCTCTCCAGCACTGGTGATCCATTTGTTTTCTTCTTGATCCTAGGAGCGCGGGTGCGTTATTGGAGTAAGATGATAATCTTAAAGTGGGTTGTTGATTTGCATGGCCTTAATGATTAGTGAATGTTGGGAAACCCTCTCTTAAGGGATAGGGTTTCTGGTCAAGACCATCTCGTAATTCCTCACTGTGAAGAAAAGGAAAGAGAATCAATCTAGGCGTTCAAGTAAAGGCTACTGGTTGACCCATCTAGAATAGTAGAGGGATGGGTCTTGTTTAGGGAAGGAAATCAGTTTCTTCTTTGGGTTTTTGAGTAGGGTTTAGAGAATTAGGAAATCACTGCTTCTTATGTCAGAGAGGGTTTTCTGTGGTGAAGGTTTCCTTTCCCCTTGCCCTCCCACTATCTGGGTGTTCTCGGTCTACGTCACATAGATCGTTGGCGGTGTGTGTGTGAGGGTTATCTAGTCAGTATTGATGTACAGAAGCTATTTGAAGTTTAAATAGGTCCCATTTGTCAATTGGCGACCTTAATTCTTGTGCAGCTGCTGTCCTGGAGTTAGGAAGTCGTTCAGAGAAAATTGTAGTTTCCCGATGCCTAAGTCTTGTAGTTCGGTTGCCAAACAGGTTTTCTTCTATACACCTTCGAGTTGTGGGTGTCATCATATGGTGAGGTCTTGATCCACTGGAGTTTGACTTTTTACAGGGCAAACATAGGGTAGTGGTTTAATTTCATTGCTTCTACAAGTGGCGATCCAGTTTTGCCAACACCATCTTTCTGAGATACTTGTCTTTTCTCCATTGGTGGCTTCTTGGGCCCCCTCCGTCATAAACATGTTCAAAAATGACTTTCCACTATTAGTTCTCAAACATGTTCAGATGGATACACAGAAGGAAAATTCTCTCCCCCCAAAATCCTTCTAGTGAAGCAGCATCCGACTCTAATTCAAAACTAGGCAAAGATACATACAAAAAAGGAGAACTATAGACACCTCTCCCTAATGAACACAGACTCCAAAATTCGCAAACAACAAAACACTTGCAAACAACATACAGACCCACATTAAAAAGAAGCATCCATCATGACCAAGTTAATTGGACCATGACCAGAAGGATGGCAGAGATGGTCAACATAGTGAAAATCAATAATAATCAGAAACACATAAATTGGACTGAAAGACAAAAACCACATGAGTATCTCAATTAATGCAAAAAGTCTTCGAAAAAAATCCAGAAATTTCCTTGGGGCTTTAAAGTCCTAGAGGGGATTCGATCAGAAAAAGTTATTCCTCAAACTAATCAAAGCCATATACAAAACCCACCCCAACATAGATCCTTAATGGAGAAAAAGCCAGAAGCATTCCCCTTAAAGGTATGACCTCTGCAAGAGCTGCCCCTTGTACCAACTCCTCTTCAGTATAGTGCTTGAAACATCGGCTAAGGCAATAAGGCAAGAAAGAAAAACAAAGAAAAAAAAAAAAAAAAAAAAAAAAAAGTCAAGCTATCCCTTTTTGGCAGATGACATAGCATAGTTTACCTAAAAGGGTGCTAAAAACTCCACCAGAAACTCCAAGAAAACGATAAGAAACTTCAGTAAAGTGGCAGGAACAAAATTAACTTAGAAATATCGTAGCCTGGCTTTAACAAAGCAAACCAAACCCAACAACAAGACAATCGGAAAAATGAATACAAGGAGACCTCCCACTCAAAATAGCCTTCAAACAATAAAATACCTAGGAACAAACCTAACCAAAGACAACCAAAGGATGGCTACAATAAAAAAGCTTTTAAACCTCTGAAGAAGCAATTGAAGAAAGATATCGAAGATTAGAAAGACGAGCTCCAACCATGCTCATGTATTGAAAAAATCGTCCATTCTAGTCTATAAAAATCTATTCTAATCTACCCCGAAAGTGAGCTACAGATGTAAATGCAATCTCCAATTCAAAATCTCCCAAGACTTTTCACAGGCCTCGGAAAAAATGTCGGTAAATTCATATGGAAGGAGCGAGGGGCTAGGAGAGATGGCCAGTACTAGGCGGTTAAGAAAAGGAGCGCCGGACCCGCTTCTTGCAGCGGACCCGACCGGGTTTACCTCCCCAGCCACAGCTACATGGCGGCCCGGAAGCCGTCCTGAAACCCAGTTCCAGTGAGAACATGCCAAGTTCCAGGGGAATCCGATACGCTCTTCTAACGTCGTGACCGTCTCCGCGGCATTGCACGACACGGGTGGCACAAACCTACATGCAGACAGTACAAGAGATTCATACACATACAGAAATAAATTAAAAAAAAAAATTCATAGGGAAAAACAAAAGGCGTCAATAGCCAAAACAACTCCGAGTGAAAGAACAATACAGGGGAATCTCTATAACAGACATCAAATGAATCTACGACAGGGCTATTGTCATAAAACAGCTTGGTACTGGCACAGAAACAAACCTGTAGATCAATGGACAAAACTGAAGATCCAAACTTGAACACTTACAACTTCAGCCACCTCATTTTGACAAAGGAGGGTGAAGCAATGGAAGAAAGACGGCATCTTCAATGCAAATGGTGTCTGGCAAAACTGATCACCACTTGTAAGAAAGAATAAAATTAAACCTCTACCTCTTGCCCTGCCCAAAAGTCAACTCCAAATATGGATCAAAGACCTCGACGTGAACCCCAAACTCTGAATGTGATAGAAGGAAAAAGTTGGAGCAACCTACAAGACATAGGGTGTAGGAAAGACTTCCTAATATCAGAAACAAGGAGCTGACAGAAACTAAGGTAGATTAGAAATTGACAGAATGGGAGTCTCTATTAAACTCAAAAGCTGTCTTGTATATCAAAAGAAACAATCAAGGAAGTGAAGGAGAAAACCCACAGAGTGTGGAGAACCTTCTACCACTGATACAATCTGACAGAGCGATTAACTCTTCCAGAAAATATATAAACTACTCAAAAAGGAAAGAGAAAGAAAACAAATGATTCAACTCAATAGATGGAGCAAAGAGCTGACAGAAACAATTGAAGTCACATTGAGGTCAGACGATGTCTTAGAAACATCCTAATAATGTGTTTGCAAATCACTAATAATTAAAGAAATGCAAATTAAAAGGCCTACTTTAAGATTCCATCTTACTCCAATAAGACTGGCTAGGATCAAGAAACAAAATGACAACAAGTGCTAGAGAGGTTGTGAGGGAAAAGGGAGAACACTCATCCACTGCTTGTGGGAAAATGTAAAGCATGTACAGCCACTATGGAAAGCAAGAGTGGGAGAACCCTTGGAAGACTCAAACAAAATGAGCTTAACCCCACCTCCACCCAGTCATACCACTCGGGGGCATGTACTCCACAAGATCATTCTTACCACAAAGATACATTGCCAGCTATATTTATTGCAGCTCTTATAGCACATTAGCAAAAAGCTGGAAAACAACCCAAATGCCCCTCAACTGACAAGTGAAGGAAAATATAGGACAATCTACACAATGGAAGTTCTATCAAGGTAAAAAAAACACAACTTCATGAACTTTGTAGGTAAATTGGATGGAACTGAAGATAGTCTAAGTGAAGTACACAGTCCAGAAAAGAACAGATTGATGAATAGTATCCCTATCTGTGATGCTTAGTGCCAATAACTCTATCTTGTGTAAAATTTCTTGTTGGAAGTGATGCATATTGGAAAGAAAACAACAACCACCAACAACAGAAAAAGACTGCATCAAAGAACTGCCTGAAAGGGTGAATCTGGTGTGGGTTGGGAGTGTTGGGAGGGGGAACAATGGGTTCGGTCTAGATTCAATTTGTACTATAACTTGTAAAAAATATATATATGTAAAACAATAAGTTAAAAAATAATAATAAAAAAACAGAGACAAAGTGTCAATGATCTGCTAAATTAATTAGTAAGCAAATTACAAAGCCTATTAAGATATCATCTCATCTGATAAGAAACACAAATTATAAACCAATGCTAGAAAGGTTGTGGGAAGGAAGGGAACACCATCCATTGCTGGTCGGCGATTACACTTGTCACACACCCCTGGGAAAGCAGTGTGGAGAACACTTAAACAAGACTCCAAAATGAGCATTCGTACCTGACGCCAGTCATACACTTGGTGCTGATCTTGGTGTCAACTTGACACACCTGGGTTGAGGGAGCCTCAGTTGGGGAATTGGCTCCATTGGATTGGCCTGTGGCCACATCTGTGGTGTATTGTCTTGATTGTTGAGCAGTGACAGTATAAGAAGGCAGGCTGGGCATGAGCCAGAGAGCAAGCCAGTAGAGAGCAAGCCAGTAGAGAGCAAGCCAGTGAACAGCAGTCCTCCATGGCCTCCAGGTTTCTGCCCTGAGTTCCTGCCTTGGGCTCCCTAAGTGATGAAATGTGACCCAGGAGATATAAGCTGAATAAACCCTTTCCTCCCCAAGTTGGTGTCAGAGTGTTTTGTCACAGCAATGGAAAGACAAACCAGGACACCACTACTGAGTATATACCCACAAGACTCATCTTACCACAGAATACATGCACAACCATGTTTATTGCAGCTCTCTTCACAATAGCAAAGAGCTGGAACCAATCCAAGTGCCCCTCAACTGACGAGTGGATAGAGAAAATCTGGTACATCTACACAATGGAGTTCTATGCAGCGGTAAAGAAAGATGACATCATGAACTTTGCAGGTAAATGAATGGAACTGAAGATATCATGTTAAGTGAAGTAACACAGTCCCAGAAAAACAAACGATGAATGGTTTCATTCATCTGTGAATGCTAGCACCTAGTATCTAGTTGTAAGGCAAACTAAGCAACGTTAATGTTATATTCCTCCTTATCTGAAAACAACTGTGCTCTTACATTGTGAAGCCCTTAACAGGTTCTAGAATTAATCTACCATTTATTTTCAGACTTAGGCAGTTTTGGTATATGGGTGGAGAGTATGTATGCATATTTTAGAGTAATATAAGTTCAAAAGAATGAGGGAAAAACTAGTTTGTCATAACATTGTGTCTAACCACAGTATTTATTTTATGGGAGTGCTTCTTAGTATTTCTTATACAAGGATGCTTGAGCTTTTGTCCAAGACTTTTCTAAAATATTATACAGTAATTAAAAGTATCAGGCTGGTGCAACTTAGCCTTTCTGGATGCTTAATGACCATACTTAATGCCCATACCAATTTGGCCAAGGGACTTAAGGGATAACTTTGTTCCTTGCCCTCAGAAGTCAACTAAGTCCCAGGGGACTATGGATGGGGCCATCTCTTTAAATGTCCTGCAAATGTGAGTCACCAGTCTTTCTGTGCAGTAATGTCTTGGAGATCCACTAATGGGACAGTACCCAGTCTATAAAGAGGAAAGTCTGCTCATGCTTCAAAAAGGGAAGCCTGGTCTAATAAGACCTGACTTTGTCCTCAAGTGGATGGAACTGGTAAATGAAAAGCCAAAAGGAGCCAGAGGCTCCCTCCCTCCCCAAAACCTGAGGACCAGATCCTCAACTGACCTTGAGAAAACAAAAACCTTGGTTAATCTGAGCTAACAGTGTGGCCTTAAGCATCTAAAAGCAAAGTAAAACCAGAAATAAATAATAAGGCCTGAGAAATTGTACTTCAGGTACAAAACTTGAGATCTTAGTAAAAAGATTTTTTTAAAAAGCACTGTTGTTTTGCCTGTCTTTTTTTTTTTTTAGCTATTCCTAAAATTCTTTTTTTTAATTCTTTTATTATATATATTTTTGTACAAGATGTTTTGCCTGTCTTATTGGCAAGTGCAGCTACCCTGTGGATGCCACTACTTTTACCATCCTTCAAAGACATGAGACACAGCTTTTCAACCTTCCAATATGGACTAAAGACTCATGTCTCTCCAAGAAGCCTCCAAACCTTCAGTGCCACATGGGGACTGCTCAGACATCCACCTTATGGACTGAGCAACTACTTCAGAGTATAGACTGCCATTATTGGGTTACCCAGGCTGTATCACAGAGGCCAGTACATGAAGATCAAGACAGGATGTGGACTTACTTGACCTCATTTGGTGACCATAGGAAGGGAAAACCCCAGTGTGGAGCACAGGGCAGGACTGATGGTTGTTTGGGCTTGGCAAGGAAGACCCTTCAAACACTTCCTTATGGAAATCACAACATCTTTCAGCCTAATAAATAAAAAAAAGAAAATAAATCATAAGCTGAAGATGCTAAAACCTATGATGTCATAATCTTGATATATGCATATTTTGGAGTGTTGCAAATTGGAAGAAAAAAAAAAGACTGGGCCAAAGAACTGACTGAAACAGTGAACTTCTGCCCAAAACAGTAAACTTCTGCATTGAAAATTTTCAAAGAGACTGAGAAAAAGATGAAAAACATGTTTGGCAGAATTCATGACTCTGGTGGGGTGGGGGAAAAGGGCAAGGAAGGGAAATGGGTCCGGATTTGATTGGGAAATTTTGTATGAAATGCACAAAGCTTCAATAAAATTGGCTTTTGAAAAAAAATAATAAGCTGGACATGGTGGCTCACACCTTTAAATGCAGCACTCAGGAGGCAGAAGCAAGTGGATGTCTGTGAGAGCAAGGCCAGCTGGGGCATAGGAGACTGTCTCCAAAGCCAAAGAGAAAATAACAACTTTAAACTTCCTATTTGAAGCATTGTCAGAGTGCAGTTCAGTGGCGATGAGCACCCTGATATTGCTGTGTAGGCACCAGCACCATCACCTCCAGAGCTTTCTCATGCTTCCAAATTGTGACTCTGTCTCCATTAAACACTAACTCTTCCTGCCACAGACCCTGGCATCTGCATCCTACTTCCTGTCTATGGATTTGGCACTTCTACATGTCTTCTTGTGACTGGAACCACACCACACAGTGTTGTCTTCGTGTCACTGGCTTCAGCACAGTGTCCTCAAGGTCCACTCTGTTCCATGAGTCATGTTCCCCTTCCTTTATATCCTATGTGTGTTGTCTTGGTCCATTATGCATTGCTGTGACAGGATCCCCAAGGTTAGGACTCTGTAAAGAAAAAAGGCTTTTTTTTTTTTTTTTTTTTTTTTTTTTTTTTTTTTGGTCTTTTCGAGACAGGGTCTCCCTGTAGTCCCAGCTGTCCTGGAACTCACTCTGTAAACCAGGCTGGCCTGGAACTCACAAAGATCCGCCTGCCTCTGCCTCCCAAGTGCTAGGATTAAAGGCGTGCACCACCACACCCGGTGAAAGAAGGCTTATTTAGCTCAGTTCTAGACACTCAAGAGCAAGCTGACTGTTGTCTGCTCCACTGTAGTAAGGGCCTCATGACAGATGGCATCACAATGGTGGGTGTGCATGGGTCCCCATTTTCCAAGGGAAAGAGGGATTTGGGGGAGGTGGCAGGCCTGTTTATAACAACCTACTCTCATAAAACTTCCCATGTGTCCAAGAAAGCTCTCACAGGAAAACCAGACTCCACTTGTTACAGGTCTCATCATGGGTCAACACCTCCATACTAGGTGCCAGCCTCGCCACACATGGACCTTTAAGGTGTAGGAAGCTTTCTTTGTAATGAACAAGTACCACACAAACATGCTAAGGAGAGGGGAACACAGAACCCGCCAGTGGCCACTGTAGGAAACTGGCCTCTCAATGTAGAGACCAGCCGGCTACTTCTGTAGCCCAGCCTGAGAGGTGCCTCCAACTCAGGCCCTGAGCCTGGGACAAGGAGACACATTTCCCACTCTTGGCCATGATTTCTCACCTGCCCAGAGACTGCTGGCCCCTGGACAGGAATTTCAGGCTGATGGCTGATGGCCTATCTTCAACCTATGTCCACTTACAACTCACTTCACCACACCAGCTATCCAGGTTGGTGGTCCATGTGGGACCTCTTTCCAGCCTACTGAACACCCGAACAAAATGCAGGCCTGCTTTGGCCTGTATGCATGCAAAAAATTTAATAATAGCCATGAATTCCATAATGACAGTAATGGAGAATTTGATTTATTACCAGCTACAGCCTGCTTTTGTAAGCCAAATGACATCAGCTCCCAGAGCCAATCACAGACCCCCAATTTCGTGCCACTGCACACCATTTCCCCACCCAGCATCACACACCTAGGCCATGTTGTCTGCTCCTCCTTGGGGCAGGGTCAGAGAAATCCCCTGACTCCCATCTATGTGGTGCCCTGAGGGGAGCTAGCTGAGAACTAGGCCCCATTTCAAACAGGATCTTCCTATATTGAAGGACTGGCCACACCCAGCCATAACATATGTGTCCCCAGTGATGCACACATGGCTTCCTTCCACTCTTTGCTTATGACAGCTGGTGTTCACAAGCCTGCTTTCTGTTCTTTTGGGCACAGAAGCAGAATTGCTGAGCCATATAATAATTATGTTTATTTTCCTCCCCCAGCAGCTGAACACTTTTACTTTCCCACCAACAGCGCACAAAGGTTCTGATGTCGTCACCTCCTCTCTAACACCTTATTTTTGTATTTTGTAGTAGCTATTCCAATGGGTGAGAAGTCACACCGCACTGTGATTTGCGTTTACCTAATTATATTAGCTACTTTCTACATCGCTGTGATCAAAATGTCTGACAGGCTCATAGTTTTTAGAGGATCACTGAGGAGGGAAGGAGTGGCAGAGCAGAGCAGTGCCATCCTGGTGAGTCAGGAAGGAGAGGGGAGTGCACTTTCCCAGGTGCTGCCTTTCCCCTTGTATTCCATCAGGGTCCCCGATGTATGTGATGGCACCCCTCACCTTCATGGTAGATCTTGCTCTCATTTATGCCCTGGAAATGGCCTTCAGACTCACTGAGAGGTATGCCCTCTAGATGATTCTACATTCAGCCAAGCTGGTGATGGAGATAAACAAACCACCACTACACACAAGTAATGCTGAGAATTTTCTCATTCTTCCTGGCCACTATGTGTCCCCTGAGAGAAGGTTGACCCAAATCAATCACATGTACTCCCTGAGGGAAAGTCTACCCAAGTCAAAATCACATGTGTCCCCTGAGGGAAAGTCTACCCAAGTCAATTACATGTGTCCCCTAAGGAAAAGTCTACCCAAGTCACAATCACATGTGTCGCCTGAGGGAAAGTTGACCCAACTCAATCACATGTGTCCCCTGAAGGGAAGTGTGCTGGATAGCTTTAGTGTCAACTTGACACACCTGGGTTGAGGGAGCCTCAATTGGGGAATTTGATCCATTGGATTGGCCTGTGGTCACATCTGTGGTGTATTGTCTTGATTGTTGAGCAGTGACAGTATAAGAAGGCAGGCTGGGCATGAGCCAGGGAGCAAGCCAGTGGACAGCATTCCTCCATGGCCTGTGCTTCAGCTCCTGCCTCCAGGTTCCTGCCCTGAGTTCTTACCTTGGGCTCCCTGAGTGATCAACTGTGACCCAGGAGATATAAGCTAAATAAACCCTTTCCTCCCCAAGTTGGTGTCGGTCAGAGTGTTTTGTCACAGCAATGGAAAGACAAACTACGACAGGAAGTCTACCCAAGTCAATCAAATGTGTCCCCTGAAGGGAAGTCTGCCCAAATCAATCACATGTATCCCCTGTGGGAAGGTGACCCAAGTCACTCACATGTGTCCCCTGAAGGGAAGTCTACCTAAGTCAATCACATGTGTCCCCTGTGGGAAGGTGACCCAAGTCACTCACATGTGTCCCCTGAAGGGAATTCTACCCAAGCCACTCACATGTATCCCCTGAAGGGAAGTCTACTCAAGTCATTCACATGTGTCCCCTGAAGGGAAGTCTAACCAAGCCACTTACTTGTATCCCCTGTGGGAAGGTCGAACCAAGTCAATCACATGTGTCCCCTGAAGGACTACCCAAGTGATACACACACACACACACACACACACACACACACACACACACACACACTTTTTTCAATTATTATCATTTTTTATGTGTCTGAGTATATTGCCTGCATATTTGTAACCCATGTCATACAGTACCTGAGGAGGTCAGACAAGGGCACAAGAGTACCTGAAACTGGGGTTATGGATGGTTGTTAGCCACCATGTGGATGCTGGGAATAGAACCTGGGTCCTCTGTAAGATAAGCCAGTGTTCTTAACTGCTGAGCCATCTCTCCAACACCCTCCCCAAAGGACCTACTACCCAAGTTTTCCACGTGCTTTGTCAGGTTGTGTCTTCGTTATTGAGTGATAGCTACTCTTAACATATTCTGGTACTAACTAACCTCTTACCATATTTATGATTTCTAAATATTTTCTCCCATTCCATCATGATGCACCAGGAAGAAAAATGCTTGGAATCTTGTCTTTTTTCAGATGTCTTTTAATTGGCTATCCTAATTTTATGGTTAAGTTATTAATTTCATCAAGTTTTATCCATCTCTTGTGATCAGTACTCTGAGTTATATCTATTTATTCATTTACTTATTTCATAACAGGGTCTCTAACCCAGATTGCCTCAAACACCCTGTGCAGTACAGGACCTTGAACTTCTGGTCCTCCTGAACTTCCTGATTGCTGGGGTTATGGCCATGTGTCCAGTTTATGTGGGTTCTGGGGTTGGCACCCAAGGCTTTGTGCATGCTAGGCAGGCACTCCACCAATTGAGCCATGTTGCTCGCCCCTCTGAGTTTTATTTAATAAGTCCCTCTCAAGACCAGAACAATAGCTATTACTGTATTCTTCTAGACACTTTTTTTGGTCTTTTTAAGACAAGGTGTCCCTGTAGCCCCAGCTGTCCTGGAACTCACTGTGTAGACCAGGCTGGCCTTGAACTCACAGAAATTCACCTGCCTCTGCCTCCCAAGTGCTGGGATTAAAGGCAGGCACCACCATGCCCAACATCTCTTAGACAATTTAATACTTTATTTTTGGGATTAAGTCCTTATAGAGAGCATTCTAGCATTATGGACATCCTCCATAAGTCTAAAGACACCAAGTACTGGGAAGGATGGAATGAGGTTTACAGACTGGCTAGAAAACCTCAAAGCTACTTACAAGAAGAGCAGAATGGTTGAAAAGGCTTGGAGGACAAAACTCAAAGAAGAGCACACCACAGCCCAGCTCAGGGGACAGCCTCACCTCACACGGTTAGCTCCCATCACACACATGGAAGCTAGCAACCCACTTCCAGGGAATCCAACACACTCTGGCCTCCTCAGTCACCTGCACACACATCCTACACATAAATTCACACAGGCATACACACATATGCATAAATAATAAATGAATCTTTAAAACATAATGACTAGTGGGGCTGGAGAGATGGCTCAGCAGTTAAGAGCACTGACTGCTCTTGCAGATGACACAGGTTTGATTCCCAGCACCCACATGGTGGCTAAGAACCATCTTTAAGCTGAGCATGGTGGCATACACCTTTAATCCTAGCACTCGGGAGACAGAGGCAGGCAGACCTGTGTGAGTTCAAGGCCAGCCTGGTCTAAAGAGTGAATTCCAGGCCAGCTGGGGCTATAGGGAGACCCTGTCTCAAAAAAAATGACTAATGATAAACTAGAATTGTTAAGGCATTATGCTGTGATCAAAGTTATGCTCTCCTTCACCCACTGACTTTCAAAATAATGTTGCTCTGTAGAGCTTATTAGCCTTAGCATAAGACTTTTTTTTCTTTTTAAGTCAAGAACTTCCATCTCTTCACTAAAGGAAGCACATCTGAATGACCAGTGCACAGACACTCCCTTGCTTTGGGCCATTATTAATTTGAAGAGTCACTGAACACAGCTCTGTGGTCCTTACTGCCACTCTGAGAAGCATGGCCAGCTGCCTTATGAGCTGGACTCGTGGGTGACTCACAGCCTGTCTGTGATGGACCCAATGTCACAGTTTCATCACCCTTCTCTGAACAGCTCACATTCTAAAACTTACAAATGTCTTATTTCTAGAACTTTCCAGTTAATATTCTCAAACTGAAAGAGTTAATTGAAATTACAGAAAGCAAAATTGTTGGTAGTGAGCTACTGGAGTTTCCTGTTATTTCAGCGTGGGTCACACAATAACCCAGGATCAGCAATCTTGCTCTGAAAATACCAAAGCACCCGCTGCAGCCAGGGGGCAGGCAGGGTCAGCCAGGGGCTGGGGCTTCGTGAAAGGCCATGGTGTTTTGATTTCTTCCTTTCCAACTTCTGTCTTTCCTTTTCTACTCTGGGAGTCAAACTCAGGTCATCTGACTTGACAGCGAGTGTCCTTCCCTGCCAAGCCACCTCACTGCCTCTGCTTTTATGCTCTATGACACCATCCTGCTTGATTGCTATCTTTGCATCGTTCCAGGTGTTATGAAGCACCTCACGCTTCCACTCCCAGGTGGTATGGGTTTTTCAGACATCTTGGCAAAGGGAAGGTCTTTCCAGTCCTCATTTATTTGTTTTTGTGTACACACACACACACACACACACACACACACACACACACAGTCCATGGTGCACATGTGGAGGTCAGAGGACAAATTTGTGGAATCTGTTCTCTGCTTTCACTGTGTGAGCCCAGAGAGCCAACCCAGGTCATCAGGCTTGGCAGCAGCTCCTTTACCCACCAAGCCCTCTCACTGGTCTTTTGTTTAGTTTTGTTTTTTAGAAAATATTTTATTTGTCAGGCATGGTGGCACACGCCTTTAATCCCAGCACTCAGGGGCAGGTGGATCTGTGTGAGTTCAAGTCCAGCCTGGTCTACAGAGTGAGTTCCAGGCCAGCTGGAAATATATAAAAAAAAAAAAAAGCATTTTCACTGAAGTGACCCAGGGACTTCTCTGTCCTAATCTACTTTCAGGGTAATATTTACTATACTTTTTAAAAAATTTACAATCTTCTTGTATTCCTGGCTTATTTTGGGCAATACTACTGTCTTTGTAGATAGATAATTTATTATTTATTTAGTAAAGAGTTATTTTACCATTTAGTTCATTGTATGAAATGGGCGGATGTTGTGGTTTTTTCTGGTTTTTTTTTTTTTTTGTCTTTTTGCACGGCACATGTCCCCTGTAGGCTCTGACTAGTCCTAGGACACATCACGATAGACAGCCCAGCTGGCGCATTGAAACTCCCAGCCAATCCACTTTCCACCTGCCTCTGCCTCCAAGGGTTGAGATTAAAGACATGCAGCGCACCAATAGCCCGAGCTTTTTATGAATGTTTTTGCCTGCAAGTATGTAAGTGTAACTATACATGCTGTTTTGCAGGGCTAGAAGACATTGAATCCCTGGGAACTGAAAGTTAAATGAGCTGCCATGTGGGTGCTTAGAACTGAATGAACTCAGGTTCTCTGTGAGAACAGATAGTGCTCTTAACTGCTGAATCCACCGTCATCCACCTCCTAGTGATCACTGTAAAAAGTTGTTTGCAGTCTTGTTCTTGTGTTTTCTAGCAAGTAGAAAGCAGCATTCGCAGTATTCACAAAGGAGACAGGATTGCGTACACTTCTCATGCTCACAAGGCAGAGCAGAACAAGTGTCCTGGGTGTGAGAGTGTATCAATGTCTCCATAGAGGAGACAGGGTTGGGAAGCAGGGCTTTGGAAATCTCCACTCAGAGCAAGTCCTCTGGCATTACACATGGTCTATCTGAGTTTTCCCAGCAGCCAGGACCCCCGCAGCTGTCACATACCACCCTGCTGGTGACATGACAACAGTCCACCCCATACGTGACTTGTGGGAAATGATTTGTCTGTTTTTTTTCTTTTCTCTCTCCCCCCCCCCATGACCAGAGATTGACTCAAGGACCTTATGCATGATAGCTACATACTCTACCACTGAGCTACATTCCCCAGCAGTGAATTCAGTCCTTTGACAAGTCTGACCACAACCCACATCAAGAAACACAGTTGTGGGTGAGTGTAACAAACACGCCCTGTCAGGCAATGCATAAAATATAGAACAACCGTTACAGCACCAGCACACACACTCACACACACACAAAGTTGGCAACACGCACATGCAACATGCACACGCAGGCAATGGTTAAACTAGTTGGTTGCAGTCCACTCTTCCTCCCCTTTGGAGCCCTTGGACAAAAAGAATAAAATAAAATTACAAGTGTGTATACAATCTGCCTGATCGCAGCACGCCATGAGTGCAGCACTGGCAGGCAGACAGGAGACGGTCCTTATCCTGTCCAGGCTTGTGGTAAATACAGCTGCCCTAACATATCAGAATCTCTTATGTAATTATGGGCAATTAAAGGGTAAATGGTCTCTGGTGCATCATGGAAAGAAGGACTAGGGATGAGCAGAGCTCGTCCTGGCTTCTGTGTCCCATTTCACAGTCAGTCTGGCAATCCTGCTGTTCACTGGATCACAGGTCTGTGTTGTTGTCCATATAAGAAGTTATGTTTTATGACCATCCTAGGGCTTTTTCATATTCAAAGTCCAGTTTGGGTTTCTGGTTTGTTACGGTTCGAGCGCATTAACACCCCACAGGTATACAACTGATATACAAAAAGAAAGCAGAGAGTAGATATGTTTTAATATAAATAAACATGCTGATTATTGTATCTTAGATAGACCCAATAAAATGATAACTTGCAAATCTCATAACGACAAATGACAGAATTGGTGAACTCCAGGGACAACCTGCAGGAGGGCAGCCGCAGAGAAGATGGGGATTAAGACTGAATTGAGGAAAATTAATGTATGGGGAGGTCTTTGGTGTGGGGTTCTCAGTTTCGGGCCTTGCTTGCTAAGACACGACCTGAGCCACAGGTAAGAGCCCGTTCTCAAGACAGGTAGAGCTTAGAGAGATCAACCTTGGGGTGTCGGGATAAATGGAATATCGCTGGATTGTGGCAAGGAGTGCTTGGCCCTGCTTGCTTGGACCTAACGCTAAACGCTTGGTGGTTGTGGCTGTCTGGGCAGGGTCACCCATCGCACTTGCAGCCAGCAGTTGGGGGCCTGGTGCCTATGTGAGAGTTCGTCTGGCGCAAAGTGCGCAGGTCAAGGACCTGATTTCCTAGGACCACGTGAAGCACAGATAAGAGCCCTGCCCTCCAGACAGGTACTGGGGTTGCCAGCTAAGTCAGCATCACCGCCCAACCCCCCCCCCGCCAACTGGAATTGCCCGAAGATGTCCCACGATTAGGATTTTTTTGAGCCCATTCCGAAGCCGAAAAGGGAAGAGTGACTTAGATTTCCCATATCCAATATATAAAAAAAATGAAAGCCTGAAACATAGACACATCAACACTCCATAAAATAAGGAAAGAAAATACAGAAATGAAAAAAAAGGCATCAGAAGGAGGCAAGCGAAAAAAGCCTTCAACACAGTGAAAAAAAAAAAAAAAAAAAAAAAAAACAAAACATAAAAAAAAAAGAGAGAACCCTCATACCAGGGGACATGGCAAGGAATACATGGGAAAGAATGCGGGATAATTCCCCGACCGCGAAGGCTTGACCAGACCCGGTAGGAGTTGCTACAGTGGATCCCCCAGGGAGGCAACCCACAAGAACGGATCTAGAGGAATAATTTAGCATACCGTATTCCAGAGAATTCATGGAAATAAAGAAGTCAGAAGAAACTCAGGAGCGAGAATATGAAAAACTCAAAAAGGAACCAGAGGGAGACAAGACCAAACTTCAAAAGAAACTCAAGGGATAGAATGACAAACTCCAGAAAGAACTAGAGGAGAAAATGACAGACTCCACGAAAGGGAATAGGAAACCGCAAAAGAAAGCACCAATGAAGTAAAGGAGCACCAAGAAGAGATTGTGCTCAAAAAGGAAATGGAAAATACTAAAGAAATCACCGATGAAGTATGGAAAAGGGAATAGAGCATTCATCGCATCAATAAGGAAATGAAAGGAAAAGCCATCAGAAATAGTGAATGGAGGAAGCAGAACGAAGAATAGGATCAGATCGGGAAGATAACACAGAAAACTAATCTCAAATAAAGATTATGAAAATTTTAAAATTGCAAAAGTGGAACAACCATGGAAGATGGGACACATATGGAAAGATCAAACTACATATCATAGGAGTAAGGAAGGAGAAGAATCCCAAGAAATGGTAGATTAATCGACTCTTCCCAGAGATAATAGATGAAACTTTCACCAAACTAAAAAATAGACAAACAAACCCATACAAATCAAGAACACTAGAACACCAAATAGACAAATCAGAAAAACGCTCCCACGCCATATCATAGTATTAAATGCTAGATGCCAAGACAAGACAAAATATCTGAACCACAAAGAGAAACATTTACACCTATAAAGAGACAGCCCAGCAAATATACACTTGCTTCTCATGCAAATTAATGAAAGCAGAAGAACAGGGAGCATAGCATTCCAGTGTATAAAGGACTATAGAATGCCAACCGTCAGGTTTACTATACCCCGACAAAAGTGTGCTCCTATCATTGGAAGAAGAGAGAAAAGAAAAATCTTCCAGAATAAACGAAGATGAAAGAATACAGAGTCCAGAACGAACCCGTCAAGAATACTGTGAAGCAAAGCTCAAAGGTCAGAAAGAAGCACCCTATGCCCCTAGAAAAAGAACTATGTTAAACCAAACACAGGAGGAAATCAGAGACTAAAAGATCCAAATGTATAAATAAGTTAAAAAGGAAGCAACAATCATCGTTCAATATAACCTAAATATTAATGACTAAACTCCTTAATGCCCCGGTCAAAGATACGACTGGGAGATGGATTAAGGAATACAAACCCATCTATAGGACGGTCTACAGAGAAACCCATCTCAATTTTCAAGGACAGGCACCAACATAACGGGTGAATGGATGGAAGAAAATATTCCAGCAAATGGTACCAAACAGAAGCAGGTGTTGCTCTTTTTAATATCAGACAAATGACTTCAAGAAAAAGGATCAAAAAAGAGACAAAGAACGGGACCATTCAATCTTTATTAAAGGAACAACTGACAGTGAAGATCTCACAACCGGAATATATATGCCCAAACTTTATAAAGACAAGCTTCAGTATCTACAGCACAAGATCAAACCCCAGCACAACTAATAGTAGGGGAGTCATACCACCACTAAGTCCTGTTAGACATGTCAAATGGAAAAAGGATAAACAGAGAACCATCTGAACTGAATGATACAATCACCAAATGGACCTCACAGACATCTAATAAATATTATCACCCAAACACCAGAGAATACACTTTTCTACTCATCACCCTCATGGAACATTCACCAAAATAGACACACATACGGGGACACCAGAAAAAACTCAACAAATACAAAAAGTATTGAAATAAATCTCATGCATTTCATATCAGACCACAGTCAATAAAACTCAATATCAACACCAGGATAAACCCTACCACCTACAAGAAACACTGAAGACTAAATAACAACTCTCACTGAAATCATTAAGGGGTCAAGGAGGAAATAAAGTAAGAGAAATATTCCTGAACTGAATGACAGTAGGATAGTACAACAC
This sequence comes from Rhizomys pruinosus, assembly GCA_009823505.1. Taxonomy (NCBI): domain Eukaryota; kingdom Metazoa; phylum Chordata; class Mammalia; order Rodentia; family Spalacidae; genus Rhizomys; species Rhizomys pruinosus. Next base: position 1,432,947 of record VZQC01015508.1, read on the forward strand.
AACAAAACCTTTGGAACACTTTAAAAGCAGATCCGCAGAGGAGAGTTATATAGAGCCCTAAATCCTACTTAAAAAAAAAGAAAGAAAGAGCAAAATGAAACATCTTACCACTACAGCGTAAAATATAACTTAGAGAGAACAACAACAAAGATAGAACCCTAACCAGCGAGACAAGAAGCAATGCAAAAATCAGACAAAATCAATGAAAGAGAAACAAAGAACAACATACAAAAAAAACCTCGCAGTGATACCAAGTCTGGTTCTTTGAAGACAATAAACAATATAGACAGACCGCTAGCCCATTTAACCAAAAGAAGGAAAGAGCTATTCCAAATTAATAGTATTTTTGATGAAAAGGGAAATATCAACAGACAAGGAAAAGATCTAAACACTCATACAGAATAACTTCAAAAACCTATACTCTACCAGTATGAAAACCTAGAAGAAACAGATGGATTAAATATATCTGAAATCATGGGAACAAACAAAGCTCAACCAAGAAGAGGATCAAACGAACTTAAATAGACCAATAATATACAAAGAAATTGAAAACGTAATAAGCTCCACCAAATAAAGTCCAGGCCCAGATGGGTTTCACGGCAGAAATTCTATAAAACATTACAAAAAAACTACAACCATTACGACGATACTCAAGTTGGTATTAGAAGGATAAAACAAATGGGAGATTTTCCCCGATTCATTCTATGAAGGCAGTATCTCTCTAATACCAAAAACCAAGCAAAGATAACCATCAAAAGGAGAACTTAACCCATTGCGATTAAGGAACACAGATGCAAAATTCTAAACGATACTGGCAAATCACATACAAGCCCACATCAAAAGATCATCCATCATGACCAAGATGGATTATACCAGAGAAATGTAGAGATTGGTTCAAATGATGTGAAAATCATGAAATATCATCAAGCAGCTAATGGACTGAAGGTGACCAAAAAACCATTGAGCATCATCAATTTGAACAGCAGAAGCCTTATGGAACAAGATACCAGCATCCCGTAATAAACTACGTAAGTTCCTAGAGGGAATTGAATTGAGGGATCATGCCTCAATGTATTCAAAGCCAAAACAGAAAACCAACCCACAGCAATATCATCCATAAATGGGGAATGACAAACATTTCCCCTTGAAGGTGGACTCGCAAAGGGCTGCCCCCTGTCACCACTCCGTTTCATATATGGCTTGGAAACAGCTTTGGGTTGTTGGCCTCACCCATGGGCTCCCCTGCCCTCAGAAATTAAAAAAAAGAACAATTAAAAAAGAATGAGATGTGGAAAAAACTTAGTAGATGGGTGAGTTCTAAGCCAATGGGTACCCATCCCTGCCACACCCATGGGGTGGTGTGTAGTGACGAATTGAGTCTTGATGGATATTTAAGCAGACGTTTTGGAATAAAATCTCTCTGTGCTTGGAAACCGCAACCTGGCCCATACACGGGGTGTGCTGTTTCCTGCAAGGCTTTCCACATGGGTCTCCTAGATTAAGTGGGCCCACTGCCGCAAATTCCGGCGGTGACACCACACTAGGGTAATAAGGCAGAAGAAAATGAGAGGAGTTCTAAGTGGAAAAGAGGAAGTCAAGCTATCCCGTTTTGCTATGAGAGAATTGTTTACCTTAAGAGGATGCTAATAACGCCCAACAGAAAAAACTCCTAGAAGATTAAAGTTCAGCAAGAGTAGCAAGGGAGACAAAACAAATCTAGAAAAATCAGTACCCTTTCTTTGCACCAACAACAATCATCTGAAGAAGGAATAAAAGCGGAGACCTTCCACTCACACTAGCCTCAAACGATAAAATACCTAGAAAACAACCTACCAGAAGACAACAAGGATCTCTACCACAAAATTTTAAACCCCTGAAGAAGGAAATTGGAAGAAGACAACAGAAGATGGAAACACCTCCAATGCGCATGGATTTGGAAAATTAACATTGTTAAAAATGTCCATTCTATCAAAAATCTTGTATAGATTTAAGGCAATGCCAAAGAAATCCACATTCCAATCAAAATCCCCAAGATTTTCCTCACAGGCTTGGNCTAGAATTAAAGGTGTGTGCCACCATGCCTGGCTAAATTTATGATTTTTAAATAATTTATTCAATACATATTTATTACCTGATATGTAACAAAGATATAGCAAAAGTCTCTGTTCTCCTGGAGATTCCAGTCTCATTGATTCATTTACTGAAGTCTCTGCCTTCATGGGTCTTATGTGTTTTTGTTTTTTTTTGGTCTTTTTGAGACAGGGTCTCCCTGTAGCTCTGACTGTCCTGGAACTCACTATGCAGACCAGGCTGGCCTTGAACTCACAGACATCCACCTGCCTCTGCCTCTCAAGTGCTAGGATTAAAGGCATGCGCCACCATGCCCGGCTTGTGTATGAATGTTTTGCCTGCAAGTATGTAAGTGTACCTATGCATGCAATGTTTGCAGGGGCTAGAAGGCATTGAATCCCTTGGAACTGGAAAGTTATGAGCTGCCATGTGGGTGCTGGAAACCAAACATAGGTCTTCTGCAAGAACAACTAGTGCTCTTAACTGCTGAACCACCTCTCCAGCCTCCTAGATGTCACTTTAAAGTTGTTTGCAGTCTTGTTCTTGTGTTTTCTAGCAAGTAGAAAGCAGCATTCGCAGTATTCACAAAGGAGACAGGATTGCGTACACTTCTCATGCTCACAAGGCAGAGCAGAACAAGTGTCCTGGGTGTGAGAGTGTATCAATGTCTCCATAGAGGAGACAGGGTTGGGAAGCAGGGCTTTGGAAATCTCCACTCAGAGCAAGTCCTCTGGCATTACACATGGTCTATCTGAGTTTCCCAGCAGCCAGGAGCCAGCAGCTGTCACAGTACACACCCTTCTGGTGACAGACAACATCCAGCCAGACTTGACTTTGGGAAATGAGTTGTCTTTTTTCTTTTCTCTTCTCCCCTCCCCCCATTACCAGAGATTGACTCAAGGACCTTATGCATGATAGCTACATACTCTACCACTGAGCTACATTCCCCAGCAGTGAATTCAGTCCTTTGACAAGTCTGACCACAACCCACATCAAGAAACACAGTTGTGTGAGTGTACAAACACCCTGTCATGCAATGCATAAAAATATAAACAACCATTACACACACACACACACACTCACACACACACAAGCACACGCACATGCACATGCACACGCAGGCAAGGGTTACTAGTTGGTTGCAGTCCACTCTTCCTCCCCTTTGGAGCCCTTGGAAAAAGAATAAAATAAAATGACAAGTGTGTACAATCTGCTGATCGCAGCCCCATGAGTGCACACTGGCAGGCAGACAGGAGACGGTCCTTATCCTGTCCAGGCTTGTGGTAAATACAGCTGCCCTAACATATCAGAATCTCTTATGTAATTATGGGCAATTAAAGGGTAAATGGTCTCTGGTGCATCATGGAAAGAAGGACTAGGGATGAGCAGAGCTCGTCCTGGCTTCTGTGTCCCATTTCACAGTCAGTCTGGCAATCCTGCTGTTCACTGGATCACAGGTCTGTGTTGTTGTCCATATAAGAAGTTATGTTTTATGACCATCCTAGGGCTTTTTCATTCAAAGTCACAGTTTGGTTTCTGTATTTTACGGTTCAGCATTAACACCACCACATGTATACAACTGATGTAAAAAAAAAAAGCAGAGTGATATTTTTAATATAAAATAAACATCTGATTATTGCATATCTATATAGACCAAATTAAAATTAACTGCAAAATCTCACTAACACAAATGACAGAATGTGTGAACTCCAGGGGGACACCTGCAGGAGGCAGCCAGCAGAGAAGTGGGGATTAAGACTGATTGAGGAAAATTATGTATGGGTGAGTCTTTGTGTGCAGTGCTCAGGTTAGGGCCTTGCTTGCTAAGACCACCTGAAGCACAGGTAAGAGCCCGGTTCTCAAGACAGGTAGATCTTAGGATAGATCAACTCTTGGGTTGCTGGATAATTGATTCGCTGGTTTGTGGCAGGAGTGCTGTGGCCCTGCTTGCTTGGGACTAAACGCTAAACGCTTGTAGGGTGTGGCTGTCTGGGCAGGGTCACCCTTCATCCTTGCAGCCAGCAGTGGGCCTGGTGCCATTGTGAGTCTCTGCGCAAAGTGCGCAGGTCAGGACCTTGCTTGCTAAGACCACCTGAAGCACAGATAAGAGCCCTGCCCTCCAGACAGGTACTGGGGTGCAGGCTAAGTCAGGCATCCCGCCACCCCCGCCAACTGGAATTGCCGAGAGAGTGTCCAAGTGGATTTTTTGGAGCACCTTCAGAGCAGAAAGGGAAGAGTGACTTAGACTTCCAATATCCAATATATAAACAAAATTGAAAGCCTGAAACCTAGACAAGGCAACACTCCATAAATAAGGAGGAGGAAAATAAAGAAGAAAAAAAAAGGCATCAGAAGGAGGCAAGCAAAGCAAGCCTTCAACACAGAGTGAAGACATTTGTGATTGGCATCGGAATACAGGCAAAAAAAAAAAAAAGAGAGAAACCCTCATGCCAGGGACATGGCAAAGGGATAACATGGGAAAGATGCAGGATAATTCCCCACCAAGCTTGACCAACCCTGTAGGAGATTGCTACAGTGGGATCCCCCGGGAGGCAACCCAAGAAACGGATCTTAGAGGAATAATTGCAGACCTATTCAGAGAAATTAAGGAAATAAAGAAGTCAGAGAACTAAGGAGAGAGAATGAAAAACTCAAAAAGGACCTAGAGGGAGACAATGACAAACTTCAGAAAGAACTAAAGGGAGAGAATGACAAACTCCAGAAAGAACTAGAGGGAGAAAATGACAAACTCCAGAAGGAAATAGAAACACTGAAAAAGGAAGCCAACCAGTGAAGTAAGGAGCACCAAAGAGATTGAGAAGCTCAAAAAGGAAATGGAAATACTAAAGAAATCACAGGATGAAGTGAAAAAGGAAATAGAGCATTCATCCAGTCAAGAAGAAAGGAAAGGAAAAAGCCTCAGAAATAGAATGGAGGAAGCAGAACAAAGAATATCAGATCTGGAAGATAACACAGAGAAACTAAAATCTCAAATAAAGATTATGAAAAATTTAAAAATATGCAAAAGTGGAACAACCATGAAATATGGGACACTATGGAAAGATCAAAACTACATATCATAGGAATAAAGGAAGGAGAAGAATCCCAAGAGAATGGTATTAATCAGATCTTCAACAGAATAATAGATGAAAATTTCCCCAAACTAAAAATAGACAAACCCATACAAATACAAGAAGCACATAGAACACCAAATAGACAAGATCAGAAAAGAAACTCCCCACGCCATATCATAGTTAAAATGCTAGATGCCAAAAACAAAGACAAAATTCTGAAAGCCACAAGAGAAAAACAAGTTACATATAAAGAGAAACCCATCAGAATTACAACTGACTTCTCAGTGCAAATTATGAAAGCAAGAAGAACATGGAGCAAAGCATTCCCAGTGTTAAAGGACTATAGATGCCAACCCAGGTTACTATACCCAGCAAAAATGTCGACTATAGTTGAAGGAGAGAGAAAAATCTTCCATGACATAAACAAGATGAAAGAATACATGTCCAGAAAACGAACCCTTCAGAGAATACTTGAAGCAACTCAAAGGTCAGAAGAGAGAAGCAACTATCCCCTAGAAAAAGAAACTATTTAAAACCTAAACACAGGAGGAGAATCAGAGACTAAAAATCCAAATGGATAATAAGGTAAAAGGAAGCAACATCCATCTTTCAATTATAACCTTAAATATTAATGGACTAAACTCCCCAGTCAAAAGATACAGACTGGGAGAATGGATTAGGAAACAAAACCCATCTATATGCTGTCTACAAGAAACCCATCTCAATTTCAAGGATAGGCACCAACTTAAGGTGAAGGGATGGAAGAAAATATTCCAAGCAAATGGTACCAAAAAGAAAGCAGGTGTTGCTCTTTTAATATCAGACAAAATAGACTTCAAAGAAAAGGAATCAAAAGAGACAAAGAGGGCCATTACATCTTTATTAAAGGAACAACTGACCATGAAGATCTCACAATCCTGAATATATATGCACCAAACTTTATAAAGACAATTCTTCAGGATCTCAAGGCACAGATCAACCCCAGCACACTAATAGTAGGGGACTTCAATACCCCACTAAGTCCTTTAGACAGACCAACAGGACAAAGAATACACAGAGAGACATCTGAACTGAATGATACAATACACCAAATGGACCTCACAGACATCTATTAAATATTTCACCCAAACACCAGAGAATACACTTTCTACTCATCACCCCATGGAACATTCTCCAAAATAGAACACATACTGGGACACAGGAAAAAACTCAACAAATACAAAAATATTGAAATAATCTCATGCATTCTATCAGACCACAGTGCAATAAAACTCAATATCAACACCAGGATAAACCCTACAACCTACAAGAACACATGGAGACTAAATAACACTCTCCTGAATAATGAATGGGTCAAGGAGGAAATAAAGTAAGAAAAATATTCCTGGAACTGAATGACAGTGATAGTACAACACAACAAAACCTTTGGAACACTTTAAAAGCAGTCCTAAGAGGGAAGTTTATAGCCCTAAGTGCCTACATAAAAAAAAAGAAAGAAAGAGCAAAAATGAACGATCTAACACTACAGCTAAAAATACTTGAGAGACAACAACAAATGAACCCTAAACACAGCAGACAAGAAGAAATAACAAAAATCAGAGCAGAGATCAATGAAATAGAAACAAAGAAAAACATACAAAAAAAAATCAGTGAATCCAAAAGTTGGTTCTTTGAGACAATAAACAAGATAGACAGACCTCTAGCCCAGTTAACCAAAAGAAAAAGGAACAACTCCAAATCAATATAATCTGTGATGAAAGGGAAAATATCAAAACAGACAATGAAAAGATCTAAACAATCATACAGGAATACTTCAAAAACCTATACTCTACCAAGTTTGAAAACCTAGAAGAAATGGATTAATATCTAAAATCCTGGGAATCACCAAAGCTCAACCAAGAAGAGATCAACAACTTAAATAGACCAATAATATACAAAGAAATTGAAGATGTAATAAGCCTTCCAACCAAAAATAGCCCAGGCCCAGATGGTTTCACGGCAGAATTGTATAAAATATTTCAAAAAGACTTACAACCATTACTACTCAAGTTGTTTAGAAGGATACAAATGGAGGGAGTTCTCCCAGATTCCTTCTATGAAGCCAGTATCACTATATTACCAAAACCAGGCAAAGATACAATCAAAAAGGAGAACTATAGACCCATTTCATTAATGAACACAGATGCAAAAATTCTAAACAGGATACTGGCAAATCACAAACAAGCCCACATCAAGAAGATCATCCATCATGACCAAGTTGGATTCATACCAGAAATGTAGAGATGGTTCAATATGTGAAAATCAATAAATATCATCAAACATATAAATGGACTGAAGGACAAAAACCATATGATCATCTCAATTGACACAGAAAAAGCCTTTGACAAGATCCAGCATCCCTTTATACTTAAAGTCATAGAGGGAATTGAATTGGAGGGATCATTCCTCAATGTAATCAAAGCCAAATACAGAAAACCCACAGCCAATATCATCCTAAATGGGGAAATGACAGAAGCATTCCCCTTAAAGGTAGGAACTCGGCAAGGCTGCCCCCTGTCACCACTCCTCTTCAATATAGTGCTTGAAACACTTGCTAGAGCAATAAGGCAAGAAAAGGAAATTAAAGGAGTACTAATTGGAAAAGAGGAAGTCAAGCTATCCCTATTTGCTGATGATATGATTGTTTACTTAAGGGATGCTAAAAACTCCACCAGAAAACTCCTAGAAATGATTAACAGCTTCAGCAAAGTGGCAGGATACAAAATTAACCTTAAAAAATCAATGGCCTTTCTTTACACCAAGAACAAGCAACTGGAGAAAGAATTCAAAGAGACCTTCCCACTCACAATAGCCTCAAAAACAATAAAATACCTAGGAACAAACCTAACCAAAGACACCAAAGATCTCTACAACAAAAATTTTAAACCTTTAAAGAAAGAAATTGAAGAAGACATCAGAAGATGGAAAAACCTCCCATGCTCATGGATTGGGAAAATTAACATTGTAAAAATGTCCATTTTACCAAAACTCTTGTATAGATTTAATGCAATCCCAATCAAAATCCCCAAGAGTTTCTTCACAGGCTTGGAAACAAAAGTTCTTAAATTCATTTGGAAAAACAAAAGACCCCGAATAGCCAAATCAACCCTGAGTGAAAAGAGCTACACAGGAGGGATCTCTATACCAGATTTTAAACTATACTACAGGGCTATAGTCATAAAAACAGCCTGGTACTGGCACAAAAACAGACCTGTTGACCAATGGAACAAAACCGAAGATCCAAATCTGAGCACATACAATTTCAGCCATCTCATATTTGACAAGGGGGCCAAGAAACCACAATGGAGAAAAGACAGCATCTTCAGCAAGTGGTGTTGGCAAAACTGGATCACCACTTGTAGAAGAATGAAATTAAACCCCTACCTCTCACCCTGTACAAAAGTCAACTCCAGATGGATTAAAGACCTCAACGTGAAACCCCAAACTCTGAAGGTGATAGAAGAAAAAGTTGGCAGCAGACTACAAGACATAGGCGTAGGAAAAGACTTCCTAAATCAGACAGCAGCTGCACAAGAATTAAGGTCGACAATTGACAAATGGGACCTCATCAAACTCAAAAGCTTCTGTACATCAAAAGAAACAATCAAGGAAGTGAAGAGAAATCCCACAGAGTGGGAGGAAACCTTCACTGCAGATACATCTGACAAAGCATTGATTTCCAGAATATATAAACTACTCAAAAAACAAAGAAAAAAGAAAACAAATGACCCGCTCAATAGATGGAGCAAAGAACTGAACAGAGACTTCACAAGCGAGGAATTAGAGATGTCTGAGAAACACCTCAAGAACTGCTCAACATCACTAATAATTAAGGAAATGCAAATTAAAACCACTTTAAGATATCATCTTACTCCAATAAGACTGGCTAGGATCAAGAAAACAAATGATACCAAGTGCTGGAGAGGTTGTGGGGAAAGGGGAACACTTATCCATTGCTGGTGAGAATGTAGACTTGTACAGCCACTATGGAAAGCAGTGTGGAGAACCCTTGGAAGACTCAAAATGAGCCTGCCATTTGACCCAGTCATACCACTCCTGGGTATATACCCACAGGACCCATCTTAGTGCAGAGATATATGCACAGCTATATTTATTGCAGCTTTGTTCACAATAGCAAAAGGCTGGAACCAACCCAAATGCCCCTCAACTGACGACTGGATAGAGAAAATGTGGTGCATGTACACAATGGAATTCTATGCAGTGGTAAATGTCACACCAACTCCGGTGTCGTCTGTGTAACAACAGACGAGGAGATAAGAACCTTGCGAGGTTAAGCTCCCTGGTGGTCAGTGACAGAGTACCCGGTCTTAGCTTCTAAGATCACGATGCATTACAAAGATGTTATGCTTCATGAGTGTTGGACTTTGTATATTGTCTTTTGACTCTCCTCCCGAGCTCAGCACAACCTCAGTCCCAGACAAGGGACAGTTAAACATGTTTAAAAACAATTCAGGCAAACAGAAGCCTCATGAACCTAAGTAAAATCATACAGAGATACAACATTTAAAGGCTCATTTGTCCTAAAAGTCCCCACAAGTATATTGTAGACATTATACTAAGTGAGATCATAGGTTAGTTACTAATAATAATAAGACTCAGTCCTTTGAGCAGAAAGCTACATCTAATAAAGCTAGTAAGATAAAGTTTAGTTACAGCTATACATCTTAAAGTGTAACACTTAGTTAGAGGCACATGGCGGTGATTTCTCCTTTAAGAAAAACACTGTGTAATTTGTGAAGAGCTGAAAGGCCCCCTTTCTCAGGCTTGTGGCTTAAATCACAACCTAGAGATAACAACAGCCTTGAGAAAGCTCTAGCCCCTGGAAGGATGAGAAACACTTATTGGAGCTTCAAAAGAGACAAAGACTGCTAATGGCTCGTGATTCTAAGACTGCTGTTTTATTGCTTATCAAGACAGTGTGAGCAGTAAAAACTTTCATTGATGTACAAATTTATCTAAAAGCCGGCCTTGCAGCCCAGGTGCGAGCTGCTAAGGCAATAAGCCCTTTGCTCCTGAGGAAATGCAAATCCCCTGCCTGTTACCTCGACCCTTCCCCCCTCCTGCCTGTTTTGCCAGCCGCTTTGCTTGTCATTTTGCCTGCCTATAAAAACTTAACTTGATTTCAGTAAGGGTGCACTAGATTCAAAAACTCTCTCTGGTGTCAAGTCCAATTATTTTGCCTAATCTGTGCCCTCCTGTACAAGACCTTGATTTTCCCACAGGTGAAAGATATCCCGACTGGGTGGCTTGTGGCAGGTAAAGAAAGACAATATCATGAACCTTGCAAGTAAATGGATGAAGCTGGAAGACATTATGTTAAGTGAAGTAACACAGTCCCAGAAAAACAAACGACGAATGGTATTCTTCGTCTGTGGATGCTAGCGTCAATAACCCAGTTGTAAATATATCTTGTCGGGAGGGATGCATATTGGAAAGAACAACAGAAAAGATTGCATCAAAAAAAATTGACTGAAATGGTGAATCTGGAGGGGAGGGACATGGGTCTATATTCAATTAATATATATTTAATTGATGTGAGTTTAACAAGTATCTAATTTTGCCCAAACTCTATCTACAAATTATATGGTATTTTAGGACTTAGTAAAAGTAAAAATGTCTATATTAAACAACATTGGTTACAAGGCTTTAATAAAAACAGTAATACATTTGAGCTAATTGGAAATATAAATTGTTGTCCACATTTGTTTTACTTAAAAGTTATATAACAATAACTTTGGGATTAACGTATACAAATGTTCTCTATAATTTTTGTGTTATACAGTATCATCTTGTAACATTCTCTTTTACCTGTAGGATAATTTAACTTAAGGAATTAAGTTTGCTTCCCAAATTAACAACATACAGTCACCCAAAACAGTTTGGGCAAATTTAATGAAATTTATACCTTGATTCCTGCCTATAGGTATGTGTACTACAACTGCCTTTTTGAAACTTATGGGTCAAAAAAATAAAAACCTAAAATAAAAAAGGGGGGATACAGTTATATATTAAAACTTTTGTCAAGTTTTTCAATTTAAATCTTAAAACTAACTATGGGAAAAGATTTGTATGTTCCCACAGGTCAAAATGTCACCAACATAATGGCTGAGAAAGAAAAGATACAGCTTCACATTGTGCAGGATGTACCAAGAAATAGCAGCAGAGAAGTTGGCCCATCTAAACATTAAAAGGAAGAAAAGCCTCAGACTGCTACAGGCATCAAATATCTCTGTGGATCCTATTTGTAACAACTGTTTATAATGGGTCCTAATGAACCTTACTTCCAGGTGCCGCAAAGTTTTAATATGAGAGATTTTCTTACCTCCTTTTCATAGAACAAAGAAAAGCATGATGGTAATGAAGTCATTCTCTAACTGTAAATTAGAGCAGACTGTTATAGAGGTAATCTCTCATAAAACTGGTATAACTGCTTTCTTTAATTGACTAATAGACATAGGAACCATGAAAAGGATTATTCTCTATTCAGAGCCGAATATAATACTAAAGTCTTTTTAAGCTGTGCAATTAAGCAAAATATATTAATACAGGAGAGCTCTGATATCAGCAATGGATTAGTCTGCCAAGGAGATGTTGGCCAGGGGATCCAAGCCCCCCCAAAGGTAAAATCTTCTTGCCTGTAAACAGGGATGCTTGCAAGAAGAGAGGCGGTAAGGCCCTGATGTCGAAGACCTGATGTAAGCAAGGGAAAGATGTATTGAGACCACACTTGCAAGTGTACAGTTGGTCTCTGGAATGCCAGAGAGTGTTACCAAAGGCCACTAAACCAATAAAGCAAATATTGGTCTCCTTGAGTCAAGCAAGACTCCTCTGTAAGCATCAGCTACACCTCACCTGCCTGGAAATACTGTGCAGCAGTGGCAGCCATATGTCTTTATATCCCAAATCTAATTGGCTATTAGCTCTCTCCTTGGAGGAATAATTCATGGCTGATGCCACAAGCTTACATCCTCCAGTGGTTAGGAGATGTTATAAGCCACAGTAAGACCTTGTCATCTTTTACAGAAAAACTATAAGTCATGGATTAGCATACCATCCAAACATCTGTGTCTATACCAAAGTAACCTACCATCATAATTCGTACTGTTTAAGTACCTATAAATCTAATTCCTTGTGCTTCATTAGTAGGATTGAAAGGTTATTCCTGGACAAACTGTCAACCTATGCAAGGAAACAGCCTGAACTGATCAGAGTCCAAAACGACATCTTCAGAGAAAGTAGACTGTTTTGCTTCTCATCCAGCTGTGCCCCTTTTCTAAGCCTAGGGAACAATCTGCAGAAGAGCAGGTGTGGTAGAATGTAAGGGCTGCGATTGGGGTGAATGGTGACACTACAGCAATATAGCCCGGACACTTATTTGATCAACATGATTGTACATACAAGCCCCCCCTGCTGGATGGTGGGAGGGGAGCCTTGGGCTGTGTGGGTTAGGCATAGCTGCTTGCAAATTGGTTTTACATGAAAGATGCTGGATTTTTTAAGTTTTTTTTTTTACTATAAATTTTTAATTGAATTTTTGTGTGTTTCATACATAATTTTTCTTTTTTATTTCATTTTTAACAATGAGTAATAAGTTACGAGTGCTGGGATTAAAGGCATGCACCACTACGCCCGGCTATGGCAAGGGCTTTTTGAGGAGGGCCAGAAGCCAGGCTGTCCTGGAGCCCCTGTACCGAGCAGCAAGAGCAGGAGGAGGTCACTGAACAAATCTCCTTTGATGAGGTCCACAGGACGTGACAGAGGGCAGCTAGGGCAGTAGAGAAGGAAGTAGAGAAGGGCAGTAGAGAAGGAAGCCGAATCCCAGACCGCGCCCTCTGGTGGTCATTTAAATAGCTGCTTGGCTCACTTGAGCACATTGGCAAGGGGAGCCTGCTAAGTTAATACATTCCAAAGGTTTTTATATGTTAGCCACGGGATGTTAAGTCAGAAACAAAGGCAGGCAAAGAATGGCTGTAATTAGGCTCCGAACCTGCAACATGCCAAACTCTTCACAATCACTCAAGTTCTAACCAGTTGATCAGCCTTTGTGGAATGCTTCATTTTAGACTGGCATGGTAGTCCATGCCTTTAATCCCAGCACTCAAGAGACAAAGGCAGGTAGGTCTCTGTGAGTTCAAGGCCAGCCTGATCCACATAGTGAGTTCCAGGCCAGCTGGGGCTACAGGGAGACCTTGTCTCAAAAAGACCTCTGCCTCTCCAGTGCTAGGATTAAAGGCATGCACCACCACACCTGGCAACAAATTCAATTTTTTTAAGATGCAGTTTGTCTGGGAACTTTGGTTCACAGCGCCCCCTGTTGTCCAGGCATCACATTTTGTGCATATGGGTGTATATATGTATTCCCACATTGCTTGGAAAGGCTTCCTAGGATCTGCTGTAGATGAAGCTGGATAGCAAGCAGAAAGAGCAGTCTTCCGGCAAGGAATAGCTGGTAAATCCATAAGGAAGACCTGCCTTTACTTGGATAATTCTGGGACACATTATTTCTCAGTGGATGTGCTGGTTTGATGCAGTAGAACCCGTGGAGGGAGTGCCACAACCTAGCTCTGGCCAGGGCCGTTGCCCACATGTGACAGGGCAACTTGCTGCCCGACCCAGTGTCAGAGCTCAAAATAATCCACCAAATATATCAAGCAGAAAGTGTATAAAATGCTGGAAGGAACTAGAGAGCAGCCTCACACAAGTGAGCACAACCTAGTGGCTTGGTGCCCTTCGAGGTCCACCTGGGGCACCCAGGACATTCACACAGACTCAGGACACACCTGGGGGCTAGAGTCAGGAGTAGAGTACACACAATTGAGTTTCCCCTCCTGGTACACAGGTCTTGTCTTTCCAAATGTGGCTGGCACCACACAGAAACATACTCAGGTGCGCTTAGTCCTATTTGATTTTGCAGTTAAAGTCTGATAGAGATCACCTTACTGGAAAGAAGGTGGTCCTTGCCATCCCTCATATGGATACCAGAGGGCGCTCTCCTCCAGGAGATTGCCAGTGGAACTAGATCACCTTCAGCATCTCTGGGAAACCGCTGGTGTCCTCCTTTCCCCAGGGGCTGTTGGACATTCTGGTCACTGCCCTTCTTGCACCCAGGTCATCGGCCAGGCTGGGGCTGGGGAATTATCCATGGGCATCACTGGTCAAAGTTTCCTCGACCTGTTCTCTGACTGAGAGTTTCAAAAATATACAGGGAAATGTGACTTTGTCATTCATACAGCTGGATTCGATGTGCTGTCCCATGGGAAGGGCAGTGTGAGGGTCCAGGGTCACATGACAGCTGGGAGTCACTCCCACAAGACAGAGGCAACTCAGATCCACTGAACAGCACCCCCCTTGGCATGCTGTTTGCTAGGAAGAGAGGACCTGAGGAAAGCTGGACAGGACCAGAACCCAAGCTGGTATTCTGATTTGCCCCAGCCATTTGGTATAACAAGGATTTATAAATCGGTTGATAAAATCAAACTTTCCAATAGAAGATGTATATCAGAATGACCCCAAAATAAAAGATTTCTGGGAAGGGTGATTCGAAGCTAAACCTTGTTGGAAGGAGGGGTTTGAAAAAAAAATTGGGGGCCAATGTTTTATTGAAGCTCTGTGCGTTTGAAAATTTTTTAAACAGGGTCTCCCTATAGCCCCAGCTGTCCTGGAACTCCTCTGGCCTTGAACTCACAGAGATCTGCCTGCCCCTGCCTCCCAAGTATTGGGATTAAAGAAATGTGCCACCATGCCTGGCTTAAAGGCAGTTCTTAGTGATCATGTGGGTGCTGGGAATCGAATCCGGGGCTTCTGCAAGAGCAGCCAGTGCTCTTAACCGCTGGACCTTCTTTCCAGCCCCAGGTTTGGAATTTTTTTATTAATTTTATTTATTTATGTATGTGTATGAATGCACTGTCTGCATGCAAGTTTGTGCACCCATGTTGTCAGAGGTCAGAAGGTCAGAAGAGGGTATTGGATTCCCCTGAAACTGGAGTTCTCCTGGAATTGGAGTCTCAGATGGTTCTCAGCTGCTGTTTGGGTGCTGGGGATCGAACCTGGGTCCTCTGTAAGAGTGGTCGGCACTCTTAACCGCTAGGCCATCTCTCCAGCCCCAGAAAATTTTTTTATCCACAATTGATGCTTCCGTGGATGCACAAGAAATCTTGAGATACCTATGCATTAAGGCTGTGGCTCCATCATCTTAATCCCAGCACTGAGGAGGGTGAGGCAGGAGGATTGATGAAATTTCCAGGCCAGCCTGAGCTGCAGGGTGACACCCTATCTCAAAAAAAAAAAAAAANAAAAAAAAAAAAGGAGCCAGCCATATGCCTGTAATCCCAGTAATCCCAGCACTTCCAGGGTAAAGAAGGATCAGGAGTTCAAGGCCAGCCTTAGCTACACACCAAATCTGAGGCTAGCCTGGGCTACAAGAAACCTTGTCTGTTCTTGCAGAGGGTCTGAGTTTGGTTCCCAACACTCACACCTGTAACACCAACTCCAGGAGATCCAGCACCCTCTTCTGGCCTCCAAGGGTACTGCTTTTATGTGCACAAACCCACATGCACACACATAATTAAAAAATAAAACAAACAACAAAAAAAACCCAAAATATTTTAAATTTAATTATTTTTGAGACAGGGTCTTATTGTGTAGCCCTGGCTGTCCTGCAGCTCTCTGTGTGGACCAGGCTTGCCTCAAACACAGAGAGCCACCTGCCTCTGTTTCCTGAGTTCTGGGATTAAAAGTATGGACCACTTCATCTGACTATAAAATCTTTGAAGAGAAATGGAGAAGCAGCAGACTGAGTAAACACCACGTACACATTAATAAAAATAAATCTTTAAAAAGTCAAAGAAATCCAGAACTATGTCTCCCCCACTCCCCACCCCCATCCCCCACCCCCCTGACCAAGACACTGCCACTCCCACCTGAACAACACTCACCAGACCCAGACCTGCTTAGTCCCCCAGACAGAATGTAGAGACCTCACTGTGCCCGGGACACCAACCAGGGCTATGCTTGGAGCTGTTTTACTTTTCTGGGGACAAGAGGGGACAGAGTCTCACTATGCAACCCTGGCTGGCCTGGAATTCAAAGGTCCACCTGCCTCTGCCCCCCAAGTGCTGAGCTTAAAAGCAATCACCAGCACATCTGATTGCTTGGGGCTGTTTTATTTATATTATTATTATTATTATTATTATTATTATTATTATTTTGGTCTTTTCCAGACACGGTCTCCTATCACTAGGAAAAAAAGTCCCTCAGGGGCTGGGGATGTAGCTCTGTAAGTAAAGTGCTCTCTGCAGAAGTGTGAGGACCTGAGTTTGAATTCCCAAACCCACATGAAGCTGGACATAGCAGCAGGTGTCCTACCATGAGACGACAAACAAGAGACCCTGTCTCAAACAAGCTGGAGTGTGAAGACAGTGGTTAAGAGTGCATACCGCAGGCTGGAGAGATGGCTCAGCGGTTAAGGGCACCGACTGCTCTTGCAGAGGACCGGGGTTAGATTCCCAGCACCCACATGATGGCTAAGGACCATCTTAACTCCAGTTCCAGGGGAATCCGATGCCCTCTTCTGACCTCCAAGGCATTGCACAACACGGGTGCACCAACCTACATGCAGACAGTACACTCAAACACATAAGAAATATAAATAAAAAAATAAAAAAAGAGTGCATACCACTCTTCCCAGAGGACCCGAGGTTGGTTAACAGCACCCACACCCACATCTAACTCCAGCTCCAGGAGGATCCAACGCCTCTGGCCTCCATGGACACTGCACTCATGTACACATTCCCTCCAGCAAACACATGCACACACATAACACATAAAATCAATATTTTAAAAGCATAAAAATATGTGGCACCAAATAATAATCTATAGACTTGTTTGCTGCCTGAGCATTGGAACAAGAGGGCAGGACTGGCCTTGTATAACCTCAGCTGGGAACGTATGTTCCTGACAAGATTTCTGCCACTCTGCCTGTCCACAAATGCTGGCAAAAATGCCCACGTACTGACTTGGGGGTAGCAAGCAAGGGATTCACAAATCTGGAGTCGAAGATTAAGGCGAGACCTGAGAGCAGACCTTAATAGGGCTCTCAGAACAGCAGAATCTTGGTCCCTGAAAGTCTCCAGTAAAAGCAGCCTGGCACTGGGCACTACAGCCGCTGAAATAAACATCCACAGTACACAGTGTCTAGGAAAGTATGGGGACACTCCTGAAGCTAACCCTGATCTTGTTGGAGGGTTAACTGGCACCATCTGTGACACCATCCTGCAGTACCCAGCTGAGCCACCCTATGTCAGGATGCTGGCCAGGCATTTCAAGGTCCAGCCCCTACCTATAGCACCCACCAGACTCCCCCCAGTGCCCCACCAGCACCTGCACCCAGAGCCTTCTGCTGCCCTTGTGGTCCTCTTCACTCCGGATGCTGAGTGACTTTGGACAGAAGGGCCCAGGACCTCTTCCTGCTTCAGTCCCTAGCCTAATTTTATTTTTCTTGCTGTGATTAAAAAAATTTTTAAAGGAGGCTGGAGAGATGGCTCAGTGGTTAAGAGCACAGACTGCTCTTGCAGAGGACCTGGATTTAACTCCAAGCACCCACATGGCGGCTAACAACCACGTGTAACTCCAGTTCCAGGATCTGATGCCATCCTCTGGCCTCCTCAAGCTTTGCACAATACTGGTGCACTTACATGCATACAGGGAATGCATTCACATACATAAAAATTAATTATTTTAGAACTGGAGAGACGGCCTAATGGTTAAGAGCACTGACCAGTCCTGCAGAGGACTCTCAATCCACAGCACCCACATGGCAGCTGAGAACCATCTTTAACACCAGTTCCAGGGGAATCCGACACCCTCTTCTCACCTCTGAGGCATTGCACGACACGGGTGCACAAACCTACATGCAGACAGTACATTCATATCCATATAAAAATAAATAAAATTTTTAAAAATGTTTTTTAATTAATTTTTAAATACCCTGAAGCTGAATGTGGTGGCACATACCTTTAATCCCAGCATTTCAGAGGTAGAGGCAGGCAAATCTCTGTGAGATAAAGGTCAGCCTGGTCTAGATATTGAGATCCAGGCCAGCTGGGCTAAAGGGAGACCCTGTCTCAAAAAAAAACAAGCAAAAACTCATAACAAATAAAAAAGCCAACAACCCCCAACTCAAAAAAACAAAAAAAACCCCCAAAGCCTAGCAAAGTCACTTAAGAAAGCGTTTCTTTCAGCTCACAATTCCAAGTGAAGGAAGTCAAGGCAAAGCTGAAGCAGCTAATCACATCTACAGTCAAACCAGAGAGAGAATGAACGTATCCATGCTTACTGCTCGCTCAGTTTCTCCGTTCCTATACAGTTTATTAGCCAAGCCCAGGAAATGATGCTGCATGCCAAGGGCCCTTCCCACAGACAAGCTCTTGCTGTCAGCAGACTCCAGCCAGATGTTTTGCCAAAATATTGTGGTTGCTGCTTATATCCTTATTTCTCTTTGGAACTACGTTGCTCTCAGCACTGCTTTCTTCTAGGCTCCTTCTAGAGCAGCCCATTTAGCTTTGCCTACAACATTCAGCCACTTTTTTTGTCTTTTTGAGACAGGGTCTCTCTGTAGCCCCAGTTGTCCTGGAACTCACTATGTAGGCCAGACTGGCTTTGAACTCACAGGGATCCACCTGCCTCTGCCTCCCAAGTGCTGGGATTCCAGACATGTACCACCACACCTGGCCTCAACCACTTTTCTTAACCAAATTTTCCAAAGTCTTCCACATTCCTGCAAAAACCCACATGACCAGGTTCTTCACAACAGCAACTCCTGTATGAGTTACTTTTCTGTTGCTGTAAAAAGACACCATGACCAAGGGAACTTATAGAAGGAAGAGCTTATCTCAGTTTACAATTCCAGAGAGATTAGAGTCCATCAGAGCAGGGGAGGTGTAATGGCTGAGGGGTAGAGGAAAGCCAAGCAATTACGTCTTCAAGCATGGGATGCTGACAGGAACTAGAAATCTGGCAAGACTTAAGAGCTCTCAAAGCCCCCAGGATGGGCTTCCTCTAGCAAAGCTGCACCTCCTAAACCTGTCAAAACAGCCCACCACTGGGGAAAATGTCCAAATACTTGGAGCCTATGGAGGACGTTCTCATTCAAACCACCACAGCCTGGTTCTGAGAGCACAGGTGGGAAAAACTCTGCCGAGGTGGGAAAAAAAGGGTGAAGAAAAGGCAGGTGTGGAGGG
Source organism: Rhizomys pruinosus (assembly GCA_009823505.1). Lineage (NCBI taxonomy): Eukaryota > Metazoa > Chordata > Mammalia > Rodentia > Spalacidae > Rhizomys > Rhizomys pruinosus. The sequence continues at coordinate 1,452,388 of VZQC01015508.1, forward strand.
GATCAGCACGAAGGCAAGCAGTACCCCAAGTTCATGCCCTGCTGGAACCTCATAACATGGCTTTATTTGGAAATGTCTTCACAGGTGCCGTGAAGGAAGGCTGCAGGTGAGGCCACATCAGTTTCTCGGGTGAGGCCTGCATTCTGGGTCACAGAAGACAGGAGATGACAGAGGCAGACACTGTCATGATGTGGCCACAAGGGACTCCTGGACCACTGGAGCGAAAAGACACAGAAAGGATTGTCCCTGGGACCTCCAGGTTCAGCACTGTTCTAGTCTAAAACCTCTGGCCCACACTTCTAAGGAATTCACTCCGTTTTCAGGAGGCTGAAGCCACAGGCTGGATGTCAAACAGCTCTGTCCCTAGAGTGTGGCCCACTGTGGCCCTGTGACTGCTGTCTACTGTAGAAGGTCCCTTTTCTTGGGCCCTCCCAGCTCCCCTGGTACAGGTCCCAGACTGTCAGATCCCAGAGTCCACCCTCCCCACAGGAATTCCCCCTTTCCTTTCATAAACTCCTCCTTTTATAAGTACATCCACCCCATGACATTCACAGACTCCTGAGGGGAAGGGAAGCTGACATGGGATGTGTCTCCCTGGAGATGGTGTTGGCAGCATTAAATATCCAGGTCCCAAGATGCTGGCACCTCTGTGTGGCATGGAGTGTGCTGCCCAAGGGGCCCAGCAAGAACCAGGAAGAGCTTTTTTCTTTGGAATGTACTCTGCTCAGACTCAGAATTCTAAATGTTGAGTTGCAAAACATAAACAACTCTTCTGAGGTGCTTTGATTGGTTTGGTTTGGGGGTGCTGGTGACTCTGACACCTCAGGTCCATCCAAGTGAATCTTGACCTCCTTGATCAGATCTCAGCAGCCAGCAGGGCACCAGGACTGCCTGTGGCTTGCAATTGTGCAAACTGCAAATATGCAAGGTGGATAGCACGTAGATAAGTAAAAGACAGTAGATGATAGATGAAGAAATTACGCTAGATAATAGATGGTTGATGACTGATAATAGATGGTACATACATACATATAATTGAAAGATCAATGTTAGAGATTAGATAACACATGAATACATTAATTTATTGATTGATTGATCATTGATTGACGATAGATGGTAGAAAGATGCTAGATAAAGTGAAAAAAGAAAGGGAAGAAAGAAAGAAAGCTTTAAAAGTTTTGTTAGAAATGCACAAAGCAGGGCTGGAGAGATGGCTCAACAGTTAAGAGCACCAACTGCTCTTGCAGAGGACCCAGGTTTGATTCCCAGCACCCACATGGCGGCTAAGAACCGTCTTTGACTCCAGTTCCAGGGGAATCTGACACCCTCTTCTGACCTCCACAGCATTGCACGACACGGGTGCACCAACCTACATACAGACAGTACATTCATATAAATAAATAAATAAATAAATAAATAAATATTAGGGGAAAAAGTCCTCCAATTCAAGTGATATGCATATGTAGTATATATTTATGTGCATATATATATATATATATATATATATATATATATACTGTAGCAATACAAGTGGAGAGAACAACAAAAGAACTGAAAAGAAAAAAAAACTCTGGAAAGACTCAGAAAAAGATGCAGGGCATCTTTTTGATGACACGTAGGGCAGAGTACAGGGACTTGGGTGGGGCTGGGGACATGGAAGGGGAAGTGACTCTGGATTCAATTGAGAAATGATGTATGACTTATGGAAAAAGTTTAATAACAATAAAAAATTAAAAAAAAGAATCACAGTGCGATGGTTAATCCTGGGTGTCAATTTGACTGGACTAAGGAACAAATAAGAGAAAAGGGTCTTCTGATTGGACCACCTCAACCCGGATGGCCCACCCCAAATGTGGGCGATACCTTCTGCCGGCAGGCCACGGCAGCGGGAGCTGGTTCCTTTTTTTCTCCTGCGGCTTGCTTCTCTCATCTGGTGAGTTTGTCTTGCTGCTGTGATCAACCTTTCGGATCCCAGCATGTACTGAGACCGGCAGATCTCCTGGAATCCATTCGGGCCTTCAGCACTAGACTGGGACTACTGAGACATCCAGCCTTGCGGACTGAGCAGTTCCCTGGATTCCCAGCCTCTCCAGTTCAGCGCTACTGTTGAGCTCCGTCACGTGAGCAAATCAATAAATTGTATATAGTTATATATTCGTCCTGTTGCTTCTGTTTCTTTAGAGAACCCTGACTAATACACACAGTAAGCTTCTAGAAATACCAACCAGTCAATCAATCAATAAATAAAAATTTTAAAAAGAAATGCACAAAGCTTCAATAAAAATTGGCTTTGAAAAAACAAAAGATATTGTATGAAATTTAAAAAAAAAGATTTTCTTGTTTTTCCCTAAGAGTCATGCTAGATGGACGATTAAGTTACACAAATAAAATAGCCTAAATAAACAATCCTAAGGTTTTTCTGATCACAATTCTGTTTTATTCCTTTGATGGCCATTGATCTATAATTAGGAACTCTATAAATGTAAGTAATTGTGCCACCATTAATTATGTAATATTTTATTTTGAAAACAAAACAAATAATATATGTTTGTTTAAAGAAATAGAGTTATACAGGTCTTTCATTTAAATAAGTATGTAATTGTTTCTAGTATTCTGCTTTGTTTTGCTCTCGGGATTTTAGATTTATGTGCTGGATAACCAATTCTTTATCAGACATTGAAGGGTAGGCATGTCTTTAAAGGAAGGGATAATTTTTTGATTAACAATGGAAATTAGCAAAGAGATTATAAAGCTAGAAAAAATGGCATTATTCTTATTATAACACATTTATGTATTATGTAAATTTTATATTTGAATATAAGTGTAATGTTCATAAATGATTATTAATATTTAATCTAAAAAATGTTTTGTTAGAGCTGAGGTTGGTGGCACACACCTTTAATCCCAGCACTGGGGAGACAGAGGTAGGTGGATCTCTATGAGATCAAGGCCAGCCTGGGCTATATAGCAAGTTCCATGCCAGCTAAGGCTACAGGGAGACTCTGTCTCAAAACAACAAACAAAAAGTAAAAGAAAAAGAAAAGTTTTGTTAGGTCTAGCCAGGTATAGTAGCCCAAACCTTTAGTCTAAGATACTTGGGAGGCTGGGATAGGAACATCACTTGAGCCTGGAGTTGGAGACCAGCTGAACAACAGAGCAAGATCCTGTCTCAAAAGTAACACAAGGACTAGGAATGAGACTCAGCAGATATAGTATTTACCTATCATGCATGAAGCCCTGGGTTCAGTCCCCAACCTCAAAAAATGCTACTAATAACAAATATAATAAATATATGCTTTGTTTTCCCACCAGGCTTATATGAAGCTTTGTGGAGTATCATCTATCCGAGCTGCAGGTTTGGGACTGTGTCCTCATTTCTGTGTCGTTAACAGTTGACTGTGTTGTGTCCATTGTCACTCGCGCCCTGCACCTGCTGTATAATGGTCCATTGTGTGACTACATCACAATTCACGAACACTGTCTCCTGCCGATGGCCATTTTAGCTGCTTCTGGATTTTTGCTCTTATGAACAATGCAGCTATAGGCAGTCACACACAGGGCTGCTGTCACCAGCATGCAGCTATAGGCAGTCACACACAGGGCTCCTGGCATGCACATGCAGCTATAGGCAGTCAAACACAGGCCTCCTGGCACGCACATGCAGCTATAGGCAGTCACACACAGGCCTCCTGGCACACACATGCAGCTATAGGCAGTCACACACAGGCCTCCTGGCACATACTTGCAGCTATAGGCAATCACACACGGGCCTCCTGGCACACCCATGCAGCTATAGGCAGTCACACACAGGGCTCCTGGCATGCTCATGCAACTATAGGCAGTCACACACAGGGCTGTTGGCACACACATGCAGCTATAGGCAGTCACACACAGGGCTGCTGGCACGTGCATGCAGCTATAGGCAGTCACACATAGGACTCCTGGCACACACATGCAGCTATAGGCAATCACACACAGGCCTCCCGGCACATCCATGCAGCTATAGGCAGTCACACACAGGGCTCCTGGCATGCTCATGCAGCTATAGGCATTCACACAAGGCTCCTGGCACAGGCATGCAGCTATAGGCATTCACACAGGGCTCCTGGCACAGGCATGCAGCTATAGGCAGTCACACACAGGGCTCCTGGCACAGGCATGCAGCTATAGGCATTCACACAGGGCTCCTGGCACAGGCATGCAGCTATAGGCATTCACACATGGCTCCTGGCACAGGCATGCAGCTATAGGCATTCACACAGGGCTCCTGGCAAGGGGAATGCAGATATAGGCATTCACACACAGGGCTGCTGGCATGTGCAACCAGTTATAGGCAGTCACACACAGGCCTCCTGGCATGCCCATGCAGCTATAGGCAGTCACACACAGGGCTGTTGGCACACACATGCAGCTATAGGCAGTCACACATAGGACTCCTGGCACAGGCATGCAGCTATAGGCAAGTCACACATAGGACTCCTGGCACAAGCATGCAGCTATAGGCAAGTCACACATAGGACTCCTCACACAGGCATGCAGCTATAGGCAGTCACACACAGGCTTCCTGCACACACAGGACATTTTGCTGGATGATATGCTGCCAAGTGACTGCTTGGTCTTGTGGGACATAATCACTGTAAACCCCACAATGCATTGTGTCCCTAGGTGGCTGTGCGATTTATCTCTGACCTGAAAAGCCCAACACACAGTGCTGTAGCACATATCTTCGGCACTCAGCATCCTCAGCCTCTCTGAGGTTTGCTAATCCAGCAGGAACAGCTCATGTATGTGGTTGTTTCCCTGGTAACTAGGGAAACTCCAGTCCTCCATTCTGGAGGCATGTTGGGTGACTTGCCTGTGTGAGTCTCTGTCATTTCCTACTAATCGCACATCTTGTCTTCCTGGACCCTGCCTGTTATTAATGTCACCTTCAAACATTACTCTGTTAACAGTTCTTTTCTCAGATTGTAATTTATCTCTTCTCAAATTACGTCTTGCTTTCTTTAAGATATATGGACAAGTGAAAGCTCTTAATTTGTGATTGTCATATTTATCAGCCTTTTGTTCTAACTTGCTCTGTTTAAGAAATTCCCCCTGCCTGGGGGCTGGAGGGATGGCCTAGCGGTTAAGAGCGACGACCGCTCTTGCAGAGGACCCGGGTTCGATCCCCAGCACCCACATGGCGGCTGAGAACCGTCTGTGACTCCGGTTCCAGGAGAACTCCAGTTCCAGGGGAATCCGAGACCGTCTTCTGACCTCCGCGGCATCGCACGACACGGGTGCGCAGACCTGCATGCAGACAANTGACTGATAATAGATGGTACATACATACATATAATTGAAAGATCAATGTTAGAGATTAGATAACACATGAATAGCCTTAAGTGTATTGATTGATTGATCATTGATTGACGATAGATGGTAGAAAGATGCTAGATAAAGTGAAAAAAGAAAGGGAAGAAAGCATCCCGCTTTCAAAAAGTTTTGTTCGCACACCCCACGGCCACAACGACGGGCTGGCAGGCGACTGCTCCACAGTTAAGAGCACAACTGCTCTTGCAGATGACCCAGGTTTGATTCCCAGCCACCCACATGGCGCTAAGAACCGTCTTTGACTCCAGTTCCGGGGAATCTGAAAAACCCTCTTCTGACCTCCAACAGGCATAGGCACACACGGGTGCCACACAACCACAATACAACAGTACATTCATATAAATGAAATAAATAAATAAGATAAATAAATATTAGGGAAAAAGTCCTCCATTCAAGTGTTATGCTATGTAGGATATATTGAGGTGGGCATATAGAGAGAGAGATATATAAAGAAGAGAGAGAGAGAGAGACTGTAGGCAATACAAGTGGAGGGAATAACAAAAGAACTGAAAAGAAAAAAAACGCTGGAAAACAGCAGAAAAAGATGCAGGGCATCTTTTTGATGACACGTAGGGCAGAGGTACAGGGACTTGGGTGGGGCTGGGGACTGGAAGGGGAATTGAACTCTAGATTCAAATTGAGAAATGATGTATGACGGATGGAAAAATGTAATAACAATACAAAAGTAAACAGAATCACGGCGAGGTTAATCCAGGTGTCAATTTGACGGGCCGCCAGGAAAAAAAAAGAGAAAAGGGGTGTTTAGATTGGACCACCTCAACCCGGATGGCCACCCCAAATGTGGGCGTTACCTTTGCTGGCAGGCAGTATAAAAGGATATGGCAGAAGGAGCTGGTCCTTTGTTTTCTCCTGCGGCTTGCTTCTCTCTCTGGTGAGTTTGTCTTGCTGCTGTGAACCTTTCGGATCCCAGCATGTACTGAGACCGGCAGATCTGGCAGATCTCCTGGAATCATTCGGGCCTTCAGCACTAGAAAGACGGGACTACTGAGACGTCCAGCCTTGCGGACTGAGCAGTTTCCTGGATTTTCAGCCTCTCCAGTGTGGCACGTCTACTGTTGGATGCCTTGAACTATGTCACACGAGCAAATCAATAAATTGTATATAGTTAATATATTCATCCTGTGTGCTTCGTTTCTTTAGAGAACCCTGACTAAGACACACAGTAAGCTTCTAGAAATACCAACCAGTCAATCAATCAATAAATAAAAATTTTAAAAGAATGCACAAAGCTTCATAAAAATTGCTTTGAAAAACAAAAGATATTGCATAAATTTAAAAAAAAAGATTTCCTTGTTTGCCCTAAGAGTCATGCTAGATGGACGATTAAGTTACACAAATAAAATAGCCTAAATAAACAATCCTAAGGTTTTTCTGATCACATTTCTGTTTTATTCCTTTGATGGCCATTGATCTATAATTAGGAACTCTATAAATGTAAGTAATTGTGCCACCATTAATTGTAATATTTTATTTGAAAACAAACAAATAAATATATGTTTGTTTAAAAATAGAGTTAGACGGTCTTTCATTTAAATAAGTATGTAATTGTTTCTAGTATTCTGCTTTGTTTTGCTCTCGGGATTTTAGATTTATGTGCTGGATAACCAATTCTTTATCAGACATTGAAGGGTAGGCATGTCTTTAAAGGAAGGGATAATTTTTTGATTAACAATGGAAATTAGCAAAGAGATTATAAAGCTAGAAAAAATGGCATTATTCTTATTATAACACATTTTATGTATTATGAAATTTTTAATATTTGAATATAGTGTAATTTCATAAATATATGAATATTAATTAAAGAAAGCAGTTTTTAGCTGAGGTGGTGGCACACACCTTTAATCCCAGGCACTGGGGAGACAGAGGTAGGTGATCTTAGGGATCAAGGCCGCCCTGGGCTATATAGCAAGTCCAGCCAGCTAAGGCTACAGGGAGACTCTGTCGCAAAACAACAAACAAAAAGTAAAAGAAAAAGAAAAGTTTTGTTAGGTCTAGCCAGGTTATAGTAGCCCACACCTTTAGTCTAAGATACTTGGGAGGCTGGGATAGGAACATCACTTGAGCCTGGAGTTGGAGACAGCTGAACAACAAGAGCAAGAGCCTGTCTCAAGTAACACAAGGACTATTAATGATCCTCAGCAGATTAGTAAAACAATTTTGACCTATCAGGCATGAAGCCACTGGGTTCAGTCCCCAACCTCAAAAAATGCTACTAATAACAAATATAATAAATATATGCTTTGTTTTCCCACCAGGCTTATATGAAGCTTTGTGGAGTATCATCTATCCGAGCTGCAGGTTTGGGACTGTGTCCTCATTTCTGTGTCGTTAACAGTTGTCTGTGTTGTGTCCATTGTCACTCGCGCCCTGCACCTGCTGTATAATGGTCCATTGTGTGACTACATCACAATTCACGAACACTGTCTCCTGCCGATGGCCATTTTAGCTGCTTCTGGATTTTTGCTCTTATGAACAATGCAGCTATAGGCAGTCACACACAGGGCTGCTGTCACCAGCATGCAGCTATAGGCAGTCACACACAGGGCTCCTGGCACGCACATGCAGTTATAGGCAGTCACACACAGGCCTCCTGGCATACACATGCAGCTATAGGCAGTCACACACAGGGCTCCTGGCACACACATGCAGTTATAGGCAGTCACACACAGGCATCCTGGCACACACATGCAGCTATAGGCCATTCACACACAGGCTCCTGGCATGCACATGCAGCTATAGGCAGTCACACACAGGGCTGCTGGCACGCCCATGCAGCTATAGGCAGTCACACACAGGCCTCCTGGCACACACATGCAGCTATAGCCAGTCCACCACAGGCATCATGGCACACACATGCAGCGATAGGCAGTCACACACAGGCCTCCTGGCACACACATGCAGTTATAGGCAGTCACACACAGGGCTCCTGGCATGCATATGCAGCTATAGGCAGTCACACACAGGCCTCCTGGCACACACATGCAGCTATAGGCAGTCACACACAGGGCTCCTGGCACGCACATGCAGCTATAGGCAGTCACACACAGGGCTCCTGGCACGCACATGCAGCTATAGGCAGTCACACACAGGGCTCCTGGCACGCACATGCAGTTATAGGCAGTCACACACAGGGCTCCTGGCACGCACATGCAGCTATAGGCAGTCACACACAGGCCTCCTGGCACACACATGCAGCTATAGGCAGTCACACACAGGCCTCCTGGCACACACATGCAGTTATAGGCAGTCACACACAGGGCTCCTGGCATGCATATGCAGCTATAGGCAGTCACACACAGGCCTCCTGGCACACACATGCAGCTATAGGCAGTCACATACAGGCCTCCTGGCACACACATGCAGCTATAGGCAGTCACACACAGGCCTCCTGGCACACACATGCAGCTATAGGCAGTCACACACAGGCATCCTGGCACACACATGCAGCTATAGGCAGTCACACACAGGCCTCCTGGCATGCACATGCAGCTATAGGCAGTCACACACAGGGCTGCTGGCACGCCCATGCAGCTATAGGCAGTCACACACAGGCCTCCTGGCATGCACATGCAGCTATAGGCAGTCACACACAGGCCTCCTGGCACACACATGCGCTATAGGACAGCACACACAAGGGCTCCTGCACGCACCTGCAGCTGCGTAGGCAGTCCCACACGGCCTCCTGGCACCGCCCATGCAGCTATAGCCGTCACACACAGCCTCGTGGCAACCACAGGCAGTTATAGGCATCACACACAGGGCTCCTGGGCACGCACATGCCGCTATAGGCAGTCACACACAGGCATCCTGGCACACACATGCAGCTATAGGCAGTCACACACAGGCCTCCTGGCACGCACATGCAGCTATAGGCAGTCACACACAGGCCTCCTGGCACGCACATGCAGCTATAGGCAGTCACACACAGGCCTCCTGGCACGCGCATGCAGCTATAGGCAGTCACACACAGGCCTCCTGGCACACACATGCAGCTATAGGCAGTCACACACAGGCCTCCTGGCACGTGCATGCAGCTATAGGCAGTCACACACAGGGCTCCTGGCACGCACATGCAGCTATAGGCAGTCACACACAGGCCTCCTGTCACGCACATGCAGCTATAGGCAGTCACACACAGGGCTCCTGGCATGCACATGCAGCTATAGGCAGGCACACACAGGCCTCCTGGCACGCACATGCAGTTATAGGCAGTCACACACAGGGCTCCTGGCATGCTCATGCAACTATAGGCAGTCACACACAGCCCTCCGGGCACACACAGGCAGCTATAGGCAGTCACACACAGGCCTCCTGGCACATACTTGCAGCTATAGGCAATCACACACGGGCCTCCTGGCACACCCATGCAGCTATAGGCAGTCACACACAGGGCTCCTGGCACGCACATGCAGTTATAGGCAGTCACACACAGGGCTGTTGGCACACACATGCAGCTATAGGCAGTCAAACACAGGCCTGGCACGTGCATGCAGCTATAGGCAGTCACACACAGGCATCCTGGCACACACATGCAGCTATAGGCAATCACACACGGGCCTCCTGGCACACCCATGTAGCTATAGGCAGTCACACACAGGGCTCCTGGCATGCTCATGCAGCTATAGGCATTCACACAAGGCTCCTGGCACAGGCATGCAGCTATAGGCATTCACACAGGGCTCCTGGCACAGGCATGCAGCTATAGGCATTCACACAAGGCTCCTGGCACAGGCATGCAGCTATAGGCATTCACACAGATGGCTCCTGGCACAGGCATGCAGCTATAGGCATTCACACATGGCTCCTGGCACAGGCATGCAGCTATAGGCATTCACACAGGGCTCCTGGCACAGGCATGCAGCTATAGGCATTCACACAGGGCTCCTGGCAAGGGGAATGCAGATATAGGCATTCACACACAGGGCTGCTGGCATGTGCAACCAGTTATAGGCAGTCACACACAGGCCTCCTGGCATGCCCATGCAGCTATAGGCAGTCACACACAGGGCTGTTGGCACACACATGCAGCTATAGGCAGTCACACATAGGACTCCTGGCACAGGCATGCAGCTATAGGCAAGTCACACATAGGACTCCTGGCACAAGCATGCAGCTATAGGCAAGTCACACATAGGACTCCTCACACAGGCATGCAGCTATAGGCAGTCACACACAGGCTTCCTGCACACACAGGACATTTTGCTGGATGATATGCTGCCAAGTGACTGCTTGGTCTTGTGGGACATAATCACTGTAAACCCCACAATGCATTGTGTCCCTAGGTGGCTGTGCGATTTATCTCTGACCTGAAAAGCCCAACACACAGTGCTGTAGCACATATCTTCGGCACTCAGCATCCTCAGCCTCTCTGAGGTTTGCTAATCCAGCAGGAACAGCTCATGTATGTGGTTGTTTCCCTGGTAACTAGGGAAACTCCAGTCCTCCATTCTGGAGGCATGTTGGGTGACTTGCCTGTGTGAGTCTCTGTCATTTCCTACTAATCGCACATCTTGTCTTCCTGGACCCTGCCTGTTATTAATGTCACCTTCAAACATTACTCTGTTAACAGTTCTTTTCTCAGATTGTAATTTATCTCTTCTCAAATTACGTCTTGCTTTCTTTAAGATATATGGACAAGTGAAAGCTCTTAATTTGTGATTGTCATATTTATCAGCCTTTTGTTCTAACTTGCTCTGTTTAAGAAATTCCCCCTGCCTGGGGGCTGGAGGGATGGCCTAGCGGTTAAGAGCGACGACCGCTCTTGCAGAGGACCCGGGTTCGATCCCCAGCACCCACATGGCGGCTGAGAACCGTCTGTGACTCCGGTTCCAGGAGAACTCCAGTTCCAGGGGAATCCGAGACCGTCTTCTGACCTCCGCGGCATCGCACGACACGGGTGCGCAGACCTGCATGCAGACAATACATTCATACACATAAAAAATAAAATAAATAAATATAAAAAATTTAAAAAAAAAAAAAAAAAAAAAAGTGAAATTGCCCCTTGCCACTACGTCACACGGAAAGTTCTTCTGTTTTCTGTCAAAGCCCTTCAGGTTGCCCTCCTGAGTCTCCCCCTTTGATGCTGAAGTTTTTATTGGGGGATGGTGTGAGGTCTGAATCCAATATCATGTTCCTCTTTCTGGCTATCAAAAGGCTCCCATTTGCCACCAATGTGATCTCCTGTCCTGTATTGCTTTTCTGTTGCTGTGACAAAATACTTTGACAAAAGCAACCTGAGGGTTTGTTTTGGCTCATGGTTCCAGAGAGAGAAGAGAGAGTCCATTCGTGGCTCAGGAAGTGTCATTGGTGGCGAAAGCGGGGCAGGAGGTGCCATGGTGGCGAAGAGTGCCGACTTGGTGAGGCTGATGGTGTCAGAAAGTGGCAGAGTCAGCCGAGGACCGTGTGTGCCGACCGTGGCAAGAGTAGGCAGAGGTGGACCGATTGTATTCAGTGGCAGATAGATAATAAGGGGAGCAGAGGTGACAGACCCTCGCGAGGTGGCTGAGGTGGGGTCAAGAGGTGGCAGAGGTGGTGACTAAGCGGTGGCAGAAGGTGGTCAAGCAGATGCTTGTTGTCATTACGGCTAAGGGTTGAGAGATGGTTGCAGATGTGTGGCCGTGAAGCGAGCGCAGAGGGATGGCAGATTATTTTCAAGATGGCATTTGAGGGTGGCGGCGATCCTTTCCTAATTACCCAGGCTATTTCCTCCGGCCAGAATGGTGTCCGAGCTAGAGGTGGCCTGAAATCAGGATGGCAGGACCCAGTGCTAGTATGTTGGTGGCTGACGGGTGGCAGAAGTGGGCAGAGGTGGCTGTATGGTAAGCCGTTATTGGTGGGACCGAAAGGGAGTATGCAGAGGGGTTAGCTGAGGTGACCGAATGTGGTGGCAGAGGTGGCCCAAAGTTTGGTTCCGAGGTGGCACGAGGTGCAGAGTGGCCGAAAGTGGCAGATAGGTGGCAGGAGGTTTGGCCGAGTACGAACCGATCGATGAAGCGCATGTCTAATGACGAGATCACATGCAATAGTCTCGATCTCGGATGACGTCAGTGTAGGTCCTCAATAGGGTGGCAGATGCGAGTGGCTAAGAGCGTGGCGCGAGGTGGCTCTGCTTCGGGCAGAAAAGTTGAGCATCTTCAATACAGGCTCCGTGCACAGCGTAATGCAGAGAGCCAGTGGGGCGTGGGCTTCTCTCACAGCCCTCCATCCCACATGTGGGAGGCGACATATGGCCAACCATCTTTGCTATAGCGCGTCCCAGGATCACCCCAGTACCACAAGCTGAGCTGGTCAGTCTGTATGAACGAGTGTTCAGATCCGGGAGGGCTGTGAAGCATCTCTCATGCAAAACTGCACATTCTGCTCCCTGGCTCCCATAATGCATTTAGTCCAACCTTAGAAGTACGACCGTAGTCGCGCGCATCTGGGGTGTAGCATCCTTTTAATCCAGCACTCAGTAGGCAGAGCCACATGGATCTCTGTGAGTTCAAGGCCAGCCTGGTCTACATAGCCAACTCCCAGCTATCTGGGATTAAAGAGAGACCCTGTCTCAAAAAGACGAGAAAAAAAAAAAAAAAGAGCCCATAGTCTTTAACAGTCTCAAAACTATTCAAAAATTCAGAGTCCAAAGTCTCTTCTGAGACTCAGGCAATCTTTTAACTGCAACCCCTAAAAAAAAAAAAATCAATGACAAATTACATACTCCAACCTACATTAAACTGAATATACATTTCCACTCCAAACAGGAGGAAAGTGGGCCGAGCAAAGAAATGCCAAACCAAAATAACACCAAAACGCAGCAGAACAAACATCAGATCCTGCAGCTCCATGTCTGATGTCTGGGCTTTACTTCCAAAGGGCTTGGACGGCTCAGCCCCTCCGGCTTTGCTGTGCGGCATGAGTCTCTGTGGGACAGGTTCCCACTCCCCGTATGCAGATCTCCCTGGCAGATGTCTCATAGCTCTGGCATCCAGGGTGTTCTTTATGTAGGGACATCCCTGCTACATGCTTCCTGAACTCGATGGCTTTCTGAAACGGCAGAGATAAAACCAGTGACCCCCTCTTCATTCTTGCATCCTTCATGCCTCTAAAGCCAGCACATAAACACTGCCAGTTTCCATTGCCAGCTTGGGATGGACCCAGACCTGTTCCATCCACATTACGTCAGGTTCTCTGTGCTGTCATTTTCTAGGAAGAGAAACCCCTCTGGCCTTTTCCTTTCATAAGCTGATGTGGTCTCACTCCAAATCTGAAGACCTCTTTTTTTAACATTTTTTTAAATTTTATTTATTTTTTTTGTGTGTGAATGTGCTGTCTGCATGCAGGTTTGTGCACCCGTGTCGTGCAATGCCGTGGAGGTCAGAAGAGGGTGTCGGATTCCCCTGGAACTGGAGTCAAAGACGGCTCTCAGCCAACATGTGGGTGCTGAGGATCGAACCCAGGTCCTCTGAAAGAGCAGTCAGCACTCTTAACCACTAGGCTATCTCTCCAGCCCCAAGACCTCTTTTTTTAAATACTTTATTTATAATTTTATGTGTATGAGTGTACAGCCTGCATGTGTGTAAGTGTACCTGTATCATTCAACACCAGCAGAGGCCAGAAGTGGACATCAGATCCCCTGGAACTAGAGTTACTGACAGTTGTAACTGCCATGTGGGTGCTGGGAATCAATCCAGGTCCTGAGAGAGCAGCTGGTGCTCTAACCACTGAGCAATCTCTCCTGCCCCCAAAGGCCTCTTCTTAATGGCTCTAAACTCCTTTTTTTTTTTTTTGAGACAGGGTCTCCCTATAGCCCCAGCTGGCCTGGAACTCACACTGTAGACCAGGCTGGCCTTGAACTCACAGAGATCTGCCTGCTTCTGCCTCCCAAGTGCCAGGATTAAAGGTGTGTACCATCACATCCAGCTTAAGGACAGTTCTTCACTGCCATGTAGTTGCTGGGAATCAAACCCTGGTCCTCTGCAAGAGCAGTCGGTGCTCTTAACTGCTGAGCCATCTCTCCAGCCCCCCAAATCTCCTTTTCAAGGAGAGCTTCTCCTTCAACCCAGGCCTTGTGCCAACATTATCAAACTTCTTAATGCTCTCTTTCTCTCCAACTTTACGTTCTGTATTTCCTTCTGCCCAATTTGTGCTTTTTCATTGTAGATCTCAATAATAATTACCATTAATAGCCAGTGATTCAACGTGAGGCTGTCTAGAAATTTCCTCCACCAAAGAAACTAGTCCATGACTTTTCAACTTAGCCTTGGGTAAGCTTGTAAGCTATGGCCAGACTCCAGCGGATGTTTTGCCAAAATATCCCAGTTGCTGATTAGATCCTATTTCCCTCTGAAGCTACTTTGCTCTCAGTATTACTTTCTTCCAGACCTCTACTAGAACAGCCTCTTAAGCTCTTTTTCTAAACCAAATTTCCAAAGTCTTCCACAGAACTGCATGGCCAGGCTCTCACAACAATAGCCCAATCTCTGGTACAAACTTAATGTATTAGTTACTCATCTCTTGCTTTGACAAAACACAATTACCAAGACAAGTTATAAAAGGAATTTATTTGGCTTACAGTTCTAGAAGGTTAGAGTCCATAAAGATGGGGAAGGCAGCATTGCAGCAAAGGCAGCCAGAGCAGAAACCCAGACATTCACTTCTCGAAGCAGGGAGGCAACTGGAAATCTGGCTTAAGAACTCCCAAAGCCCATCTGCAGTGACATGCTTCCTTGTGGCATGGATGAACATTCTTCCACACAGACTGGCACTGGGCATCAAACTTCTCCCTGAGATTGTGAACATGACTTATCATCTTTTGGAGGGAAAGGTGGAGCCAAGAATTCAGTGATCCCTCCTAACCATCCAGGAGCGGGGCTGAGGGCATATAGCCACGAATGCTAATGGAACACTCTCTCTCTCTCTCTCTCTCTCTCTCTCTCTCTCTCTCTCTCTCTCTCTCTCTCTCCCTCTCTCCCCAGTGCCATGTTGTGCAGAGATCGAAAGGGGCCCAGCCTGGCATTAATATGAGGGAGAATGCCAAATATCCTATAGGTAAGTCCCTCACCGTTCGCTCTGTGAGCCCCTCACCATTCACTCTGTGAGCCCCTCACCCATTCACTTTGTGAGAAAGCCCATTAAATTCGCTACTCTCCCCTAAACTAAAGATTGGAGAGTCTGTTTCTTGGTTTGTCTTCTGAACCTCAGGATCAGGAGGAGGAGGCCGGCCGGGCACCGAGCTGCTGAGCAGCTGAGCTGACAGAGCTGAGCTGAGTCGCACATGTGTTGCTCCCAAGAAGAGATTTTTCAACAGCAAATGAGAATTTTCCGAGACATTCCTCCAATATCATCACACCTTCCTAAAGGTTCCATCAAGTGGGGACCAAGTCTTCAAATGCCTGGAGCCTATGGGGGACATTCTCCCTCAAACCACCACATGCTCCTTGGGTTTTGCATACAGATAAGCACATCTGCTAAGTGCCTGGTTCTGTTTCCCAGGGCAGGCTGTTACCTGTAGCCATGCCCCCCCCCCATCACCATGACTTCTGAGGATCCTTGACACCCCACAGCAGGGTCTTGTTACTCCTATCCCTTCCTTCTTTACAGCTGTGGGCCCTTGAACAAGTCAGTCCACCCCTCTGCCAGTTTTACCACTGGAAATGGGGACAATTGTGAGGTCCCCCCAACTGGGATTGGAAGAATACAGAAACAGCAGTGACCCTTAAGTGGGCTTTGGTTGTCTGGAATAAATATTAAGTTTGAGCTGGGGCTTCCTGAAGGCCTCAGAGAAGAGATCTCGTTTACAATGTGGGCTTTGGGCAGAGCTGGCAGGGAGTCCACTGCAGCCTTATGACGTGTCAGGGTTCAACCAAGTCATCTGCTGGTCTTTGTCAAATGAGTGACAGAAAGCAACACTGAGTCAGCAGTCCTGGGAAGGCGGTAGAGACAGCCAGTCACACAGCAGTCCTGGGAAGGCGGTAGAGACAGCCCAGTCACACAGCAGTCCTGGGAAGGCAGTGGAGACAGCCCAGCCACACAGCAGTCCTAGGAAGGCAGTGGAGACGGCCCCAGTCACACAGCAGTCCCGGGAAGGCGGTAGAGACAGCCAGCCACACAGCAGTCCTGGGAGGGCGGTAGAGACAGCCCAGTCACACAGCAGTCCTGGGAGGGCGGTGGAGACAGCCCAGTCACACAGCAGTCCTGGGAAGGCAGTGGAGACGGCCCAGTCACACAGCAGTCCTAGGAAGGCAGTGGAGACAGCCCAGTCACACAGCAGTCCTAGGAAGGCAGTGGAGACAGCCCAGTCACACAGCAGTCCTGGGAAGGCAGTGGAGACAGCCCAGTCACACAGCAGTCCTGGGAAGGCAGTGGAGACAGCCCAGTCACACAGCAGTCCTGGGAAGGCAGTGGAGACAGCCCAGTCACACAGCAGTCCTGGGAAGGCAGTGGAGACGGCCCAGTCACACAGCAGTCCTGGGAAGGCGGTGGAGACAGCCCAGCCACACAGCAGTCCTGGGAAGGCGGTGGAGACAGTCCAGTCACACAGCAGTCCCGGGAAGGCAGTGGAGACAGTCCAGTCACACAACTCTGAATGTCTCCAGGGGAGGCACTGCCCCGTCCCAGGGCCTGAAGCCACATGGAAGCAAGGGGTTCACGACAGACGCCACTGAGGCCTCTTCCTGGCCACATGAGGCTTATTTGAGTAGAAATGGAAAGTTTAGCTTGAATAGTGTCATTTCCATTTCCAGGAGGGCTCTGTAGGATGCCGTGGTAGCCATGGTAATGCTGGATGGACCACTTGGAGACATTCACCAAAGAATAATTTCTTTTTCTATATATTTCTTGTTTTATTTTTATTTATTTATTTATTTATTTATTTATTTATTTATTTATTTATTTATTTTGAGACAGTGTCTCCTGTAAACCCAGTTGGCCTGGAACCTGCTATATAGACAAATCTGCCCTAAATTTCATAAAGATCCACCTGCCTCTGCCTCCAGAGTCCTGGGATTAAAGGCTTGTATCACCACACCCGCTTCCATTTCTTTTTAGTCTTCACCCCTTCATCCTGACCGGGGCCTTCAAATGGACCAACTCCCACAGCAGGTCTGCTGGGTCAGGACCATGAGCCGTGTCACCTCAGGCGTATGCCCTCAGCTTTCCTTGTTGGGGAAGCCCAGACTCATAAGCTCACACTGCCCAGGAGGGGCTCTGTGTGGTCGAGGCCCCTCTTCCCTGGGAAGGATGGTTTGAGAAGGACTGAGAGCAGGGACCCTGGAAATTCCCCGATGGTGGGAGATTCGGGGCATTTGGAGACAACAGGGTCAAAAGGAGAGGCCGAATCCAGGGCTTTTAGCCAAGCAAGTCTCCTCCATCCAGCTGCTGTCTGCTCTTCACAGCCCCGCCCAGCGTGCACCTCCTCCTACACAGCCCGAGGTTCACCGTGCACTTGACTTCCTGCTTATGGGCAGATCCCCCATCATCTCCATTCTTCTATCATTTCGATTTTAGTCATGCATCCTTTCTCTTATTCATTCAATAAAATTTTAATACCAATGGCCCACTGAGAGAACAGCCTAACAGGCCTACCTAATACCACCCTCCCATGTGGAATGAGAGGGAGGGGCCCAGTGGCCTGAGGAGTGTGGTGCCGGCCTCTCACCCTGAGGGACAAGAGGGAGTGGCAGCCTACGGACTGTCCCTTCCTACCTAACCCTGACCCCACACCACCCGTCGGTGTGCGCTGGACACCTCTGAGCCCCTTGACTGCATTCCCTCAGCCTACACCCAGCGGTACCAGAAGGAGCCATATTCAGTTAGGTCTGGGCTTCCCAGAATTGCAAGGGACGCACAGATGCCCACTTCTTCCAGAGGCTGTCAATCTTCTGACCTCTTCCCCTGTACCTGAGGTCCCACCCCATGGCTATAAATGGGTGGCCCCAGTCGCCATCTTGCCCCTGCCCTGCCCCTGCTACTCCACCACGAGCCAGCAGGTAGCCCACCCTGGCAGTTCCAATGGAAGCAAACCATGTTCCCAGAGGGACTTAAGTCTCGTGTGCCTTTTTATCGGGGGGTGGGGGTGGGGGTGGGGGTTGAGCCTTTATTTTTTATTTTTTATTTTTTTAAATTTCTTTATGTGTATGAAAGTACTGTCTGCATGCAGGTTTGTGCACCCATGTCGTGCAATGCCGCGGAAGTCACAAGAGGGTGTCGGATTTCCCTGCAACTGGAGTTCTCCTGGAATTGGAGTTTCAGTCAGTTCTCAGCCACCATGCGGGTGCTGGGGATCGAACCCGGGTCCTCTGTAAGAGCGGTCGGCGCTCTTAACCACTAGGCCATCTCTCCAGCCCCTAACCTAACAAGGGGGATGTGGGCATAGTGGTGGCCTGGGAAGTCCAGAACTTCATCCAGGAGAGAAGCTGCAGAGGCACCACTGACTTGCTCTCCAGGGCCTCTCAGGGTCTCTGGCACACATCCACCCTCTAGGACGTCACCTGCGGCCTTGCATTACTATCGCCCTCCCACAAACCCTGCTGTTCCTCCCCTGCACCCTCTGTGTGGAAGTCTCACGTGACCACTGGCTTGTCCACTCCTCAAAGTCTCCTTTTGCCAGGGAGGCTGGGGTGAACCAGAAAAGGTCAGTGGGCATTTCCCTAGTTCTCCTTCGAGGAGTACCCCCACCCCTCCCTTATTGGCCCTGTTTGGAGACTCTTGGTCCTGCCAAGGTCAGGGAGCCAGTGGCAGGCCCATTTGGGGGATTTAGACTGAGACTCATTAGATCTTTGCATCTCTTCCATCCACAAATGGAGGGGTCATGCTTCAGGGAGAAACCACCATTCCTGGGAAAAGAGGCTGTAGCCCTATACAGATTTGAGAGGCCACCAACTTCTGTCCCCTTGGAACAAGAGTTCCACGGAGGTTGTATGTGAGCCAATACCACACACCGCCCCCCCTCCCCACACACACGTCTCGGCGGGCTGGTCAGGCTGAGTCCCAGGCTCTTCCCTCTCTCCATTTGGGACTGGACTCTTCCATGGGTACTGGGTTCTGTGGTGAGCAGCCATTAATTTCTGATCCAGCTCTGCCCACAAAAAAACATGACCTAATCCCTTTAAACGTTGTAGGAAGGAAAGGTGATTTTTCTATGGCTCAGAACCATCAACTGCAGCCTGAGAAGGGGAGGGGAGGACCGTCCACTGCAGCCTGAGAAGGGGAGGGGAGGACCGTCCACTGCAGCCTGAGAAAGGAAGAGGAGGACCATCCACTGCAGCCTGAGAAGGGGAGGGGAGGACCGTCCACTGCAGCCTGAGAAGGGGAGGGGAGGACCGTCCACTGCAGCCTGAGAAGGGGAGGGGAGGACCGTCCACTGCAGCCTGGGAGGGTGAGTGGCTGCATTTTCTTCCTCCTGGGACCTCCTCACTCACATGTGGTCCAGGCAGTGCCAGCTTGTCCAGGGCAACACCACATACATTATGAAGACAGTCTCTTCTTGTCTCCTCTGACTCCCCTTTCTTTACACCCCAAACACTAGCTGTCCTTACTGGACCCCCTTGGCTGCCACAGCTCCCCCTTCAGGAGCACATAGTTAAGGAGAATTTGGTGGAGACTCTGACTGTCGAGTAGGAGAGAAAAGTCTCCGCTCTTTCAGGCCGCAATTTGTCACTGCCAAAATCATAGTGCTGGGTCTGCCCCCTCCTACCACAGTAGCTACCAAACTTCATACCCAGGTTGTAGCTATCTACTGCAAGGAGCATAAACTGCAAGGAGACTTCACTACCGCATAGTTGTGGGACTGCTGACCCGGAGGTTGGACAGGCTGAAGAGGGCACAAGGGAGGGGCTGATAGTCCCGTGGCCAAACATGTGGTTGCAGAACTGCTGGCTCCCACAACCAAACAAGCTGAAGAGGCAGCCATGGGTTTATTGGCCCCACAATCAAGCTAGATAAAAGAGCACATATGCTGTAACAGCCCATGGATCACCTCAGGTGGTAAAAATCTGTGAAATCTGTTTATTCTATGTAGCAGGCAGCTTACACAGGTTTGGGGTGAGCAGCCACTACATCATGTGACGTCACCTCCCGGTGGCCCATCTTAGACCTCCACACCATCACACGTCATCCCAGCTTCTGGGACATATTCAAAAAAGGGGCGTGCTGACAAGCAAGCCAACTCGTGACTTCTGAGGCACCTGCTAGCAGAAAACAGGGCGTGCCCTGCATCTTTTGCTCCACCTAGTGAGCTAAGCAGATTGGTAGCCTGCATGAGATCAAGATACATCTGAGTCCAGGATTGCTGTCCCACATGTTGTAATAGGGCAGATAAGGAAGTAAGGACAGCTGCCCTTTGCCTTTCTCAGCCCTGGAGACCCATGCTATTCATTCTCATGCATGGTCCCAGGGAACAGGAGGCCATAACTCCATGGAGCTGATATGGAGAAGCACTGACTCTCCTTACCAGGGAGAGTTGGTCTTCCTGCTGGTCAAGAAATGGAAAGTTTCACCAGACAGCAGACTTGTTTTTTAATATTAATAAAATGTTTATTTTTACCATATGTGTAGGGGTGTTTTATGGTGCACTTACCAATATAAGTGCCCACAAAGCCCAGAAGAGGGCATCAGATCTCCTGGAACTGGAGTGATTAGTCCATTGTCAGCTTCCAGGTGGATACTGGGAACCAAACCTGGGTCTTCTGCAAGAGCAGCCAGTGCTCTTAACCACTGAGTCATCTCTCCGACTCTTTGCACATAGTGTATCAGCCTCTACACAAATTCTCCACTCTGCCAAACCTCAGAGTTAGATTAGAAACCCTCTGTAAAAGCTGCCGTTGTTCTTGCCTCAGACCTCAGACAGGCATCTCAAGGGAGAGCTCCGAGATTACACTTCTCAGGAACTCACCTGGTATTTAGAACTTGCTTGCTACTATTGACTGTGGTCTTCTAAAAACATCCTTTGTTTTGGCTTTTTAGATTCCATTCCATAGGATCAGTGTCTGAGCCTATGTGTTAGATGGGTACGGTCATCTCATCTGCTACAGACCTGTATCGTGTCCATCTCTGGCCTGACCTTTTCTTTTACACACTCTCCTGGAATTCTCCCTCCTTCGTTATCCTAACCTACTCCACCCCTACCATGAAACCACTCAAAAGGCCAACTATGCATTAGATAACTGAGAGGATTCGAGTTTCACAGACTGCTGGAATTGAGCCCACATGCCCTGACTAAAGGCTTCATCCCTGCCCTGGTGACTCTTTCAGATTGGACTGCCACCTTCCCTGTCCACACAACAGCCATAGACAGCACCATTGATTTCAACAGAAAGTTTAAATTCTCACTGTCTTTGACACATTCCCTACTAATATTTGGACCAATACTCTGGATTAAAATGAACCCAACCAGCTCCCATTTGTATAAAAAGTATCTACTCTAGGTCTCTCCAAATACTCTACAAAGCCTTCAGTTTCTCTCTTTTATCTTCCTTAAATCCTCAGACAATGTCCAATTTATTTTTTTTTTAAGTTTAGGCAACCAAAGCCAGGGTATCTCCTTTTGTAAATCCAGTAATTTAACACTCTACAATAACCTTTTGGGAGGAGTCTTGAACAAGATAAGCAGTATTGTAGGACTTGGTGGCATACAACTTTAATTCCAGCACTCAGGAAGCAGAGGCAGGTGAATCTCTGTGAGATTGAGTCCAGCCTGATCCATATAGTAAGTTCCAGGCAAGCTGGGGCCACAGGGAGACCTTACCTAAAAAACAAAACACAAAAAGAAACAGAAAAGAGACAGCTCATACTGGGGAACAGATCTGACCCAAGGTTTTATTGCTTCGTTTCCACCTAGCATGTCACTCTCCTGGGTCCCTCCCCTGGCAACCATGGCCAGAGGAACTTTGACCTCTCTATAAAAAGCCTACACTACTCCGGGGTGGAGCTGAAGAGTTAGCTCAGTGCTTAAGAGCACCAACTGCTCTTGCGGAGGACCCTGGTTTGATTCCTAGCACCCACACGGTGACTAATAACCATCCTAACTCCAGTTCCAGGAGATCTGATGCCGTCTTCTGACCTCCATGGGGATTGCACAACACAGGTGCATTTATACACATGCAGCCATTACACTCATAAACTTAAAATAAAAATAATAAGGAAAATATTTTTTAAATTTAAAAAGCCTATACTCTCGCCCTCTGTAAATTTGGACTACAAATTGCTCCTTGGCTCAGTCCAAGCTATTTAAGAAAACTTTAAAAAACAATTATTTGATGTGTGTATGTATGTGCATGCATGTGCACTGTGGCACACATGTGTGTATCTGTGCATATGCATGTGCACTGTGGCACACATGTGTGTATCTGCATATGCATGTGCACTGTGACATACATGTGTGATGTGCATATGCATGTGCCTGTGGCACACGTGTGTATGTGTGTATGCATATGCACTGTGGCACACATGTGTGTATGTGTTATGCATGTGCACTGTGGCACACATGTGTGTATGTGTGTATGCATGTGCACTGTGGCACACATGTGTGTATGTGTGTGTATGCATGTGCACTGTGGCACACATGTGTGTATGTGTGTGTATGCATGTGCACTGTAGCACACAGGTGTGTATGTGTGCGTGTGCATGTGCATTGTGGCACACATGTGAGTATGTGTGCATGCATGTGCACACTATAGCACACATGTGTGTAATGTATTTGCATGTGCACTGTGGCACACATGTGTGCATGTGTGCATGCATGTGCACTGTGGCACACATGTATGTGTGCATGCATATGCACTGTGGCACACATGTGTGCATGTGTGCATGCATGTGCACTGTGGCACACATGTGTGTATGTCTGCATCCATGTGCACTGTGGCACACATGTGTGTATGTCTGCATCCATGTGCACTGTGGCACACATGTGTGTGTATGCATATGCACTGTGGCACACATGTGTGCATGCATGTGCACTGTGGCACACATGTGTGTATGTCTGCATCCATGTGCACTGTGGCACACATGTATGTGTGCATGCATATGCACTGTGGCACACATGTGTGCATGCATGTGCACTGTGGCACACATGTGTGTATGTGTGCATGCATGTGCACTGTGGCACACATGTGTGTATGTCTGCATGCATGTGCACTGTGGCACACATGTGTGTATGTCTGCATGCATGTGCACTGTGGCACACATGTGGAGCTCTCCCCTTTCACAAAGATGATCCACTGCAAGGGTCACCGAAAGACCAAAGCCTGAGAGACACTGGGGAGTAACATGGGTGCAGAGAAAGCAAGGGAGATTGTCCTCTTATCCTTCGCAACCACTGACATCTTGGATATTTGAGGGAGAACTAATCCCCAGCCCTGTCTCTAGGAGGTTCTCAATGGCCATGTGGTCCACTCATTCCAAATGGAAGAACTCTCCTTATCCGTAAGTCAAAAGATCAAATAGCTCACTTCCTCTGCGTAAGCAATATGAAGACAAATTAATTCTCTAGCAGGCGTGGTTCTTCAAAATAGATTGGCTGGATTTACTACGCCAACCAAAGCAGGGTCTGCACAATGTTATGAGAATAATTCAGGCTGGGCTTGGTGGCACACGCCTGTAATCCTAGCACTTGGGAGGCAGAGTCAGAGTTCAAGGCCAGCCTGGTCTACAGAATGAGTTCCAGGACAGCCAGCGCTACAGGGGGACTCTGTCTCAAAAAGACCAAAAAAAAGAAAAAGAGAGAATAATGCTAATTTTATGTTAGTGAATCTAGACAGGCACTACAGACCCCAGTGCTTCCTCTCTTCTCTCTCTAGAAAAAAAGATTTATTTACTTTTATCTTATGGATCTGCATGTTTGCCTACATGTACATATATGAACCATGTGCATGCAATGCCAGCAGAACCTAGAAGAGGGTTATGAGCCTCTGCAACTGGAGTTACAGATAGTTGTTAGCTGCCATTGTGGATGTTAGGACCCAAACTCATGTCCTCTGCAAGAGCAGCCAGCACTCTTCTTTTTTTTTTTTTTTTTTTTTTGTTCTGGAGACTAGAGGTCGCCTGTAGCCCCAGCTGTCCTGCAATTCACTCTGTAGACCAGGCTGGCCTTGAACTCACAAAGATCTGCCTCCTGAGTGCTAGGATTAAAGGCGTGCGCCACCACGCCCAGCCAGCACTCTTAATGACTGAGCCATCTCTCCACCACAGCCTTCCTCCTCTGGGTTTTTGTCCTGATGATGGTTAGAAGGAACCTGGGAGTCCTTTCCCCTCTGGTCTGAAGAAAGCCTCAGCTGTTGTATCCTTCCAGCCAATGAAATCATTTGTCCTTTTCATTTCCAGGGAGGTCCCTGTGCAAAGACTGTAACAGTTCTGAAATTTTGGTTAAAAGCTTCTTATGGTAGCATAATGCTTATCTTTAATAGAGACACCCTATATTATTTTTTACCTAATTTTTATAGGACAGCAAGTAGTCATTTTATAAGGAGATAATGGATCTTTTCCAAAAGGGATGGAGCAGGCCAGCCTGGTCTACAGAGCGAGTTCCAGGACAGCTGGGGCTACAGGGAGACCCTGTCTCGAAAAGAAAAAAAAAAAAAAAAAAAAAAAACCCAAAAGGGATGGAGCTTAGATAGAACCCAGAGCTTGAGTTAATTTTGACAGTTTATTAGTGTTTTTGTTGACTTGGCCATTGATCCAGATGCCAAATTGTCCTAGACATAACGAGAATTCTAAACAATAGGCCAAATTTTATGAACATATTTAAATATTTGTCTATGGGAGCTAGCTTTATGAGTATTATGTAATTTAGCAGGAATTCTCCAAGCAAGGCTATTTCCTTATTGGAATTTTCTCTGATGATAATGCAGTAGGCACCCAGAAAGTACAGGCTCCAGCCAGTGGAGCACACCAAGGGCACACCCATCTGAGAACCCACACTGCTGTAAACAGAGTCATCTACCAGTTGTATCCCAGAGTAAGTGCATACCCGTCTGAGAACCCACACTGCTGTAAACAGAGTCACCTACCAGTTGTATCCCAGAGTAAGTGCACACCCATCTGAGAACCCACACTGCTGTAAACAGAGAGTCACCTACCAGTTGTATCCCAGACAGGGTTTCCCTGTAGCCCTAGCTGCCCTGGAACTTTCTATATAGACCAAGCTGGCCTTGATCTCTCAGAGATCTACCTGCTCTGCCACCTGAGTGCTAGGATTAAAGGCATACACCTCCAAGCCTGGCTTCTGGATTTAATTTTTTATTTATTATTTTTATTTTATGTGTGTGAATGTATTGCCTGCATGTAGGTAAGTACACTCATGTTGTGCAATGATCGAGTAGGTCAGAAGAGGCATCAAATTTCCATTGAAGTGGAGTTCCAGACAGCCACCATATGGGTGCTGAAAATCGAACCTAGGCCTTCTGCAAAAGAAGCCAGTGCTCTTAACCACTGAGCCATCTATCCAGCCCCTAGAGTTTAAAGTTTTTAATTTAATTGTGTGTGTGTGTGTGTGTGTGTGTGTGTGTGTGTGTGTGTGTGTGTGTTGTCCTGCCACAGAACAGTGTGGGAAGGACTTTTCTGGGAAAAGGTTAATCCTACCTGATCTTGTAACCAAAGCTAGTCTTATGTTCTGTGAACACTGCCTTCATGCTGAGTAGTCAGCTTATTTCCATCTGGCAGCCTTCAGGAAAACTGAACACTTTTACTAGGCCTTGGGCTCAGCTGTCACAAGGGGAGCTAAATACGTAGCTTTAATCTGAAACTACGTTCCCTATTTCTCCCTCATGAATCTCCTTGCCCTTGGCCTAGAAAAGAGAGAGAGAGAGAGAGAGAGAGAGAGAGAGAGAGAGAGAGAGAGAGAGAGAATGAACAAGCTGGGGTTTTTAATCTCAGCACTTGGGAGGCAGAAGCAGGAGGATCTCTGTGAGTTCAAGGCCAGCCTGGTATACATAGTGAGTTCCAGGCGAGCTGGAGCTACAGGGAGATCCTTTCTCAAAAACAAACCAGCACAAAACACAGCAATATTAACACTGACAAAATATGAGGAAAGCCCAGAAACCCTAGGAAAGACAAATAAATCACTCTCCTTTAACCTTTCAAATTTCATTTTAAGATTGTCTAGCAAGAAGCAGTTTAGAAATTTCAGGGGCATTAAAGTATATTTTAGTAATTTATTTTGAATGTTTTAAATTAATTTTATATTATGTATATGTGTGACTGTCTGCATATATATATGGGCACCACACATGTGCATGTGGTGCCAGGAACCAAACTCCGGTCCTTTGCAAGAGCAGCCAGGGATCTCAACTGCATTACTCCAGCCCTACTTTAAAAAAAAAAAAGTGTGTGTGTCTGTGTGTGTGTGTCTGTGTGTGTGTGTCTGTGTGTGTGTGTGTGTGTGTGTGTACAGTACTCTTGGGGGCTAGGAGAGGGCACTGGATCCCCTGGAGCTGGAGTAACAGGCAGCTGTAACCCACTCAGCATTAGTGCTGGGAACTGAAAGCAGATCCCCTACAAGAGCTCTTGCCTGCTAAGCCACCTCTTCAGCCCTGACTTTTAAAATGCAAGATATTGCCGGGCATGGTGGTGCACGCCTTTAATCCTAGCACTCGGGAGGCAGAAGCAGGTGGATCTTTGTGAGTTCAAGGCCAGCCTGGTTTACAGAGTGAGTTTCAGGTCAGTTGGGGCTACAGGGAGACCCTGTCTTGAAAAGACCATAAATAAATAAATAAATAAATAAATAAATAAATAAATAATAAAATGCAAGATATTAGTTGTTTCTCTGTAAACTTATATTAGGTTTTGGTTTTGGTTTTATAAAAATAACTATATATATATATATATATATATGACTTTATATTTCCTACTTCTTACTTGATGGTTCTATTTCATCTAATTTTTTCTTTACAAAGTTTAGAATTTTTAAATTTTATTTATTTTTATGTGTATGAGTGTACTGTCTGCATGTAGGTTTGTGCACCTGTGTCGTGCAATGCCGCAGAGGTCAGAAGAAGGTGTCAGATTCCCCTGGAACTGGAGTCAAAGACGGTTCTCAACCACCATGTGGATGCTGGGGATCGAACCTGGGTCCTCTGAAAGAGCAGTCGGCACTCCCAAACATTAGCCCATCTTTCCAGCCCCTAGAAATATTTTTTAAATAGATAAGTTATATTCCAAATAAAAGCCCAGGAAGCTATATATGGAGTAGACAGAACATGCATATAGTATCTTAAATATTAACCTTATACATGTTAATAGCCATATGGGTTTTTGTTTTTTGGATTTGTTTTGTTGGCTTTTTTTTTTTTTTTTTTGGTCTTTTTGAGACAGGGTCTCCCTGTAGCCCCAGCTGTCCTGGAACTCCCTATGTAGACCAGGCTGGCCTTGAACTCACAGAAATCTGCCTGCCTCTGCTGGGATCTAAAGGCATGCACCACAACACCCAGCATAGCCCTGTGGTTTTTAAATGGATTAAATTAATTATTTGTATTTACAGGACTGTCTTCCAGACAGATGCCATCTTCCTGAGCTCAGCTGTGCCCACTTGCCAAAGGTCATCACAGCTGGGCTTGTTGACTGCTGAGGCCCCCTCCACACACAGACAGGAAACAGAGGCAGTGAGAGTGGCAGGCCCACCCCTGAGTATTTGGCCACACCTCCCGGCACAAGGTGAACATGTGGTCTTGGGGAAAGACTAGAGTAGTATGCAGGGAAGATGATGGAAGGGGGCTACCTTCGCGCAGCTGTAGAGAAGCCATCATCCATGCTGAGAAGACTCTCTGGTGTGGTAAACAACCCTCATCCGTGCTCTATAATCTCCGTGGCTTCCCAGGCTGAACTTCAGTGGAATTCTGTCTCATTTGCCCTTGATGCCTCCGGAGGAGGTGCGAGACTCCGTTACATCTCCCTGGCAAGGAATTCTAGCAACAAATTGTTAAAGATTTAAGTCTTTTATTACAGTAGGTGTTTATGAATTTTGTCTTTTTGAATATGAATATGTCTTTTAAAAATATTTTACTGGGCTGGAGAGATGGCCTAGTGGTTAAGAGTGCCGACTGCTCTTACAGAGGACCCAGGTTCTATCCCCAGCACCCACGTGGCAGCTGAGAACTGTCTTTAACTCCAGTTCCAGGGGAATCTGACACCCTCTTCTGACTTCCGCAGCATTGCACAACACGGGTGCACAAACCTACATGCAGACATTACACTCATACACATAAAATAAATAAATAAATATTTTTAAAAGTTTTAAAAAAATAAAAATATTTTATTAAGCTAGGTGTGGTGGCACATGCCTTTAATCCCAGCCCTCGGGAGACAGAGGCAGGTGGATCTCTGAGTTGAAGGCCTGGTTTACATAGCGAATTCCATGTCAGCTGGGGCTACAGGGAGACCCTGTCTCAAAAAGACAAAATTTAAAAATTTTATTATCGTTATTTTTATTTTTATTTTTTTAATTTCAATTTATTTATTGGTGTTTTTGAAACGAGGTCTCCCTATAGCCCCAGCTGGCCTGGAACTCACTCTGTAAACCAGGCTGACCTTGAACTCACAGAGATCTGGCCTGCGCCACCTCATCTGGATTTTTTTTTTTTTTTGAGACAGGGTCTCCCTTTAAGTCCCAGCTAACCTGGAGCTCACTCTGTAGACCAGGCTGGCCTTGAACTCACAGAGATCTGCCTGCCTCTGCCTCCCGCGTGCTAGGATTAAAGGCGTGCACCACCACGTCCGGCATGGCACCCGAGTCATGCAATGCCCAGAGAGGTCAGAAGAGGGAATCAGATCTCCTGGAACTGGAGCTACAGACGGTTGTTAGCTACCATATGGGTGGTGGGAATTGAACCTTGATCCTCTGCAAGAGCAGTCAGTGCTCTTAACTGCTGAGCAATCTCTCCAGCATGCCCCACCCCACACTGCCAAATATTTTATTATTTTTATTTTAGTGTATGAACATATTTCCTAAATGTGTGTAAGTGCACCCATGTCATGCAATGCCAGTGGAGGTCAAAAGAAGGCGTTGGAACCCCTGGAACTGGAGTTACCAACAGTCGTTAGATGCCATGTGGGTGCTGGGATTCAAACCTGGGTACTTTGCAAGAGTAGGCAGTGCTCCTAACTGCTGAGCCATCTCCAGCCTGAAACTGTCTTTTTTTTTTTTTTAGCTTCATTTTTAATTATGCAGACATAAGCCCAGCAGAGCAGGACGAGGTCTGTTACAGGTCTCGGATGCCAGCTGGTAACATCCTTGGCTCTTGGATGGGTAAAAGTTGGGGACTTGCTAGGAATACATTTCAAACATTTTTATAGCCACAAGTATGTTAGGTCGATATAGGCAATGAATGGCTTCGAAGGGACTAAAAACAGCCCAAGATAATTTGGCTTAGGTCTGTAACATCTTTACTCTCCATAATCTTGAAGTTCAGCCACTTGGGCTTACAGAATCTTTAACAGGTGTAGTTCTCAGGCCCCCTGTTCACATCAGCTCACCACATAAAAAAAAAATCTCACTATACCCTGAATTCCCACACATGTGCACACAAGAACTCATTCATCACCCTTTCTCTCCAGTCCACTGCTCCATCCCCAGAGCCCACAGCCCAGCATTTAGCATCCAACAAGCAGTAAACAAGTCAAGAAGCAAAACACTTTCCATCTCTTCCAATGCCCCATCCGCTAATAAGGGTGTAAATGGTACAGATTCCTGGAGGAAATTGAGTAGGGAAGGGGAAATTTCTCTCTTGAGCCCATAGTCCTGTGCCACCCTCCCACCCCTGCTTCTCAACCCATGATCCTGGATCAGCATTCTGCCAGCCTGGAACAGAAGGAGCTAGAAGAGAGGCCCAGCCCCAATTCCATATGCCCAACAGCTGCTAACTAGTGTGACCCAGCTCACACCCCAGGACCAGGCTGCCAGGATGCAGCACTCAGCAGGGCCAGCCAGTAGGAGGTAGGGAGGAGACGTCGTCTCAATGCAGGGAGCCTGCCATTCCTGCAAACCAGTGAAGACTTCCTGCTTCAACAGACCAAAAATTCTTTCTTATTCTAGGGGTAGAGGCAGGTCAGGATGGAAACCAAGGCCTTCAAATGGTCCCCAAGTCCTCTACTATCAATCCTCCAGCCTCTCCTGATATCCTATTTCTCTCAAATCTGCTTCTCATGAACGAGGTGGGCACAATAGGATGAACTGGGCACTCTGATTCAAACACAAAGTGGGTATGTGCTAGTGCTACAGGAGTGGGAAGACCCTGCCCCCAATTCCCTAGCAGCCAGTCTGCTCCAAAGCCTGGGAGGCCAGGCTTGCTCAAGGTCCTGCGCAGCTACCTCCGTCCTGAACGTGCTTGTGATGAAGATGTCAGTGAACCACAGGCCAATCTCAGTCTGAAGGTGACACAAACATCCTGACCAAACACTGACTGTCTAAATGTGGCTGTCTAAATGTGGCACCAAACACTGACTGTCTAAATGTGGTGACATATTTAAAATATGTCACCAGTGCCACGATGGCTTGCCATCAGGAAACCTGGCAGCAAAACCCACTGAATGAGTGACTCACTGAGCCAAAGACACACATGGCTGCGCCAATACAGGAGAAGTGGCTATCCTTTTAAATTCATTAGCCATTTCTGATTTTAAAAATCTAATTGAAGTATTAATAAATAGTCTAAGGTGAAGTCTGCTTTTCAGTAGCAAACACAGTTCCTGTTATAAAGGAGAGGCTTCCAGGAACAGGGCCCTGGAGCGCTGTCACCATCCAGTCACACTTCCTACCATGAACACAAAACCCAACAGGAACAATGCAAACCAAGCCACGTGTCCTCACCTGCAGTCCTTATGGTTCATGCCTTGAAAACCCAAGCGACATGGCCAATGGTGAATTTAGGAGTCTGGACCCAGAAGTGAGGTGCATCCTTCCCTTTTCTCCAGTTGGGAGGTATCTGTATCTCAGTGGTTCTGTGTGTCTGACTGGCTTCTCATATGTCACCCCACCTTCCCACTCCACTCCACCTCACAGCTGCATATCCTTAGTGCACATCTCTAAGGCTGCCAGTAGGTTTGACTTGGGAAAAGGTGGCACTGAGCTGCCACCCCAGGGATACGGCAGTGTAGCCCATCCAGCAGATGCTCGTGTTGAGCCATTGGGCAGATTCTGGAGTCTGTACTAGAGGATCACTGTGTGTACCGAGGCCATGGCTCGGCTGAATCCAGGCATAGCAATACTCCTGCCACTTTTTCTCCTACACCCAGTTGTATGCCAATGTGGCAGACGCTTGTTTCATACAATGCAGCTTTCTACATCATCTTCCAGGGCAGTGGCCAAGTGAGGTGGCCAGAGCAGGCTGTCACTTCCATCACTCAGGCATCTGCCTTAACAGCTGTCGTTACTATGGTCCTGGACCATCCACAGACCAGACTGCTGCTGGTCCTTGTACCCACTGCCTGCACACCGCCCTGCTGGTCCTTATACCCACTGCCCGCCCACCCTCCCTGCTGGTCCTGGTCCTTGTTCACACTGCCTGCCCACCCTCCCTGCTGGTCCTTGTTCTTGTTTACACTGCCTGCCCACCCTCCTGCTGGTCCTGGTCCTTGTTCACACTGCCTGCCCACCCTCCTGCTGGTCCTGGTCCTTGTTCACACTGCCTGCCCACCCTCCCTGCTGGTCCTCGTCCTTGTTCACACTGCCTGCCCACCCTCTCTTTTGGTCTTCATCCTTGTTCATGCTGCCTGCCCACCCTCCCTGCTGGTCCTCGTCCTTGTTCACACTGCCCGCCCACCCTCCCTGCTGGTCCTGGTCCTTGTTCACACTGCCTGCCCACCCTCCCTGCTGGTCCTCGTCCTTGTTCACACTGCCTGCCCACCCTCTCTTTTGGTCTTCATCCTTGTTCATGCTGCCTGCCCACCCTCCCTGCTGGTCCTCGTCCTTGTTCACACTGCCCGCCCACCCTCCCTGCTGGTCCTGGTCCTTGTTCACACTGCCTGCCCACCCTCCCTGCTGGTCCTCGTCCTTGTTCACACTGCCTGCCCACCCTCTCTTTTGGTCTTCATCCTTGTTCATGCTGCCTGCCCACCCTCCCTGCTGGTCCTCGTCCTTGTTCACACTGCCCGCCCACCCTCCCTGCTGGTCCTGGTCCTTGTTCACACTGCCTGCCCACCCTCCCTGCTGGTCCTGGTCCTTGTTCACACTGCCTGCCCACCCTCTCTTTTGGTCTTCATCCTTGTTCATGCTGCCTGCCCACCCTCCCTGCTAGTCCTGGTCCTTGTTCACACTGCCTGCCCACCCTCCCTGCTGGGGCTGTCTGTGGCTTCCCACCACAGCAGCCACCATCACCACCTTCAGGGCTGGGCCTTCAGAGTCATCCCCTGCCTGGGAGAAGCCCTTCCCATTTGCCACTTGCATCCCTAACCCCATCTCAGAAAGGCAGAAGGTGTTTGAGCTTCTGGAAGCACAAAGGCCGGGAGTTCTAGGACTTTATCACTGCCCTCCTTTGGTACCAAGGAAGCCGCACACATCAGCTTACCACATACATATGACTGAATTTAACAGGAAGGGAAAGTCCCACTCCAACTGCTATGATTTTCCAGCAACCAACACCCAAGGAACCCCAAGTCCATGAGGAAAGAGAGCTGGAGCCTACAGAGCGCTACTGCTCAAAGGCCCCGAAGTGAGGAGAGCCCCAGCTTCAGACCAAAGAGCAAATCCCAAGCCCAGATTCTAACAGAGGGTGCTCTGGACAGGAGACATGGACCATCTGAGTTAAGGGTGGCAGGGGCCACCAGGCATAGTGGGGTCACGAGGGCCTCTTGCCTCTGCAGACATCTGAGCGCCACCTGGAGAAAGTGGCCATTGGAAAGAATCCGCCTCTCCTGCCTGAAGCTCAGATGGGCGGACATCTGCGAGAAGTGGCCAACCTGTCAACTGCCTGGGACATGGAGGACCAATGCGCAAACAGGCAGGAAAGGAGGTGCTGAGGTACAAAGATTCAGCAAACCCCGGTGTGCCAGCCTCAGAGCACACTGTAGGTGGAAGCTGGGAAGGCACAGCAAGATTCAAGGAAGCAGGTATCAAACGGGTGGGGGGACTTCAAAGGGTCATGAACCCCCGGAGGAGGACAAGGCTGGGGCTGGAGGTCAGCAGGGAGGTGCCAGGAGGTCCTCACTGGACACAGGCTGTTGAATCTCAGGGACTTTGTGCTACTAATGTTCTGTTCGGCGGCCTCTCAGGAAAGCTCCGTCGTCTTTTGTCCATTGGCTGGACAAAAACCCCTGGTGCCAGACTACGCATGGCCGAGGACATTAGGGTTTGGCAGGACAGAACTGCTGCTGTGCTAGAGGCTCTGCTTCCTCCGAAGATCTCCTCTTTGCCCACCTTTCCATCTCTCAGAATCACCCCTTTGCATATGATCACATCAGTCTATAACTATGTGGGGGGACTAGACCAGAGATGTTGACGGCCGAAACCTGAAAAACCACCCCTAGACCCTCTACTGAGGGAGTGTTAAATAAATCAGAGCTGCTCATTCCTGGGACACCAATGAGGGCTTGGAAGCCACAGGTCACCTAGCTGTGAAATCCTGCAAGGAGGCTGCTGGTGTGTGTGTGTGTGTGTGTGTGTGTGTGTGTGTGTGTGTGTGTTTAAAGACTTCTTAAGCAAATGCATTTGCCCTGAACAAATGTGAGCTTTGAGCTCACCCCACAGCTGGCAGGCCTTGGCTTCTCAACAGCAACAAGGACCCCCCCCCAAGGTGTCCATCACTTCTGGCCTTCCTGCCACTCCTGTGCACAACCTCCCCACACCAGCTGTGCACCCCAGGATCCCTGAACCCCAGGCGCAGGCAGGAGCACACCCTATTAGAGGAGGTCAGGAAGCAGCAGCACACATCACTGTGAAGTTCAAAGGCAAAAGGACTCAACCTTCTAGGGATGTGTCTTTGGTCTGCGTCCACACAGGCTGTGTCCAGCACCCGCTCACAGTGAGGACAGGAAGCTCTGCTCCATTCTCCCAGGCACCCACCTGGACCCCTACTCCTACAACCCAGGTAACGAGTGGGGTGTAGAGAGGAGAATCGCCAGTGCTAGACCCGACAGTAACCATTTCCCTTTCTGAGGGTCCAGGGCCCAGGAGTGACCATGGGTCTGGGTCAGCCACAGGTGGCACATGGAAGCACTGGCCAAAATTCAGGCCCCAGAGAACCCCTGGGTGTCCACCAAGCAGCGTGAGCTAAGCCACCTGGAGCGTCTGGCAAGCAGCAGGACTGGACCCTGGACACAAGGATGAAACTGGAACCCGGACAGCTGGTCTCCCGCACAAGTCTTCCCAGCTCCGCCACCTATGCCAGCTCCACAGGGAATCGGCTTCCTCAGGCCCAAGGACCCCACCCATACTGGGCTCAACTCATGGTGAGGGGAGGGGCAGATAGCCAATGAATCAGCAGAGCTGGGGCGGTGAGGGCTCCTCACTCCTGCCTTAAGTGACCTTGGGGATTTCAGGCACCCAAGTCCAATCAACTGGCAGCTCAGACAGACAACGTGGGAGCAAGAGACAGTCCAGAAGGCACACCTATGTCTGAAGCTTGGCAAATGTGCGTCCCAGAGAGGGCGTGAGTGTCCTCCTGGGCATGTTAAGTGCTGTGCTGGGGACTCAGGTGGGGATATTTCAGGACTTGGTGTGTAGGCATCAGTGAGTATGAACATGTGCTTGCCAGCCTGGGAATAGACATGGACTGTGGTCTGTGGGCACTGGTGTGGGGGAGGGTGCACCTGGGCACACCTCTTACAGCCACGGAATGTGCAAATCCACAGGCTTGCACTGTGGTCCTGTTCACCTCAACTCTCACCTCACCTTCCCTAAGAGTCCCCTCCCAGCCTCCCAAGCTGAAGCAGCCCCTCCAGGTGGCCCAGCATACCCACCCACCGTGTGCCCCTGACCACACCACCTGTCAGCTGTCACAGGGCCCAGCCTGGCACTTGCTCCTCGCTAGAACCCACCTCCAACACCCAGGCTCAGACCCGGGCTCAGGACTTAAAAGTGACTTTATTTTTATGTAGTTGATGCCCCTCAGGCCAGGCTGCTAGGCTGTCCCTGGCTTGGCCTTCCCTCCCCTTGGGGACTTGGGGGTCCCAGACCCCTGCTCTCACCCCCCACCCCCAGCTTTCTGCCAGGATGCCTGGTCTCCTGCAGAGATCCAGCTGACTGAGATATGGAGCTGGTGGCAAGAAGCTTACATGTGGAAAGAGCCACAGACCTTGATGCCCAGCCATTGCTGTCTGTCTCAGCCAGGCCAGGCTGGGAGAGGGGCAGCAACAGGTTCAGGGGACAAGCTCCATAGCCCGTAGGAGGGAAGGCGGGGGGAGCGACCTTAGGGCCCAGCCCAGAGGAGGGCAGGCCCCAGGCTGAACAGGAGCCCCCCAGCCAGGGCCCAGGGGCTTCGTCCTGCTGCTGATGCCTGGTTGCACAAATCCTTCTCGCAGCAGTCCACGTCGACTTTTAAGATCCCAGAGTTAATGAACCCCATCAGATAGTCTGAGAAAAAGTGCCGCTTAACGAAGTCACAGGAGGAAGCACACATCTTGTTCACAGAATGATCCTTTCTGCCTGTGAGAGAGAACAGGCATGAGACCACCGCTCCACCTCCACCCGAGCTGGATTCAGACCCCAGGGCCCAGGCGTGGGACCACACTCCACCTTCACTCGGGCTGCAATCAGACCCCAGGGCCCAGGCATGGGACCACTGCTCCACCTCCACCCGAGCTGGATTCAGACCCCAAGGCCCAGGCGTGGGACTACACTCCACCTCCACCCGGGCTGCAATCAGATCCCAGGGCCCAGGTGTGGGACCACTGCTCCACCTCCACCCGAGCTGCAATCAGACCCCAGGGCCCAGGTGTGGGACCACTGCTCCACCTCTACCCGAGCTGCAATCAGACCCCAGGGCCCAGGCGTGGGACCACTGCTCCACCTCTACCTGAGCAGCAATCAGACCCCAGGGCCCAGATGTGGGACCACTGCTCCACCTCCACCCGGGCTGCAATCAGACACCAGGGCCCAGGCGTGGGACCACCGCTCCTCTTCCACCCGGCTGCAATCAGACCCCAGGGCCCAGGAAGCCCAGAGCAGTTTGGGACTAGGGTTCACAGAGGGGAGGCCTGGACCCACCGAAGCCAGAGGCTGAATGGAAAGGGCCACCAAAAGCATCAGAGATGAACAGGGCAGTGTGGTCTTCCCTCAGACTTATTCCAGGCAGAGGGGCTGGGCCTCTGAGCTAGCCTCAGACCTTGCCTCAGAGTCTAGCTTTCAGTAGCACCACTCCCTCCCCAGGCTGACTTACTGCTGCTGGGGTCAGTGATCCGGACACTGGCACAAACGGTGTCGGTGGGCAGGCACTGCTTCGGAGTGCAATGGCTGGAGTTGGCCAGGGTACAGTCCTGACACCACAGGCCATGTGCTGGGAATGAATGGGGAGGGGATGACCAGAGGGACCCAGGGATGAATGGGGAGGGGACGACCAGAGGGACCCAGGGATGAATGGGGAGGGGATGACCAGAGGGACCCAGGGATGAATGGGGAGGGGACGACCAGAGGGACCCAGGGATGAATGGGGAGGGGACAACCAGAGGGACCCAGGGATGAATGGGAAGGGGACAACCAGAGGGACCCAGGGATGAATGGGGAGGGGACGACCAGAGGGACCCAGGCCTGGACAGCCAGACCCTGCATCCTCTCACCCCCACCTGATGCAGCCGTAATGGCAGGACCATCCCCACAGACAGGTACTATTCCCACAAGACCTCAGTGGCCGCCAGACTGCACCTGAACATCTGTCTCCTACACCCTCCTAACCCTGCACACAGCCCCAGAGCTGGGTATGTTCCAAGATAGGCCTTAATAGGAGGCCTGGTAGCTCTCTGAGAACCAGGGACCTCCGTGCAGGCCCAGAAACGGGGTGGAAAGGCTCTGGGTGCCCTAGGGCACAGGGAGAGTCCCAGGTGCCTAGAGCTGAGGTATAAGAGTGGGGCTGGGGTGGCAAGGGTCTCGGGGGGCGGGGGTGGAGCTTTGTAGGAAGCCCATGGGAAGTGTTGGAGGATCGCGGCCGCCGAGTAGCCCTCCCCGGACATGACCCCTCCCCGCGGGGCCCCCGACTCACCGGGCGCGGGGCACAGCAGCAAAGCCAGGAGCGCCAGGCCGAGGCTCTTCATGGCTGCCGGCAGCATGCTCCGGGCGGGACTGGGGGAGGCGCGGGGGCTGCGGGCGGGGGTCCTCTGGAGTGCAGGCCTGCTGGAGGGACGCCTGGGTCAGGGGACCCACTCTTGGCTCAGCCCCGAGGACCCTCCCCCTTTTCTGGCCTGAGGAGGCGACCTTCCCTCAGGAATCCAAAGCCGGGGTCTGCCAGCCTCACAGCCCCACCCCCAGCCCATCACTCAAAGCATCCACCATCACCGCCTCCCCACTGGGGAGAAAAGGTCTGCCCTCGCCAGCGAGGTGGCATTCCGCGGTACCGCACCCGTCGCCCGCACCCGGGTGGGGAGGGTGTCCTCTCTCCCGGGGAGCTGTAGGTGGTCGAACAGCAAAGGCAGGAGGAGGAGGGAGAGCACCGCACCTGGCGGCGGGGGAGGGGTGCTCACCGCGGCCGCGTCCCCCTCCTGGTCCCCCTCCAGCCCTCCTCCTCTCCCTCCTCCTCTCCATCCCCTTCCCCTCCCCCTCTCTATCCCCACCCCTGGGTTGGGGGGCAGGGAACCCCGCGCCGAATCCCCTCCCCTGCTTTCCGCGCGCTCCTCGGCGCTCACCGCGAATGGGGCGTGGAGCTCGGGCTTCGGGGTCGGGGGCGCACTCACATCCCCGGGTGTCTGCACTCCGGCTCCTGGCAGCGGCGCGGCGAGGGGAGCGGTGCCCTTCGGTCTCCCTGCGGACCGGAACCCGAGCGCAGCCTCGTCTTTCGGGGAACGCAGCCGCAGACGTGGACCCCGCACGAGGGGCGGAGCCGGGGCGGGGGCCTCGCGCGGCGGGGAGACGCGCGAGGCGGGGGGCGCCCTGGGCTAGCACCGCGCAGCAGGTCACCGGCTCCCGGCGCCCCCTCGCCCGCACGCGACGTCCCCCCTCTCGGGTTCCTGCACCCGCGCAGCTGCCCCCCCACCTTCCCTACCCGCGCGTGGGAGGATCCCTCCCCCTCCTGGCAGAGGTCCCCTTGGAAATTCTCGGAAGAGCTTTGGCTGCAAAAGGAATCGAAATGTGCAAAGCCGCAGCAGCGAGGCAGCGGCCATCGGGCTCAGCAGGCCCCAGCTGCCCCTCTGGGGTCCAGCGGCCCAGTGCTGGGGCTCCTCCCTCCCCAACCACTACCTGGCTTTCGATTGTTCCAGCCAGCTCTACTCCTAAGAGCACCCATGACAATGCCCAAGGGCAGTCAAGCCCCAAGGAATTTTGTCACCAACGCACCATGCCCAGGTGACAATTCTGGTGGACAACGCGAGGGTCAGCCAGGTTCACGCCTCCTGCAGGCTACGCTGCCCTCTGGGTGAACCACCGCAACCACCTCTCATTTTCCAAACCTACTGTGTGTGGCTCCTCCTAGAGGAATGGTGTCCAGTACTCAACTAGCTAGGCCCTGGGGAAGGCTGTGGGTTGACCTCAGCATCTCGAAGGCCAACCCTCACATCAGACAAATGATTGTCACTACTACTAGATCTTTACCAGCCCAGCCGTGAGTTGTCATTTTGAGCACAGAATATCTGTTCTCTCTTTTTTTTTTTTTGGTCTTTCTGAGACAGGGTCTCCTTGTAGCCCCATTGTCCTGGAACTCGCTCTGTAGACCAAGCTGGCCTACCTCTGCCTCCCAAGCACTAGGATTAAAGGCATGCGCTACCATGCCCTGCAGAATGTCTGTTCTTGTACTGAACACCCCACAGACATCTCAAGGCAACCTCGCATGGCCATGCTGTGGGAATACTGAGCCACAGATCAGAAGACCACACAGAGAGGACGAGCTCAGGATCACAACACACTAGGAAACAGCCAATACTGGAACTCAAACAGGCTGGGCACCTCAGTACTTCACTAAGCTCAGAGGAAGAGGTGGACAAGAGAGGTAGCGGACTCAGTGAGCCCCAGGGTGGGGAAGGGGGTCTCTGAGAATGTGATGCTTTGAAGGAGGGGTTCAGATGAAGAGAGTGTGGAAGGTGACTACTAGCTCACACGTGGTTCTCTTCAAAGCAAGCACAGCCTGCTGGACAGAGCTGACCCCTGCGCTGGGGTGTGGGCCTTGGGTGGCTCAAGCAGAGCCCCAGTCAAGACTTCCAGGCAAGCTTTCTGTGGAAGTGTAGGGAGCAGCCTTGAGACCATGTGGGAAAGTGATCCTGTATCCACTGAAAAGGCCAGTGGCCCACCAAGATCTGCCTCCTCGCTAGCAAAGTAAAGATGGAATTACAATTCTGGGTGGGAGCCCTTCCTGACACTGGGTGTGGTTGTTTGTGCTTGGCTGTCTGCTCTGGGTTCCTGTAAATCTGAAGAACAGATAAGGATTAGAAAACCTGTGACTCTTGTCTTTTTTTTTTTTTTCTATGTATATGAATGTACTGTCTGCATGTAGGTTTGTGCACCCGTGTCATGCAATGCTGCGGAGGTCAGAAGAGGGTATCGGATTCCCCTGGAACTGGAGTTCTCCTGGAATTGGAGTTACAGACGGTTCTTAGCCGCCATGTGGGTGCTGGGGATCGAACCCGGGTCCTCTGCAAGAGCGGTCAGTGCTCTTAACCGCTAGGCTATCTCTCCAGCCCCTGACTCTTGTCTTTTTAACTCCTTTTCCAGGAATAGTCATTTCCACCATTAATTAACAAGATTCAAAGAGATGTTTGGAGAAAGGGAAGATAGAGAAGAGAAACCCTCCCCCTCCCTGGAAGGGAGGCAGAGCAGAGCAACTTTCACCCTAAACCAAGGAAGATGGTATTCACTGGAGACTTAAGGCAGCTCAGGTCAGGTTGCCTTAGTTTTTTCCAGAAAAACTAGCAAAGGTATTCGACCAAGTGGCCATAGTTGGAACCCAGTGGAGCCGTAGAGAAGGCCTGGAAAGTGAGTGTAAAATACAGGCCTTGGGTGACCGTAATTAAAGGATGAGGGCTGAATTTTTACAGAAATTCTCCAAAATCAAGAAGTTTGCTCCCAGGGCACACTCCAACACCCACACAAGGAGGCCAGGCTTTACCCTGAGCCCATTAGGTAGTTGAGATGGGGCCTCTGGCCCTGAAGACTTACACTTGCCGATGACACCTTGTTGACCCACCACAGCTAAAGACATTCTGGTTCCTAGAAGAACCAAAGAGTCTGTAACAGATTGGCTGATTGGCACCCCACAGCAACTCCCCCTATGACTCCCCCACCCCTCTCCAGCTCATGGCTTCCCCATATCAACCCCACCGCCACCACCCCTTTGTGGGTCATGGCTTTTCCCCTTATGACCCCCACCTCTGCAGCTCCAAGCAAGAATCGGGAGAAAATGATAAGCCATTCTCTGGACCTCTCCTATTGGGCCAGCGCTCTGGGGAGCATCCTGCACCTCGGCACTGCTCTGGCTGTTTGACTTCCCCTGCTGGGTAATAAAATCCTTCCCTTTCCACCTTACCCTTAGCTGAAGGTTTCATCTGTAGGATTCATGAGACACCAGCCTGGGGTTGGGCTCTGGGGACCATGGATTGCCCAGCACCTCTGTGCCAACACCAAGCCCTCCTGAGGCTTTTTTTTTTTATGTGTATTAATGTACTGTCTGCATGTAGGTCTGTGCACCCGTGTCGTGCAATGCTGCAGAGGTCAGAAGAGGGTCTCGGATTCCTCTGGAACTGGAGTTCTCCTGGAATTGGAGTTACAGATGGTTCTCAGCCGCCATGTGGGTGCTGGGGATCGAACCTGGGTCCTCTGCAAGAGCAGTCAGAGCTCTTAACCGCAAAGCTATCTCTCCAGCCCCCTCCTGAGGCTTTTGACAAGACTCTGCTGCACTCAGAGATCACCTGGGTCTGGACAGCACAGGGCCCACATCAGCAGCCAAAAGCTAAAGTAAGTGTTCTCTGCAGGTGAGGTGGAGGACAGGTTGTTGGGACCAGGAGAGCCGCTTATGCAGGAAGGTAAACAGCCCCCAGTTTAAGGAGCAGAGTTCGAACACTTTTAGTTCCCAGCACTAGCAACAGACATAAATCCCCCCCCCCACTCCACACTGGAGGTGTCAAGCATAGAATCGAAAATTGCTGTACTTACCAGGATATGGGAAATGAAGGGAGAGGTTGAGCTGAGCAGCACGTTGATCTGAAAGACAGACTGCAGAAATGAAGGGAGAGGCTGAGCTGAGCAGCATGTTGATGTGAAAGACACACTGCAGAAATTAGAAATTTTTTTACCTAAATAAAAAAAAAAAAAAGATCTACAGAAACCTTGAAAGAATTCTGCTTAAGAAGCCAGTCATCAAGGAAAACCCATGATATATTGTATCCTTTTATTTATATAAAAAGAGAATTTGGGGGCTGGAGAGCTGGCTCAGCGGTTAAGAGCACTGACTGCTCTTGCAGAGGGCCAGGGTTCGATTCCCAGCACCCACATGGTGGCTAAGAACTGTCTTTAACTCCAGTTCCAGGGGAATCTGACACCCTCTTCTGACCTCTGCGGCATTGCACGACATGGGTACACAAACCTACATGCAGACAGTACCCTCATACACATAAAATAATAATTAAAAAACAAAAAAATTTTTAAAGGGAGAATATGAAGCTGGGCATGGTGGTGCACTTTAATCCTAGCACTTGGGAGGCAGAGGCGGGCAGATCTCTGTGAGTTCAAGGCCGGCCTGGTCTACAGAGTTAGTTCCAGGACAGCCAGAGCTACAGGGAGACCCTGTCTCAAAAAGACCAAAAAAAAAAAGTAATTGATGTAAATATATTAAAGAGTGAATTTTATATTATGTGATATGTTACATCTCAATAAAGCTGTTGTTTAAAAACTTAACAGATGAGTTAGACACAGCTGAAGAGGGAATTTATGAACTGGAAGACAAATATGAAGAAATTACGAAGGAAGTCTTAGGATATATGTCAGGAGGAAAGTACCTGCCTAGAAACCATCAGTAATGTACCAGGAGTGAAGTTTAGAAATGTAAAGGACCGTAAGAGAGGCTATGTAGAGAGCTAGGAAAAGTCTGGTTGAAATTTCAAAGAAAGCCAGTGTTTTGAGACACCATACTTAACCTAAGAACTGGTGAAAGGCAAGTGTTCATAGTAATCTTAATGTATTTAAGTAAAATGACAGCTTCTGCTTAAATACAGCACACTGCAGACCACCAAACATAGGAAAGTCTTTAGAACAAAGAAAGATCAGTTTTAAAGAAACTGGTGATAGAATATTAGCAGTAGCAATCAAAGCTAAAAAGTAAAAATCGTATTTTTACACCGCTTATGGGAAAATAACTGCCGACTCGGAATTTTATGCACTAGTCTCCAAAAACTAGATGCAAAACAAAATTTTTCAGATAATTCTAAGGTTAGAAAACAACTCAGTGACAAGAAAACCAATAGCCTAACTTAAAACTGAGCAGAGGCTCTAAACAGAGATTTCTAAAAAATAAAAAAATAAAAAATAAGACTTAATAACTATTCCCAGGGGGGAAATGCAAATTAAAACCAGAATGAAATGTAACCTGACATCAATTAGAATGTGCATTACAAATAGCTGGCCTGTCACGTGCTGATGTGCAGAGGAAGGAAGTCCAGCGTGCTGTTAGAATGTAAACTAGCCTAAAGGTGTGGAAAACAGTCCAGAGTTTCCTCAAGGAACCAAAAATGGAACTACTGTGTGACAGGACCTTCTCACAGCTGGATGCAGATCTGAAGGAAAGGAAACTGTTGAAGGCACAGCCGTGCTGACTCTGCACTTTCCACTACAGCCAACTCCTGCAGTCATGAAGAATGGACAGACACACAGTGAAGAAAATCTCATCCTGGTAACAACATGGATGAACCTGGAGGTCAATGTGCTAAGCCAGGAGGGGTGCACAGTCTCACACATGGAGAATTTTTAAGTTGAACTCATGGAAGCAGAGAGTAAAGCAGGGACCAAGAGAGTCAATGGGGGGTCAAAGGCTCCCTTAGCAAGAGGAGTAAATCTTAAAGATCTGTGCCACAGCAGTGGGCCATTTCTAACCCACTGTGTTTTTTTTTTTTTTTTTAATTAGTGAAAGAAAGGATTTTAAATGTCTTTACCAAAACATCTGAGGTGCCAGACAAATTAACTGGCTTCTACAGTGTATCACATCTAAAGGCCACATGGTACCCCCAAAATACATACAGTTATTATAAAGCAGCTAAAGTATTTCTTTTGGTTTTATTTTCTTATGACAGGAACTTGCTGGGGAGCCCACATTGACTCTGAACCTGCAATCCCCCTGCCTCAGCCCCACAGTACTGGAATTCCAGGTGTGTACTACTACCCTGGTTGTTATTGTTTGAGTATGAAGATCACACACATACACACACACACACACACACACACACACACACACACACACACACACCAGCACCACAACCACCACCAAAGACTTGAGTGCCGAAAGATCAGTCCCTCAAGGATGGCACTGATGGGGAAGTTCTGGAAACCTGAGAAGGCAAGGCTGGTGGCAGATCCTTCAGAGTATGTTGTCCTTGACTGTTCCTGTCTCTGCTTCCTGTCTGCCGAGAAGTGAGAAGAACCTCTACTTCACACTCTAGCCATGATGTTCTGCCCAAAGCATGGGCCAAGCAACCACCAACTGGTGGCTCGGAGACCATGAGCCATTATCCTTCCTCCTCCAGCTGCTGATGTAGATATTCTGTCACAGCAACCAGAAAGCTGATTGAAGGTTTCTGGCAGATTGTTTTGCAGTTGTTTGTTTGGGGGCTAGGTTCTTGTGGCTTTAAAAAAATGTTTTGTGTATGAGTAGTTTTGCCTGGGTGTATGTAATTACACCCATTTGTGCAATGCCTGTGGAGGCCACAAGAGGGGGTCAGATCCTCTGGAACTGAAGTTACTGACGTTATCTGCCACTTGAGTGCTGGTAACCTAACCCAGGTCCTCTGGAAGAGCAGCCAGTGCTCTTAACTGCTGAGCCATCTCTCCAGCCTCTATTGTTTTGTTTTTATATGACAGGGTCGCATGTAGCCCAGGCTAGCCATGAACTCCTGATCTTCCTACCTCTGCCTTCCAAGGGAATGGGATTATAGGCATGCCTCATCATTCCTGGAATGCTATTGTAAAGTTTAAGGAAATACATTTTTTCAGATAAAATTCAGAGAATACAGATAAAATTCACTTTACTAAAGAAACAAGAAGGTATATTGACCAATATCACTATAGACATAGCTGGAAGTATATGTCTCTATTTCCCTCTGTTCTAAGATTTATGAGAAAAGAACAAATATCTTTTTTATTTTTTTTAATTTTATTTATTTCTGTATGTGTATGAATGTACTGTCTGCATGCAGGTTTGTGCACCCGTG
Organism: Rhizomys pruinosus; assembly: GCA_009823505.1. Classification (NCBI taxonomy): domain Eukaryota; kingdom Metazoa; phylum Chordata; class Mammalia; order Rodentia; family Spalacidae; genus Rhizomys; species Rhizomys pruinosus. Next base: position 1,497,229 of record VZQC01015508.1, read on the forward strand.
TCGTGCAATGCCGCGGAGGTCAGAAGAGGGTGTCGGATTCCCCTGGAACTGGAGTTCTCCTGGAATTGGAGTTTCAGACGGCTCTCGGCGGCCATGTGGGTGCTGGGGATCGAACCCGGGTCCTCTGCAAGAGCGTCGGCGCTCCTAACCGCTAGGCCATCTCTCCAGCCCCAAATATCTTTTTTAAAGTACACTAAAATATACATCATCTTGCTATGTAATTTAGGAATGTTATTTTTTTCACCTGTATACAAGCTTATGGTTAAACTATGAATCCCTAAATATGTTCTGCAATTAACCTATAGTTTAATTTCAGACTTTGTAAATTTGCTATATGTAAGGAGTATAAAAAAAAAGTTAAGAGTAGAATCATGATCATTAGAGGCTGAGATAGAGGCTCTCAAAGCACAGAGTTGAAATATTGTTTAGAGTTCTGGAGTGCAAGAAGCCTGTGACATGCTTCAAGTAGAAAACACATTGTTTTGGGGCTGGAGAGATGGCCTAGCGGTTAAGAGTGCCGACCGCTCTTACAGAGGACCCAGGTTCGATCCCCAGCACCCACATGGCAGCCGAGAACAATCTGAAGCTCCAATTCCAGGAGAACTCCAGTTCCAGGGGAATCCGACACCCTCTTCTGACCTCCGCGGCATTGCATGACACGGGTGCACAAACTTGCATGCAGACAGTACATTGATACACATACAGAAATAAATAAATGCCGGGTGTGGTGGTGCATGCCTTTAAAAAAAAAAAGAAGAAAACACATTGTTTTATAAGCTTTGTTCAAAACATAAAGTACAAAGCTTATAAAACAATGTGTTTTCTTCTTTTTTTTTTTTAAAGGCATGCCCGGGTTCGATCCCCAGCACCCACATGGCGGCTGAGAACCGTCTGAAACTCCAATTCCAGGAGAACTCCAGTTCCAGGGGAATCCGACGCCCTCTTCTGACCTCCGCGGCATTGCACGACACGGGTGCACAAACTTGCACGCAGACAATACATTCACACATACAGAAATAAATAAAATAAAAAATAAAAATAAAAAATAAAAAACATAAAGTACAAGCTCTTAGTGATAAATTTAATGCTAAGGAAGTAACAATATACTGAATAAGGATATGGTGTCTTTATAACAAAGCGTACATAAAGTAAGGTTATATGGGGATGGTTTTATACAGTAGAAGCAGGAAATGAAAAATTACCAATAAAAGCTACAAAGTTTTATTTACACAAAAAAATGAGTAAATGCTGAGAATCTAATGTACAACATGGTAGCCATAATGAACAATTTTGTAGTGTGTGCTTGAATCATTCTAAGTGGGTTGATTTAAATTTTCTCACCAAAAAGAAAGTGGTAACAAAGTTACATAGTGATTGATTGATTGATTAAGATTTTGTGACAAGAGATCTCAGAACTTACGTCTGTAATTCTTTAAGGAACAATAGTCCAATATTTGATAATATAATATTTAAGGGAACTTTAGAAGTCATAATTAGCATAAATGATGACCATATGTATTATAGTTTTAATATTATTTGATTTAAAAACATACTCAATAAAACTTGCTAAAAATTAAAAAAAAAAAGAAAGAAACAAGAAGATACTTCAAGAGGAGCATAGCCAGGTGTGGTGGTGCATGTTTTTAATCCCAGCACTCCAGAGGCAGAGGTAGGAGGATCTCTATGAATTCAAAGCCAGCTTGGTCTATCTAGTGAGTTCCAGGCCAGCTGGGACTACAGGGAGACCCTGTCTCAAAAAAACATAAATAAAAAAAGAGGCAGCTGAGCAAGAGACAAACTTTAGACTCCTTTAGATGTTCAGGATGCAGAGAATGGTTTCCAGGACAACCACGAGCAGTGCTTAATGAAGAGAAGCTTGCATGGGGTGAGCCACACATGCAAAGGCTGGAAGTGGAAACACCCAGGGTGCAGGGCTGGAAGGAAGGCCGCGGGCTCAGCACACAGTGAGCCCGGGAGTTTGTGGGCAGGTGAAGCAAGGAAAAGCCAGAGAGCAGAACCCTCACGGCTTTGAAATCACAGTATAGGGCACAGATTGTGCCCTGAGCCTGGGGTGTGCTGCTTTGGAAGCCTTTGGTCTACAAGTAACAAAATCACTAATTTTATGTGATGCTCGGCTAGGTTGTAGTGCTGAGCATTGCACTGAACGTTATTCTGGATGTTTCTGTGAGGGTGTTTTGGATGAGATCAACATTTAGCCACAAGTTTTCTTTTCCTTTCCTTTTTTCTTAAGGTCTTACTGTGTAGCTCAGGCTAGTCTCAAAGTAGAAAACCTCCTGCCTCAGTCTGCCAAGTGCTGGATTTCAGATGTTTGCTGCAACCCAGTTGGATTGACATTATTACAGCTTATTCATGTCATATGCATGCATGCGCAGTATGTGAGTGCAGCTCTTGAGTCTTCAGGCTTGATAGTAGGAGCTTTCACTCCATAAGCCGTCTGGCTGGCCCCTAGATTAACATTTAAATGAGTGATTTTTTTATAAAAGCAAATTGTCTTCTATGATGTAGGTGAGACCTATCAAATCAGGTAAAGGCCTGAACAAAACCCCAAGAGCAGGACGAGGCTCCCTTAGCAAGAAGGACTCTTGTTAGCCCTCAGCTTTGGATGTGGATACATGTAGGTTCTTACCTGGTGGCCCACATAAATTCCATTATCACATGATCCTCCCCAACCCTGCCTTGAACTAAACCTGCATAGCCAAGCCCCTTTGGTCCCAGCACTCAGGAGGGAGAGGCAGGCAGATCTCTGTGAAATCGAGGCCAGCCTAGTTTACATAGTGAGTTCCAGGCCAGCTGAGGCTACAGGGAGATCTTGTCTCAAAAAAAAAAAAAAAAAAAAAGTAAATAAACCTGCATATTTACACCTCTATTTGGTGTGTTTCTCTAGAGAAGCTAAGAAGTGTCAGGACACTAATGGTCGGTGCTGACTGAAGCTCCCTGAAGTCCAGTCTCCTGGACTCTCTAGTCATCAACGAGCAACTGGCAAAGAAGAAATTGCTAGAGGGGTGTTGAGGTGTGTGAGTACCCGACAGGGACAGCCTCGCCTCCACACCTCCGTCACCTCACTCCAGAGCTACTGGCTACTCCATGCTATGGTACTGCCCGTGACAGCAATAGGGGGCTGTGATGTGCAGGGTGGAGAGAGGCCACCTGGCATGTGGATAAGAGCAGAGGATGTTGTGGGCAGCAGAGGGGAGCTCAGGCTGTGCACTGCAGAAAGGGTTTGGTTTTTATATAGAAAACCGCCAGGGCCAAAGGGCAGTTTGAAGCAGGGAGCATCCAGATCTAATAATCCTTGGCTATATCTGACTCATCCATTTCATATTCCATACTATCTGTCTTGGGGTATGGGACAAAACAGTATTCCCAGATGTCCTGACACAAGGCTGGCCTCTGCCCACTTTGGTCAATTGGCTCCGGAGTCCCCCACACGAATGGTGTGGCTCTGAGGGGCCTGTGATGACGTGGGGTCTTTCTTGACTCAGCCAGCTCACTTCCGGGATAGAAACCTTGCCGAAACTTCTGTTCAGAGATGTCGAAGGTCCCTACTGAGCCTGGGGTGAGACTAGCCCCAGTTCTCAATGTCGAGGACCCGTGGTAAGGTGGGCCCACTCCAGCCTGTGATTTCTCTCCCATTTAGTCTAGGATGGACACACTTGCTTCTTTTGAAGATGGAGAGAGAGAGAGAGAGAGAGAGAGAGAGAGAGAGAGAGAGAGAACAGCACCTCTGAGAGTGAGTCAGGAAAGAGTGGTTTATAGCTCAGGTAATGAGGGCTGAACATATTCCTTAAGTGAGCCTGGGGGTGGACACCACCCAGCCAAGCTTTCGGATGGGCCAGTGGGCCCAGACTAACATGAGAACACAGGCCAGGACACAGCAGAGCAACTGGATTCTGGATTCCTTGCAGAGACAACAGGAGAAAGTAAATTTGCTGGTTTTAAGCCCCTATGTTTGAAGGCAATCTGCCACATAAGAAAATACAGGTGGGAACAGCCTGGCTTGTGCACTAACGACCTGGGTATGGAGGCAGGGCACAGGAAGAAGCCAGGATGGAGAAAGAATAACGTGAGAAGAGGGGAGGGCTGGCCCCTTGGGAGCACAGAACATGGGAAGCCTGAGACCCACTCTCCCCAGGCTGGGTTTGGTTGCCAGGGAGACAGGATTCCCAACCTGGTTTCCAGGCTACTCTGCCTTCCTCTCCCTGGGTCGGTTTGCCCTAGCAGGAGTTTTGCAAGAACAACAATGGTCATGGCAGTCATGATTAGCAGGAGGAAGGGTGTTCTTCAAGGAAGCTGAGCAGAAGCACTGCCAAGGTGGCCCTGGCCCCTCCAGCACAGCAGCCCTGCAGGCAGCAGGCTTTGACTGCTCCCTTCCAAACTAAGCTGGCCCACGTCGCTGTTTCAGGGTCTTAACCCTTGTCCAGGACATTCTGAAAGCACTGCATATGTCCATGGTTCACTATTTATTTATTTATTTATTTATTTATTCATTCACTCATTTATTTTAGTGTGTGTGTATCTGCAGGTGTGTCTATATATGTGTGTGTGTGCATGTGTGTGTGCATGTGTGTATGCGTGTATGTCAGAGATCTACCTGGGTCTTGGTCCTCAGGAACTAGCCACCTTATTTTTTGAGACAAGACCTGTCACTGGCCTAGATCTCATCAAGTCGGCTAGAGTGAGAGCCAACGGCCTCGGGATCTTCTGGTCCCCTCCCCAGAACCGGGGTTCTGAGTGTGGGCCAACTAGACATCTGTTGCACAGAGGTCCACTTCAGGTTCTTATGTTGGCTTCAAGAATTTTCTTCATAAGCCGGGCATGGTGGCGCACGCCTTTAATCCTAGCACTCAGGAGGCAGAGGCAGGTGGATCTTTGTGAGTTCAAGGCCAGCCTGGTCTACAGAGTGAGTTCCAGGACAGCCGGGGCTACAAGGAGACCCTGTCTCAAAAAGACCAAAAAAAAAAAAAAAAAAATAGAACTTTCTTCACTGGGCCATTCCCTCTTCCAAGCCCATGCTTCCTTGTCATGAAAAGAACTGGCAAGAAAAGAGAAGAGAAGAAGAAGAGAAGAGAAGAGAAGAGAAGAGAAAAGAAGAGAAGAGAAGAGAAGAGAACTGGAAAGTGGAAGCTGCCTCCCAGAACTTGTGTCAGAACCAAGGACAACGCCAGAACCTGGCTGGGTAGCCCATCAGCTGCCTCAGCTCCAGAAGTTCCAGAGCTAGACCAGAGAGAGGGCATGGCAACTACAAGGAACCAAGGGCCAGGTTGAGGCCTTCTGCACAGCTCCTTGACTGCTCCCTGCTTGCCAGGATCCCTCCAAGTTGATGGAGACAGAGGACTGAGGAGTCATAGAATGTGGCTGTCCCATTGGCTCACATCCATGGTACGGAGAAAAGGTTGTTTCCAAAAGACTTCTGGGTGACAAGCCCCCAACAACCATGAGAAGTGGAAAGACACCGGCCATGACTCAAAGCCTGCAGCCCAGAGGAAGATGGGAAGTCAGGGAAGTTCACTCTGCAGACCCTATGGAGAGTGTGGACTTGACAACACCTTGATTCCAGCCTCAACTAGGTGCGGTGTTGCGTGCAGTAATTCCAGCACTTGGAAGCTAAGCCAGGAGTATTTTCATGAGGTTGATGCCAGCCTGGACTACAGAGGAGAATTTCTCCTTGCCTCAAAATCAAAACAAAACAAAAAAACCCAGAATAACTTCCATGCTCTGCCTTCATGATAAAGTTCTCGTTTCTATCCACAAGACACTAGGTTCAATCCAGATCCAAAAGGAATCCTACCCCTGGCTTTCAAATTAATAAGAGAACACTCTTCAGGTTGAGCTGTGTATCCTCCAGCATAAACACCTCATTATGGAAAACTACCCACAGGAAAAATTGGAAGAATTGGATAGCAAGCACCTGTCTGCTCAGCACCTGCTGCTCTGCTTGCCGTGTCTGCCTGTACCTCCACCCCTCCCAACACACCCTGCCTTCTTGACAGCTGTGGAGCCTCTGCAGTTCCCCTAAGACCTCCAATATTGAATAGCATTTAGTGATTTCAGAGAATTAAAATTGATTTAGTTAGACAACTATGATGGGTAAGCTACCAACTCACATCACCCAAAAAACTACCTCTATGAAATGCAATACATCACTAATGTTAGCCCCACCCAAAATTCACAAACACTCCCGCTCATCTGCATTCTCCTTTACGAAAGGTAGCCATTACGTTTGACACCAATTCCATCGTACTTACACCTCTGTCAAGCTGGCAGCTTGTCCCTTGCCTTAGCTAAGGAGACAGTCCAGCAGGGGATACCCTCAGGCCTGCTTGTAAAACCGTTTCATTTGTTTGGGACCTGGGAATGCAGACTCTGTTTAAAGATTTACTTATTTTATTGTGCGTATCCATATATGTCATTGTTTCTTACCTGTATTGGAGAACCTTAAAACGTAGCAAGGAAGAAATCAGAAAAGAGAAGGGGTAGATCAGATGCTCTGGAATAGGAGTTATGAAGTAGTTGTCATTGCGCTAGATATGGGTGCTTGAAACCAGCCTAGGGTCTCGGCAAGGAAGAGTAAAGTCTCTTTACTGGCACAGCTCAATCTTCCAGCCCCAGGGTGGAGGCTCTTATGAACCAGGCCTTGGGGCAGACAAAAGCTTCATGTGCTCTCAGCTTGAGAGCTCGGTGGGGATGGCAGGATCTTAATGTCAGGTATACTTCTAAGCAATCACGAGGCTTTTGAAGAGGAGCTACAGCATTCTGAACCCTTCCACCCATGCGTGGATGTGTGGTGCAGACACTTGCTGTGAGACTGTATCAACTGAGAAGTGCCAGCCCTGAACTCCCATCCCTAACTCATCCTTGTATTGCCTGCTGCTATCCCCCTGATCATCTGACAATTTCTCTGACGCCATCTTAGCTCTCAAAGGAGCATCTGATAAACCCAAACTACAAGGACCTGAAAAGAACACATCCTATGCAGACCCAAGAGGAGGGCTCACTGCAAGACCTGACTGGTGACTCACTGACTGCAAGGTCCCAATGGTAACACACTGAATTTCATACATAGAGAAATTACCGAGATACACCACAATTAGAGAAATTACTGAAATACACCACACACGAGAAATTACTGAGTGTACCATAGAGAGAAATGAGCATATGTCCCTCAACCGGACTATAGAAGGAGGACACCTAACACTGTAATAAAGATGGCCCCTGATGACCTGTCATCTGTCCACCTAGTGTGTGAATCAAAGGACTGACAGAGAACTCCCAATGATCCAACGCAATGTTGAACATAGAGCCCCGTGAAACTATAGCATGTCCATACACATACATCCTCTCTCCCGGGCATATCTAGGTTTCCAACCTAGCCATGACCTACACAGCCTCCTAGGAATCATACTTTGAGCTAATGAGAACTTCCAAAACACTGACACCTCTGCTGCATTAAGTGAACTCGCTAAGTTCACTCACAACTGACACTTACTATGCCCACGACTCAACAACAGCACAGCGATTTGTTATCTGATTCACATGACAAGAGCTTCCTTTAGTGTCTCTCACTCTTACAGCACATTTCATGAGAACTTGTAATCATAAATACAATGTATAGTAATCTGAGTTATTTTACTGTGTAGGTGAAAATAAATGATTAGATACTGAGAGTTATAATATAGTAAATTAAGAACCTAGAAAAAAAAGAACTGGTTTCATCTCATACATCTGAGCCAAACAAAATCAAAACATAAAAACAAAAGCTAAGATAACTTGGTAAATTTGCAGGCCAACAATATTGACATAGCTTGTGAATTTAATTTTATTCAATAATATTCTGACACCAAATGCTCGTTAGATTAAGTTTACACAGTCATAAGAAAGAAGCAGAGATGCATCTGAGGGAGCTTTTATCATGTCAGGGCTATCAGAGGCCTGAATCAGAGAACGAGTTGTCCTGAGAGGAAGAGCTCCACAGGGCAGTAGCCACGCCAGCACGCGAGGTTGGCCATCTTATTCGGTGGCAAGGGTCTGCCGCTTCCGTTCAGTTGTCCATGAACTTGGCAGAAGTTGAGAGACGGCTAGCCTTGGGCAGCGTTGAAAGGATAAGAGAAGAGCGAGCCTCAGTTCCGTGCAGTTTTCTTCTGATGACACGGGAGACTGCCTCAGTTTGTTGTTTTTTTGTTTGCTTGTTTAGTTTTTGTTGTTTTGTTGGTCTTTTTTTTTTTTATTTTTGAGACAGGGTACGCTGTCCTGGAACTCACTATGTTTACCAGGCTGTCCTTGATGTCCTTGAACTCAGAGAACCACTGCCCTCTGCCTCCCAAAGCGCTGGGGGACTTACAGGCATGCGCCACCAGCCTGACACCCAGCGACTCCTTGTTTTACCAGGTTTCCAGGTGGTGTGTGGGTTCCACGTCATGTGACCTAGCCTGCGTGCTAGAAGCCAGGAAGGTGGTGATAAGAGCCTAGCTATTACTCAAAGCTGTCTTGGGTCTGTGCCGTGGGGAGGGGGCTACAGTTGCAAGGCAAAGGGAGAGGACTCCGAGCTGCAAGGTCACAGCAGCTCCTGGCCAGCTTAATGTGCTGCCTGCAGAGGGAAAGGCTTCAGGGGCGTGGCCTTACGTGCGCGGGGAGGTGGGGGGCGGCGGCAGCTGGAGGAGGACCTGCATTTCTGAGACTAGGTGACACGATTGCGCCGATTTTTAATAAAAGACTACTCAGATGCAGGCGGGATTTCTGGAGTTCAGGGCCAGCCTGGTCTACACCAATGAAGTTCCAGGCCAGCTGAGGCTACAGGGAGAGTCCTGATCAACAAAAAAAAAAAAAAAAACAAAAAAAAAAAAAAACAGGAGTCTCCCTTGCATCAGAAAGGAAACTGCACTGAACTGAGGCTCGCTCAGACTACTCAGATATGTGGGGGCCAAACAGGGGCAGGTGTAAGATAGGGAACCTATCCTTGGACCACGCCTTTGTTTGGGAGGGCCACAGCTACGAAGCTATGTGCAAGGCACCTCAGGGTCATAGAAGCCCAAGGAAAGAAATCATGTGGGGTCTACAACCTGTGGGAAGACTTCTGCCGGCTGTGCCTGCGCACTAGGAAAGGCAAGTGAGCTCTGCCACGCCGCACTAAGTTGTAAGGAGGATGCTCGAACAAACACAGAAAGAACAAAAGAAAAATACCTCACCAAGGTAGAGGGGACAGGCAGACAGGGATGGGAACAGTAGGGGACCAGCCGTGCCTTCCACAGCCATGGAAACCGCTCGCACAGAGTCCCTGGGCTTTGTAATGAAGATGGATATTTTACACACAAATAAGAATATTAACTGAAGACTCCCTTGAGCTGGTGTGGGGGAATAATGTAATATGGCACTGCTTTTCTATCAAACGATTATATAAGACAAAGAAAGTTCCATCTTTAAAGAAATTTGTAAAAACATGATCTGGCAAATCTCACTCGCCCAACCAACATTTTTCTAAGATTAAAGTTTGTGCTCAAGGTTGGATCCTGGTCTCCAAAGCTGCACTTTGCTTATTAACCTCACTGGTTTGAATTAGCCAGTGAGGCCAGGCTCTCAGCACCCAGACCTTTTCAGTTAGGAGTAAAAACCCAGTTGGGACTCCTGCGGAGTGTGCTTGCTCGCTAGATGTAGAGCGGCCTTCTAGAGAAGTAAAATTCTTTGTCTTGCTAAAATATTTTGGACGCTGGGTATTTTTCCTGGAAGTCCAAAAGCCTTTCTTTTTTTTTTTTTAAACATTTTTTTTATTGATGCTTTTGTGCAAATTTTCATACATCAATTTTCCAATTCAGTTCAGGCACATATTTCCCTCCCTTTCCCCCCACCCCATCCCCCCCATCCAGATCATGCATTCTCCATAACTGTCCGCCATCTTTCTTCAGTTTTTTTTCATTTTTTTAGCTATAAGTGATAATCCATGAGTAAAAGCATCCTTCATGTAAAAAACAATTTGCAAGCACGTTGTGCCCAAACCCCCAAGCCCCACCATCCAGCGGGGTGAGGGGTTGTATGTCAATCAAGTTGATCAAATGAGTGTTCCAGACTACATTGCTGTAGTTCACCATTCACACCAATCGCAGCTCCTACATTCTACCCATGACCACGCCCTTCTTCCGCAGATTGTTTCCTGGCTTAGAAAAGGGGCACGGGTGGATGAGAAGCAAAACAGTCACTCTCTCTGGAAGCTGTTGTCCTGGACTCCGGTCAATTCTGGCTGTTTCCTTTCATGGCTGACAGTCTTGTCCAGGAATAACCTTTTCGATCCTACTAATTGAAGCACAAGCAATTAAATACATAGGTATTTAAAACAGCACTAAGTTTATGGTAGGTTACTTGTGGGTATAGACACATATGTTGGATGATATGTTAATCCATGAAATACTACACATTTTTTCCTGTTAAATATGACAGGGTCTTACTGTGGCTTATAAACATCTCCTAACCTGTAGAGGAAGTAAGCTTGTGGCATCAGCCCATGGGTTATTCCTCCAAGGAGAGAGCCAATAGCCAATTAGATTGGGATATCAAGGCATATGGCCTGCCTCTGCTGCACAGTATTTACAAGCAATTGGGGTGTAGCTGCTGCTGCGGTGGATGAGTCTTGCTTGACTCAAAGGAGACCCATATTTGCTGTATTGGTTTAGTGGCCTTATGTAACACTCTCTGGTGTTCCAGAGGCATCTGTACACTTGCATGTGTGGTCTCAATACATCTTTCCCAATGTTATGTCAGGTCTTCGGCAGCAGGGCCTTTCGCCTCTCTTCTTGCAGTATCCCAGTTTAAAGCAAGGAGTTTTACCTTTTGTGGGGCCTTGGCTCCCCTGGCCAACCATCTCCCTGGTAGAATAATCATTGCGATGGCAGAGCTCCTGTATTAATAATATTTTGCTTAAGTGCATAAGTTAAGAGACTTTCATATTATATTTGGTTTCTGAAGAGAACAATCCTTTTCACAGTTCTTTATGTCTATTTGTCAATTAAAAAAGGCAGTCCTTACTGGTTTTTATAAGAGATTACTCTATAATAGTTGTCTCTAAAGGTGGTTCTAGTCGGGTGGTTCTAGTTCCCAGGACTCAGGCCACTGGAATCATGGATCAAGTAAATTTTCTTTTCTCTTTCTTCTTTCTTTCTTTTTCTTTCTTTCTTTACTCTTTCTTCTTTCTTTCTTCTTTCTTCTCACTCCCTTTCTTTCCCTTCTTTTTCCTTCCTTCCTTTTTTCCTTCCTTATCTCTCTCTTTCTCTTCCTTCCAATTCCTTCAACTTCTTCCTTCCTGCCTGCCTGCCTGCCTTCTCTCTCTGTGGTCTCTCTCTGCAAGATACATGTGTCACAATGTATATGTGAAGGTCACACTGGCACTTCAGCTCCAACCTTGTCTGAGATGGATCTCTGGTTATCCACCGCTGCACACACCATGCCTGTGGGTATCTAGGGGTTTTCCTTCTCCACCTCCCACTCCACCGTAGGGACACAGAGATTACAGAGCTGCTGTGTCCAGCTTAATGTGGGGTTCTGGGGATCCAAACTCAGGTCTTCACTCTTGTTTTTTTATTTTTTTCTTATTTTTAATTTTTTGGTCTCACTCTTATATGAGCTGTCTCTCTGCCTTGTTTTTTTTTTTGTGGTGTACTCGCCTAATTTCTCTATGTGGGGTACTCAGTAATTTCTCTATGTGATACACTCGGTAATTTCTCTATGTGGTACACTCAGTAATTTCTCTATGTGGTGTACTCGGTAATTTCTCTATATGGTACACTCAGTAATTTCTATGTCGTACACTCAGTAATTTCTCTATGTAGTGTACTCAGCACTCAATAATTTCTTGGCTCTATTTTTCTGGATGAAATTTTTTGTCTTTTCAATACAGGGTCCTCCCTGTAGCCCCATTATTTTACTTTTGTGTGCATGCATCCATTGCCTGCATGTGTGTAAATTTCCCCTGTCGTAGAAGGCACACAGAGTTCAGAAGAGGGTATAAGTTCCTGGAATCACAGAATCACAGACAGTTGTTAGCCACTGCGTGAGTGCTGTGAATCAAACCCGGGTCTTCTACAAGAACAACCAATGCTCCTTACTGTTAGGCCATCTCTCCACCCCTCTCTTGGTGGGATTTAGAGCTACAAAAAGATCGAGAAAACGCTCCAAAAAGAAAATAGAAAACACCAAAGAAATCCAGAAGAGGAAATGTAAAAGGAAATCAACACTCATCCATTCAAGAGGGAAAGGAATGAAAAAACGCCTCAGATAGCAGAATGGGGAAGCAGAACAAAGAATATCAGACCTGTAGGATAACATGGAACATCTAAAATGTTCAAGTGAATATTATGAAAATTTTTTTAAAAACGCAAGAGTGTTTTTTATAGGAAATGTGGGACATTATGTAAAGATCAAACCTCTGGCATCATAGGTATAGAGGAAAGGAGAAGAAAATCCCAAGAGAATGGTAAATTTATCAGATCTCAAGAGAATGATAGATGAAAACTTACCCAAACGAAAAAAGGACAAACCAAATACAAATAAATGAAGCACATAGAACTCCAAACAGACAAGATCAGAAAGAAATTCTCCACGCCACATCATAGTTAAAATGCTAGACCACCCAAAACAAAGACAAAATCCTTAAAGCGACAGAGAAAAACAACAAGTGACCCTATAAGGGGAAACCTATCAGATAACAATGGACTTCTCACGCAAACGATTGAAAGCAAGAAGAACTCGGAGCAAAGCATTCCCAGTGTTTGAGGGACAATGGATGCCACCCAGGTTACTACTATACCAGCAAAAAATGTCAATCATAGTGAAGGATGAGAGGAAATCTTCCATGACATAAACCAACTTGAAAGAAACATGTCCAGAAAACCAAACCTTCAGAGAATACTTTAAGGAATTCAAAGAACAGAAGAAAGGAGCAAACCCCAGACCAAGGCCGCACCTACAAGGAGAATTAATAAAGCATCCTAGAAGGGAGTCAGAAACCTAAAGAGCAAAATGAAATAATGGTAATAAGGCAACAAAAGGAGGCAACACAAACCTATCAGCTCATAACCTTAAATATTAATGGACTAAATTCCCGAATCAAAAGAACATAACTGGGAGACTGGGATTAGGAAACAGAAATCCATCGACTATAGCCTGTCTACAAGAAACCCATCTTACTTTAAGGACAGGCACCATTAAAAGTGAAGGAATGGAAAAAAATTTATCCAAGCAAATGGTTACCAAAAAGAAAGGAACGGTGTTGCTATTCTAGTAATCAGATAAAATAGACTTCCCAAGTAAAAGAATCAGAAGAGACAAAGAAGATGTATGGTATATTTACTGTGTGATGTGTGATCTGAGCGTTAATATTAGTAATTAAGGGACTAGAAAAAAAGAACTGGTGTTCATCTCTATACATCTAGCCAAACAAAAAACAAAACAATACAAACAAAACGCTAAGATTAAACTTGGTAAATTGCAGCCAACAAATTGACATAGCTTGTGAATTTATTTATTCAATAAATACTGACACAAATGTCGTTAGATAAAGTTTACACAGTCATAGAAAGGAAGCAGAGATGCATTCGGAGGAGCTTTATCAGTCAGGGCATCAGAGCCTGAAAGAGAACGAGTGTCCAGAGGAAGAGCTCCACAGGGCAGGTAGCCACGCAGCACGCAGGGGCTGGTGGCAAGGGTCTGCCGCTCCGTTCAGTTTCCAGAACTTGGAGAAGTTAGAACGGCTAGCCTTGGGCAGCGTGAAAGGAAAGAGAAGAGCGAGCCTCAGTTCAGTGCAGTTTTCTTCTGATGCACGGGAGACTCCTAGTTGTTTTTTTTTGTTTGTTTGTTTTGTTTTGTTTTGTTTGTTGGTCTTTTTGGATCCGGGTCTTCCCTGTAGTCCCAGTGTCCTGGAACTCACTATGTCGACCAGGCTGGCCTTGAACTCAGGAACCACCTGCCTCTGCCTCCCAATCGCCTGGGGCTACAGGCATTGCGCCCACCATGCCCGGCTCCGCGACTCCTTGGTTTACAGGTTTCCAAGGTGTTGGTGGGTTCCACGTCATGTGACCTAGCCTGCGTGCTAGAAGCCAGGAAGGTGGTGATAAGAGCCTAGCTATTACTCAAAGCTGTCTTGGGTCTGTGCCGTGGGGAGGGGGCTACAGTTGCAAGGCAAAGGGAGAGGACTCCGAGCTGCAAGGTCACAGCAGCTCCTGGCCAGCTTAATGTGCTGCCTGCAGAGGGAAAGGCTTCAGGGGCGTGGCCTTACGTGCGCGGGGAGGTGGGGGGCGGCGGCAGCTGGAGGAGGACCTGCATTTCTGAGACTAGGTGACACTGATTGCGCCCAGATTTTAATAAAGACTACTTTAAGAGGCAAGGCGGCGTTCTTAGCTGTTCAGGGCCAGCCTGTCTACACAATGAGTTCCAGGCAGCTGGGTGGGGTTATAGGAGACCCTGACTCAAAAAAAACAAAAAAAAAACAAAAAAAAAAAAAAAAAAAACAAGGAGTTCTCCCTGCATCAGAAGAAAACTGCACTGAACTGAGGCTCGCTCAGACTACTCAGATATGTGGGGGCCAAACAGGGGCAGGTGTAAGATAGGGAACCTATCCTTGGACCACGCCTTTGTTTGGGAGGGCCACAGCTACGAAGCTATGTGCAAGGCACCTCAGGGTCATGAAGCCCAAGGAAAGAACATGTGGGGTCTACACACCTGTGGGAAGACTTCTGCAGGCTGTGCCTGCGCATGGAAAGGCAAGTGAGCTGCTGCCAGCCGCACTAAGTTGAAGGAGGGATGCTCGAACAAACACAGAAAGAACAAAAGAACAAACCTACCAGGTAGAGGGGAAAAGGCAGACAGGGATGGAACAGTAGGGGACCCAGCCGTGCTTCCAGCCATGGACCTCGCCACAGAGTCCTGGCTTTGTAATAAGATGGATATTTTTACACACATAATAAAAATATTAACTGAAGAAATCCCTTGAGCTGGTGTGGAAAATGTATATGGCACTGTCTTTTCTATCAAACGATTATATAAGACAAAGAAAGTTCCATCTTTAAAGAAATTTGTAAAAACATGATCTGGCAAATCTCACTCGCCCAACCAACATCTTTCTGTAAGATTCAAGTTTGTGCTCAAGGTTGGATCCTGGTCTCCAAAGCTGCACTTTGCTTATTAACCTCACTGGTTTGAATTAGCCAGTGAGGCCAGGCTCTCAGCACCCAGACCTTTTCAGTTAGGAGTAAAAACCCAGTTGGGACTCCTGCGGAGTGTGCTTGCTCGCTAGATGTAGAGCGGCCTTCTAGAGAAGTAAAATTCTTTGTCTTGCTAAAATATTTTGGACGCTGGGGTGGTAATTTCCGGAAGTCAAAAAGCCTTTCTTTTTTTTAACCTTTTTTTTTTATTGATGCTTTGTGCTTTTCATACATCCATTTTCCAATTCAGTTCAGGCATATTTCCCTTCCCTTTCCCCTTTTTTTTTCCCCCCACCCCCACCCCACCCAGATCATGGATTCTGCCATAAACTGTCCTCTATCTTTCTCTCAGTTTTTTTTTTCATTTTTTAGCTATAAGTGATAATCCATTGAGTACAAGCATCCTTCATGTAAAACAATTTGCACGCAGTTGTGCCCAAACCACACAGCCAATGGGTCCCAACATCCAGCAAGTGGATTTGTATGTTCAATCAAGTTGATCAATGAGTGCCAGACTACATTGCTGTAGCTTTCAACCATCCACCCCCATCGCAGCCCTTACATTCTACCATGCCCCTCTTCCGCAGATTTCCTAGGCTTAGAAAAGGTGCACGGGTGGATGAGAAGCAGAACAGTCCACTCTTTCTGGAGCTGTTGTCTTGGACTCGGTCAATTCTGGCTGCTTCCTTTCATGGGCTGACAGTTCTCGTACAGGATACCTTTCGATCCTACTAATGGAAGCACAAGCAATTAGATATATAGGTATTTAAACCAGCATAATAGTTCTGGTAGGTTACTTTGGTATATAGACACATATGTTTGGATTATTATGTTTAATCCATGAATTACATTTTTTCTGTTAAATATGACAGGCTTCTTACGTGGCTTATAACATCTTCTAACCTGTAGAGGATGTAAGGCATCAGCCATGGGTTATTCCTCAAAGGAGGAGAGCCCCATAGCCAATTAGCTTTGGGAATATACGGCATATGGCTGCCTCTGCTGCCACAGTATTTACAGGCAGGTGGGGTGTAGTGCTGGTGCTGACGGAGGTCTTGCTTGACTCAAGGAGACCATATTGCTGTAGGTTTAGCGGCCTTTGGTAACACTCTGTTGTTCCAGAGGCCATCTGTACACTTGCATGTGTGGTTCAATACATCTTTCCATGTTAATGTCAGTCTTCGGACACCAGCGGGCCTTATCGCCTCTCTTCTTGCAGGTATCCCAGTTTTAAAGCAAGGATTCTTTACCTTTTGAGGAGACCCTGTCTAAAAAAGACCAAAAAAAAAAAAAAAAAAAAAAAGAACTTTCTTCACTGGGCCATCCTCTTCCAAGCCCATGCTTCCTTGTCATGAAAAGAACTGGCAAGAAAAGAGAAGAGAAGAGAAGAGAAGAGAAGAGAAGAGAAGAGAAGAGAAGAGAAGAGAAGAGAAGAGAACTGGAAAGTGGAAGCTGCCTCCCAGAACTTGTGTCAGAACCAAGGACAACGCCAGAACCTGGCTGGGTAGCCCATCAGCTGCCTCAGCTCCAGAAGTTCCAGAGCTAGACCAGAGAGAGGGCATGGCAACTACAAGGAACCAAGGGCCAGGTTGAGGCCTTCTGCACAGCTCCTTGACTGCTCCCTGCTTGCCAGGATCCCTCCAAGTTGATGGAGACAGAGGACTGAGGAGTCATAGAATGTGGCTGTCCCATTGGCTCACATCCATGGTACGGAGAAAAGGTTGTTTCCAAAAGACTTCTGGGTGACAAGCCCCCAACAACCATGAGAAGTGGAAAGACACCGGCCATGACCAAAGCCTGCAGCCAGAGGAAGATGGAAGGTCAGGGAAGACTCTGCAGACCCTATGGAGAGTGTGGACTTGACAACACCTTGATTCCAGCCTCAACTAGGTGCGGTGTTGCGTGCAGTAATTCCAGCACTTGGGAAGCTAAGCCAGGAGTATTTTCATGAGGTTGATGCCAGCCTGGACTACAGAGGGAGATCCTGTCTCAAAACAAAACAAAACAAAAAAACCCAGAAAACTTCCATGCTCTGCTTCAATGATAAAGTTCTCGTTTCTATCCACAAGACACTAGGTTCAATCCAGATCCAAAAGGAATCCTACCCCTGGCTTTCAAATTAATAAGAGAACACTCTTCAGGTTGAGCTGTGTATCCTCCAGCATAAACACCTCATTATGGAAAACTACCCACAGGAAAAATTGGAAGAATTGGATAGCAAGCACCTGTCTGCTCAGCACCTGCTGCTCTGCTTGCCGTGTCTGCCTGTACCTCCACCCCTCCCAACACACCCTGCCTTCTTGACAGCTGTGGAGCCTCTGCAGTTCCCCTAAGACCTCCAATATTGAATAGCATTTAGTGATTTCAGAGATAAAAATTGCATTTAGTGACACTTGATGGGTGCTACCAACTCCACATCACCCAAACTCCTCTTGAAATGCATACATCACTGTTGCCCCCCAAATTCCCTCCCGCTCACTCTGCCATTCCTCCTTTCCGAAGGTAGCCATTACGTTGCACCATTCCTCGTCTTACACCTCTGTCGCTGGCAGCTTGTCCCTTGCCTTGCTAAGGGACAGTCCAGCAGAGGGATACCCTCAGGCCTGCTTGTCCGTTTCATTGTTGGACCTGGGCTGCAGCTCTTTTAAAAGATTTTCTTTTATCTTGTGCGTATGACTATTTGTCTGTCTGTCTGTATGCACCATATACATGCAGTGCCCACAGAGATCAGAAGAGGGTGTCAGATGCTCTGGAATAGGAGTTATGGGTAGTTGTCAGCTGCCTGATATGGGTGCTTGAAACCAAGCCTGGGTCCTCTGCAAGAGAAGCAAGTCTCTTTACTGCACAGCCATCTTCCAGCCCCAGGGTGGAGGCTCTTATGAACCAGGCCTTGGGGCAGACAAAAGCTTCATGTGCTCTCAGCTTGAGAGCTCGGTGGGGATGGCAGGATCTTAATGTCAGGTATACTTCTAAGCAATCACGAGGCTTTTGAAGAGGAGCTACAGCATTCTGAACCCTTCCACCCATGCGTGGATGTGTGGTGCAGACACTTGCTGTGAGACTGTATCAACTGAGAAGTGCCAGCCCTGAACTCCCATCCCTAACTCATCCTTGTGCCTGCTGCTTCCCTCCTGACATCTGACATTTCTCTGACGCTCTTAGCTCTCAAAGGAGCATCTGAAACCCAAACTACAGACCTGAAGAACACTCTATGCAGACCCGAGGAGGGCTCACTGCAGACCTGACTGGTGCTCACTGCTGCAGGTCCCATGTACCCTGAATTTCTCACATAGAGAAATTACCGAGTACACCACATAGAGAAATTACTGAATACACCACACAGAGAAATTACTGAGTGTACCACAGAGAGAAATGAGCATATGTCCCTCAACCGGACTATAGAAGGAGGACACCTAACACTGTAATAAAGATGGCCCCTGATGACCTGTCATCTGTCCACCTAGTGTGTGAATCAAAGGACTGACAGAGAACTCCTCATGTCCCGCAATGTTGACATGGCCCACGGGAATTGCTGTCCATCCATCTGCCCATTCCTCCTGCTCTTTGTCTTGATGGCTTCCACAGTCCTGAACTTGGACTACAGCTTGACTCAACCTTGAGGCTCAGCTCAACCCTGACCCTGTTTCTTGTCCGCAGACTCCAGCAGACTCCAGCAGGATTTGTTATCTGATTCCTGCAGAGCTTCCCTTTGTGTCTCTCCTCTACAGCCATTTCATGGCTTGTATCTATACATGTATGTAGGTATATTTACTGTGTGGTGTGTGATCTGAGAGTTAATATTAGTAATTAAGACTAGAAAAAAAGAACTGGTGTTCATCTCTATACATCTAGCCAAACAAAACAAAACAATACAAAACAAAAGCTAAGATAACTTGGTAAATTGCAGCCAACAAATTGACATAGCTTGTGAATTTATTTATTCAATAAATACTGACACAAATGTCGTTAGATAAAGTTTACACAGTCATAGAAAGGAAGCAGAGATGCATTCGGAGGAGCTTTATCAGTCAGGGCATCAGAGCCTGAAAGAGAACGAGTGTCCAGAGGAAGAGCTCCACAGGGCAGGTAGCCACGCAGCACGCAGGGGCTGGTGGCAAGGGTCTGCCGCTCCGTTCAGTTTCCAGAACTTGGAGAAGTTAGAACGGCTAGCCTTGGGCAGCGTGAAAGGAAAGAGAAGAGCGAGCCTCAGTTCAGTGCAGTTTTCTTCTGATGCACGGGAGACTCCTAGTTGTTTTTTTTTGTTTGTTTGTTTTGTTTTGTTTTGTTTTGTTGGTCTTTTTGAGATAGGGTCTCCCTGTAGTCACAGCTGTCCTGGAACTCACTATGTAGACCAGGCTGGCCTTGAACTCAGAGAACCACCTGCCTCTGCCTCCCAAGCGCTGGGGGCTTACAGGCATGCGCCACCATGCCCGGCTACAGCGACTCCTTGGTTTTACAGGTTTCCAAGGTGTGTGTGGGTTCCACGTCATGTGACCTAGCCTGCGTGCTAGAAGCCAGGAAGGTGGTGATAAGAGCCTAGCTATTACTCAAAGCTGTCTTGGGTCTGTGCCGTGGGGAGGGGGCTACAGTTGCAAGGCAAAGGGAGAGGACTCCGAGCTGCAAGGTCACAGCAGCTCCTGGCCAGCTTAATGTGCTGCCTGCAGAGGGAAAGGCTTCAGGGGCGTGGCCTTACGTGCGCGGGGAGGTGGGGGGCGGCGGCAGCTGGAGGAGGACCTGCATTTCTGAGACTAGGTGACACTGATTGCGCCCAGATTTTAATAAAGACTACTCAGAGGCAGGCGGATTTCTGAGTTCAGGGCCAGCCTGGTCTACACAATGAGTTCCAGGCCAGCTGGGGTTATAGGGAGACCCTGACTCAAAAAGACAAAAAAAATTAAAATTGTGGTGAAATATTTATGTGCTGTAGGAAAATAAAAGGCATGTCAAACAAAAAGCCTAAAATAAGAGCAGAATTAGAGACAAAACGATAGTCTATCTACTTCTCCCGCCAAGCCCCTCCTCAACCAGTGGACAAATATGGAAGGAAGGCCTTTTCTCTTTATAAGTATAGGCATTGGGAAGCCATGCACAGGGAGCAGAGGCATCTGTGGTAATGGGGAGCAGACTGGGCTGCAATGCTTGGCAGTTAGAGAAAGCTCTACCTATTGTGGCCAGCAAGAACCAGTGAGCAGAGCTATCCAATGCAAGTTTTGAGATGGGAAGATTTGTGGTAGAGTCCATCTCTGTCTCATGTGCCAGCTGACCAGCCCCTGGTACTTTAGAGAAAGGAGAAAACTGAGGAAGAGAGGGTGGGACAGGATAGGTAGAGAGAACCAGAAGAGCCTCTTCTCATGCTGCTTAGGAAACACAAGATCCTAGAGGCTGGGCAAGAGGCCTGCACACATCTGCAGGAACTGTTCACAATGTGCAAATCCTCATCTCAGAGAACTGGCCAGGGAGGAGCCTGCACACTGCGGACACCAACCACACTGGACAGTGGGCAAAGCCAGGGGCACTTCAGTCTTGATAAATATCTTGAGGAACTTTCCAGCATCTTCCATTCCACAAAGTCCAAAACACGCATCACCAAGGAACTTCTTTCTTTGCTTTTATTTTAAACCCCAGTACATATTTAAGACAATGATATCCATGTTTCTGTTTCATTTATACTTAATTCATTAAAGAGATACCCAGTGTGAGTCATTTGATGCCCCCAGAATCTTCTGTTACTATTTTATGAGCATTTGGGGGGCATTTACATCCATAATCTAGGAGCCAGGTGAACTAGATCTGAGCAGTACTTACTTGGCTTGAAACTCAAAACTTCTGAGGCTTTGCTGGATATCATGTTGGGCCAGATTTCTGTTTCCGTCTCTGATCTCAGCCAAGAGGGCTGCTGTACTGAGGGCTGTCCTAGAAGAAGGGTGTAGGGAAATGTGTGGGAACACTTAATTGAAACAACTCCCCCCCAAAAAAACCCACAGAAAATGCCCAAAGGAAAAATTTCATTTTAAAGTTAGTTTCTCCTAGCTTTCCAATAGTGACCAGAAAATAGCAACTGAAAGAGCAGTCAGTCATCCAACTGAATCAAAACAGAGAGCTTGGAAACACATTGTGATAGGTTATGACATGACCCACTTCATTATGCACACAGATTCCAGCACATTGTAATTTTTACTGAAATAATAGATGAAAAATACAAGGCGGATTTCTTGGAAATCTACAAATCAATGAAAACTGGAGAAGGCCATTATCGTCAAGGCAAAGCAACAAAGACATTTTTTATGGTAATTGAATTCAAATTTTTATTTTTATTAAATTTTTGCACACTTCACATCTTGATCATAGTTAGACCCCTTCCTTATTTAATCCTCCATGGGACCCCTGCCAGATTTCATGCATTCTGTCACATGTGATAAGGTCTATTGAGTCAAGTTTGTGTCCCCAGATGCCCCTCAGTGTGAGCCTGCTCTGCTTATCTACCATCACTCCCTTAAAGAAGACCAACTCTCAGGGCTGGAGAGATGGCTCAGCGGTTAAGAGCACCGACTGCTCTTGCAGAGGACCCGGGTTTGATTCCCAGGACCCGCATGGCAGCTGAGAACCGTCTTTGACTCCAGTTCCAGGGGACACCCTCTTCTGACCTCCGCGGCATTGCATAACACGTGTGCACCAACCTACATGCAGACAGTACACTCATACACATAAAAAAAGGCTTGAAAAAAAAAAAAAAANCTTTACCTTTTGTGGGGCCTTGGATCCCCTGGCCAACATCTCCCTGGTAGAATAATCCATTGCTGATGTCAGAGCTCCTGTATTAATATATTTTGCTTAAGTGCATAGCTTAAGGACTTTAGTATTATATTTGGTTCTGAACAGAGAACAATCCTTTTCACAGTTCTTATGTCTATTAGTCAGTTAAAGAAGGCAGTCTTACTGGTTTTATAAGAGATTACCTCTATAATAGTTGTCTCTAAAGGTGGTTCTAGTCGGGTGGTTCTAGTTCCCAGGACTCAGGCCACTGGAATCATGGATCAAGTAAATTTTCTTTTTCTCTTTCTTCTTTCTTTCTTTTTCTTTCTTTCTTTCTTTCTTTCTTTCTTTCTTTCTTCTTTCTTCTCACTCCTCTTTCTCCTTCTTTTTCCTTCCTTCCTTCTTTCCTTCCTTCTCTCTCTTTCTCTTCCTTCCTTCCTTCCTTCCTTCCTTCCTTCCTTCCTGCCTGCCTGCCTGCCTTCTCTCTCTGTGTGTCTCTCTCTGCAGATACATGTGTCACAATGTATATGTGAAGGTCACACTGGCACTTCAGCTCCAACCTTGTCTGAGATGGATCTCTGGTTATCCACCGCTGCACACACCATGCCTGTGGGTATCTAGGGGTTTTCCTTCTCCACCTCCCACTCCACCGTAGGGACACAGAGATTACAGAGCTGCTGTGTCCAGCTTAATGTGGGTTCTGGGGATCCAAACTCAGGTCTTCACTCTTGTTTTTTTATTTTTATTTTTATTTTTATTTTTTGGTCCTCACTCTTATATGAGCTGTCTCTCTGCCTTGTTTTTTCTTTGTGGTGTACTCGGTAATTTCTCTATGTGGGGTACTCAGTAATTTCTCTATGTGATACACTCGGTAATTTCTCTATGTGGTACACTCAGTAATTTCTCTATGTGGTGTACTCGGTAATTTCTCTATATGGTACACTCAGTAATTTCTATGTCGTACACTCAGTAATTTCTCTATGTAGTGTACTCAGCACTCAATAATTTCTTGGCTCTATTTTTCTGGATGAGAATTTTTTTGGCTTTTCAATACAGGGTCTCCCTGTAGCCCCATTATTTTTATTTTGTGTGCATGCATCCATTGCCTGCATGTGTGTAAATTTCCCCTGTCGTAGAAGGCACACAGAGTTCAGAAGAGGGTATCAGATTCCCCTGGATGCAGAGATACAGACAGTTGTTAGCCACTGCGTGAGTGCTGTGAATCAAACCCGGGTCCTCTGTAAGAGAAACCAGTGCTCTTAACTGTCAGCCATCTCTCCACCCCTCTCTTGGTGGGATTTAGAGCTACAAAAAGAGATCGAGAAGCTCCAAAAAGAAATAGAAACACTAAAGAAATCAGAAGAGGAAATGAAAAAGGAAATCAAACACTCATCCATTCAAGAGGAAAGGAATGAAAAAAGCCTCAGAAGCAGAATGGAGGAAGCAGAACAAAGAATATCAGACCTGGAAGATAACACAGAACAACTAAAAACCTCAAGGAAAGATTATGAAAAATTTAAAAATACACAAAAATGGAACAACCAGGAGCTGTGGGACACTATGAAAAGATCAAACCTCCGCATCATAGGAATAGAGGAAGGAGAAGGAGAAGAAAATCCCAAGAGAATGGTAAATTTATCAGATCTCAAGAGAATGATAGATGAAAACTTACCCAAACGAAAAAAGGACAAACCAAATACAAATAAATGAAGCACATAGAACTCCAAACAGACAAGATCAGAAAGAAATTCTCCACGCCACATCATAGTTAAAATGCTAGACCACCCAAAACAAAGACAAAATCCTTAAAGCGACAGAGAAAAACAACAAGTGACCCTATAAGGGGAAACCTATCAGATAACAATGGACTTCTCACGCAAACGATTGAAAGCAAGAAGAACTCGGAGCAAAGCATTCCCAGTGTTTGAGGGACAATGGATGCCACCCAGGTTACTACTATACCAGCAAAAAATGTCAATCATAGTGAAGGATGAGAGGAAATCTTCCATGACATAAACCAACTTGAAAGAAACATGTCCAGAAAACCAAACCTTCAGAGAATACTTTAAGGAATTCAAAGAACAGAAGAAAGGAGCAAACCCCAGACCAAGGCCGCACCTACAAGGAGAATTAATAAAGCATCCTAGAAGGGAGTCAGAAACCTAAAGAGCAAAATGAAATAATGGTAATAAGGCAACAAAAGGAGGCAACACAAACCTATCAGCTCATAACCTTAAATATTAATGGACTAAATTCCCGAATCAAAAGAACATAACTGGGAGACTGGGATTAGGAAACAGAAATCCATCGACTATAGCCTGTCTACAAGAAACCCATCTTACTTTAAGGACAGGCACCATTAAAAGTGAAGGAATGGAAAAAAATTTATCCAAGCAAATGGTTACCAAAAAGAAAGGAACGGTGTTGCTATTCTAGTAATCAGATAAAATAGACTTCCCAAGTAAAAGAATCAGAAGAGACAAAGAAGCCATTNACAGTCCCAGAAAAACAAACGACGAATGGTATCCCTCATCTGTGGATGCTAGTGCCAACTACCCAGTTGTAAGTATTTCTTGTGTAGGGCCCCCTGAGCTTTTGTACAAAGCAGTTGGGCATAATACATTTTGGAAACAACAACAACAACAGAAAAGACTGCATCAAAGAACTGACTGAGACGGTGAACTTCTGCTCAAAACAGTCAACTTCCCCATGGAAAATACTGAGAAAGACTGAGATATGGAAAGCATGTTTGGCAGAATGCATGAGCTCTGGCGGGGTGGGGGAATGAGCGGGAACACAGGTCTAGATTTGTTAAAAATAAATAAGTAAATTTATGTGAAAAAAAATTTTTTATACAGAAGTTTACTGTTTCACGCAGAAGTTCACTGTTTCAGTCAGTTCTTTGACCTAGTCTTTTTGTTGTTGTTGTTGTTGTTGTTCCTTCCAATTTGTATCACTCCAAAATATGCATATATGCATGCCACACATATATCAAGATTATGACGTCATAGGTTTTAGCATCTTCAGCTTATGATTTCTTTTTATTATTATTATTGTTTTTTCTTTATTAGGCAGAAAGATGTCATGTTTTCCTTAAGGAAGTGTTTGAAGGCTCCTCCTTGGCAAGCCCAAACAACCATCAGTCCTGCCCTTGTCCTCCACACTGGGGTCTTCCCTTCCCATGGTCACCAAATGAGGTCCAGTAAGCACTGCATCCTGTCCTGATCTTCCTGTACTGCCCTCCATGACACAGCCTGGGTAGTCCAACAATGGAAGTCTATACTCTGAAGAGGCTGAAACCCCAGTAGCTGCTCAGTTCACAAGGTGGACGTCTCAGCAGTCCCCATCTGGCACTGAAGAAAGACAGTTCTTAGCCACCATGTGGGTGCTGGGAATCAAACCCAGGTCCTCTGCAAGAGCAGTCAGTGTTGTTAACCACTGAGCCATCTCTCCAGCCCCCTAATATGGTTTTAATACAGCCATGTGCTCAAATTGTCCCAATTTATTTTGGTAAATTTATAGGATAGAACCCTTTCTACTTGTAGAAATAAGTTGTCAGACTGTATCTCACAGGTGGTACCAGACACATGGTGTTGTTTACATGTCCACCAAAGTGTGGCCTTACTCCCTCTGTTTGTGGTCAAAATGGAACTGCTTGTTAAATGGAGTTCCTAAGGCAAAACACGGCCTGAAAGACCACTGTTTTATACAATATGGAGTAGTTTAGAGCAGGGTATGATCTCCATACTCCATGTCTGGAAGGAATAACCTAGATGTAGTACATTTTCCAACACCCCCTGAGGTGCCAACCTGTGCATCAGAATGAGGGACAGAGGATGGTAGAGAGGCATGGGCACTCCAGGAGATCCCTGAGCAGGCTCTGAAGCATCCAGGGTCTCTGTAGCTGCCTTCACCTGGCTACACTGGTGCTGGCACATGTCCCGTAAAGGCTGACAAAACCTTTGACCCTCACTGGCCACACACGCTGACACTATCAGAGGGGAAGCCCATGTCCCTTTGTGTGGGGGTCTCAGTAGAGCTGGGCTGTGGAGGAAAACATCCTGGATTTCCCAAGGAACAGGAAGTAGCTCTACTAGACTGACAAGGTTGAGCCTAAGTCTGCATCATTTCTGAGCAGTGTATAGCCTGTGCCTGGAAGGGCTAGGTCCACAGAGCAGAGCCTGGGCCACCTTCAGGTCTTAAGGGTCTCCCACCAATGTCCCAAGCAGATAGGACCAGAGAGTACAAGTGCTGGGAGACCATGCCAACAGTGGCCCAGGCAGATGGGACCAGAGGGTACAAGTGCTGGGAGACAGTGACAACAATGTCCTAAGCAGATGGGACCAGAGGGTACGAGTGCTGGGAGATGGTGCCAACAATGTCCCAAGCAGATGGGACAAGAGGGTATGAGTGCTGGAAGACAGGGCCAACAATATCCCAAGCAGATGGGACCAGAGGGTACGAGCGCTGGGGGATGGTGCCAACAATATCCCAAGCAGATGCGACCGGAGGGTACGAGTGCTGGGAGATGGGGCCAACAATGTCCCGGAGGGTACGAGTGCTGGGAGATGGTGCCAACAATGTCCCAAGCAGATGGGACCAGGGTGTACGAGTGCTGGGAGACGGGGCCAACAATGTCCCAAGCAGATGGGACCAGAGGGTAGAGTGCTGGGAGACAGGGCCAACAATGTCCCAAGCAGATGGGACCAGGGTGTATGAGTGCTGGGAGACGGGGCCAACAACGTCCCAAGCAGATGGGACCAGAGGGTACGAGTGCTGGGAGATGGGGACAACAATGTCCCAAGCAGATGGGACCAGAGGGTACAAGTGCTGGGAGACGGTACCAACAATGTCCCAAGCAGATGGGACCAGAGGGTACGAGTGCTGGGAGACAGTGCCAACAATGTCCCAAGCAGATGGGACCAGAGGGTACGAGTGCTGGGAGACGGTGCCAACAATGTCCCAAGCAGATGGGACCAGAGGGTACGAGTGCTGGGAGACGGGGCCAACAATGTCCCAAGCAGATGGGACCAGAGGGTACAAGTGCTGGGAGACGGTACCAACAATGTCCCAAGCAGATGGGACCAGAGGGTACGAGTGCTGGGAGATGGTGCCAACAATGTCCCAAGCAGATGGGACCAGGGTGTACGAGTGCTGGGAGACTGTGCCAACAATGTCCCAAGCAGATGGGACCAGAGGGTACGAGTGCTGGGAGACGGTGCCAACAATGTCCCAAGCAGATGGGACCAGGGTGTATGAGTGCTGGGAGACGGGGCCAACAACGTCCCAAGCAGATGGGACCAGAGGGTACGAGTGCTGGGAGATGGTGCCAACAATGTCCCAAGCAGATGGGACCAGGGTGTACGAGTGCTGGGAGACGGGGCCAACAACGTCCCAAGCAGATGGGACCAGAGGGTACGAGTGCTGGGGGATGGTGCCAACAATATCCCAAGCAGATGGGACAAAAGGGTACGAGTGCTGGGAGACGGAGCCAACAATGTCCCAAGCAGATGGGACAAAAGGGTACGAGTGCTGGGGGATGGTGCCAACAATGTCCCAAGCAGATGGGACAAGAGGGTACGAGTGCTGGGAGACGGGGCCAACAATGTCCCAAGCAGATGGGACCAGAGGGTACGAGTGCTGGGGGATGGTGCCCTTCTGCTCCTGGCCTCACCCTGGACCCTGCTCACTTCCCCTCTGTGCCTGCACTGTTCCCCTGAAGAAAACCTGGCACCCTGTGCCCGGGGAGAAAGGCACCAGTGCAGACCTGATTCTCTAGCACAGCTCTAAAACTACACCCCAAGGCCAAAAGTCCCTGCCCCTACCCTGGAGCCACAGATTGAGGGCTGGGGTTCTTAGGGACCTCTGTTCCAGGATGGTGGGCAGATGCTAGATGAGAAGCAGGAGTCCTACAGCCGCACTGAGACGAGATATGTGGAGGAGTTACACTACATCTGCTGCTGCTGCTGCTGCTGCTGCTGCGGAATCTTCCCTCCACCCAGTGGCTCTATCAGGAGCTTATCCAGGTTAAGGGGCTGGTGGCTGGGATCACAGGGGATGTGACCCTCTAGACAAAACCACTTGACCTCCCGGGGACTAAGAATACTGTCTCAGTGCCTCCACAGAGCTTGAAGGGCCGACCGGAACCTGGTGTCACCTGGGCCCCCCAATGACAGCAGGAGCTCTGGAAATTGCCACCTGGTATAAATGGGGCTGATTTGAAACTAGCAGTGATCATAGCAAGTGGACAGGAGCGTTGGTGACCTACTAGTGGCCCCATGGAGCCAGGCACTCCAGAGGTAGGCTCTTTCTGAGACCACTGAGGATGCGTCTCTGGTCTCAACAGTGGGTTCACAGGTTCCTGACTTTGCCCACTGAGGTGTGACGAGCTCTCCCAGGGGATCTTCCGGAATCTTTAGAAGTGTGTTCCCTCAAAAACAAAAAAATCTGTGTATGGTGGTGCACACCCTTAATCCCAGCACTTGGGAGCAAGGGGGATCTCTGTGAGTCAAGGCCACCCTGGTCTGCATAGCAAGTTCCAGACCAGCCAGAGCTGCAGAGAGACAAACTCTCAAAAACACCAGAAAAAAAAAAAAAGGTTGTTCTTATCTTCCTCCAAACACACACAAAGAGAAGCACAACTGTTCTTGGCAGACCAAGGAACTCAGTTCCAGATAAGAGCCAACATGACCAGAGACAGAGCAGGGACACGGGAAGATGCCGGTCCCTAAGTAACCAGAGACAGAGCAGGAAAAGGGAAGATGCCGGTCCCTAAGTGACCAGAGACAGAGCAGGGACACGGGAAGATGCCGGTCCCTAAGTGACCAGAGACAGAGCAGGGACACGGGAAGATGCCGGTCCCTAAGTGACCAGAGACATAGCAGGGACACGGGAAGATGCCGGTCCCTAAGTGACCAGAGACAGAGCAGGGACACGGGAAGATGCCGGTCCCTAAGTGACCAGAGACAGAGCAGGGACACGGGAAGATGCCGGTCCCTAAGTGACCAGAGACAGAGCAGGGACACGGGAAGATGCCGGTCCCTAAGTGACCAGAGACAGAGCAGGGACACGGGAAGATGCCGGTCCCTAAGTGACCAGAGACAGAGCAGGGACACGGGAAGATGCCGGTCCCTAAGTGACCAGAGACAGAGCAGGGACACGGGAAGATGCCGGTCCCTAAGTGACCAGAGACAGAGCAGGGACACGGGAAGATGCCGGTCCCTAAGTGACCAGAGACAGAGCAGGGACACGGGAAGATGCCGGTCCCTAAGTGACCAGAGACAGAGCAGGGACACGGGAAGATGCCGGTCCCTAAGTGACCAGAGACAGAGCAGGGACACGGGAAGATGCCGGTCCCTAAGTGACCAGAGACAGAGCAGGGACACGGGAAGATGCCGGTCCCTAAGTGACCAGAGACAGAGCAGGGACACGGGAAGATGCCGGTCCCTAAGTGACCAGAGACAGAGCAGGGACACGGGAAGATGCCGGTCCCTAAGTGACCAGAGACAGAGCAGGGACACGGGAAGATGCCGGTCCCTAAGTGACCAGAGACAGAGCAGGGACACGGGAAGATGCCGGTCCCTAAGTGACCAGAGACAGAGCAGGGACACGGGAAGATGCCGGTCCCTAAGTGACCAGAGACAGAGCAGGGACACGGGAAGATGCCGGTCCCTAAGTGACCAGAGACAGAGCAGGGACACGGGAAGATGCCGGTCCCTAAGTGACCAGAGACAGAGCAGGGACACGGGAAGATGCCGGTCCCTAAGTGACCAGAGACAGAGCAGGGACACGGGAAGATGCCGGTCCCTAAGTGACCAGAGACAGAGCAGGGACACGGGAAGATGCCGGTCCCTAAGTGACCAGAGACAGAGCAGGGACACGGGAAGATGC
Source organism: Rhizomys pruinosus (assembly GCA_009823505.1). Taxonomy (NCBI): domain Eukaryota; kingdom Metazoa; phylum Chordata; class Mammalia; order Rodentia; family Spalacidae; genus Rhizomys; species Rhizomys pruinosus. The sequence goes on from VZQC01015508.1 coordinate 1,527,072, forward strand.
CGGTCCCTAAGTGACCAGAGACAGAGCAGGGACACGGGAAGATGCCGGTCCCTAAGTGACCAGAGACAGAGCAGGGACACGGGAAGATGCCGGTCCCTAAGTGACCAGAGACAGAGCAGGGACACGGGAAGATGCCGGTCCCTAAGTGACCAGAGACAGAGCAGGGACACGGGAAGATGCCGGTCCCTAAGTGACCAGAGACAGAGCAGGGACACGGGAAGATGCCGGTCCCTAAGTGACCAGAGACAGAGCAGGGACACGGGAAGATGCCGGTCCCTAAGTGACCAGAGACAGAGCAGGGACACGGGAAGATGCCGGTCCCTAAGTGACCAGAGACAGAGCAGGGACACGGGAAGATGCCGGTCCCTAAGTGACCAGAGACAGAGCAGGGACACGGGAAGATGCCGGTCCCTAAGTGACCAGAGACAGAGCAGGGACACGGGAAGATGCCGGTCCCTAAGTGACCAGAGACAGAGCAGGGACACGGGAAGATGCCGGTCCCTAAGTGACCAGAGACAGAGCAGGGACACGGGAAGATGCCGGTCCCTAAGTGACCAGAGACAGAGCAGGGACACGGGAAGATGCCGGTCCCTAAGTGACCAGAGACAGAGCAGGGACACGGGAAGATGCCGGTCCCTAAGTGACCAGAGACAGAGCAGGGACACGGGAAGATGCCGGTCCCTAAGTGACCAGAGACAGAGCAGGGACACGGGAAGATGCCGGTCCCTAAGTGACCAGAGACAGAGCAGGGACACGGGAAGATGCCGGTCCCTAAGTGACCAGAGACAGAGCAGGGACACGGGAAGATGCCGGTCCCTAAGTGACCAGAGACAGAGCAGGGACACGGGAAGATGCCGGTCCCTAAGTGACCAGAGACAGAGCAGGGACACGGGAAGATGCCGGTCCCTAAGTGACCAGAGACAGAGCAGGGACACGGGAAGATGCCGGTCCCTAAGTGACCAGAGACAGAGCAGGGACACGGGAAGATGCCGGTCCCTAAGTGACCAGAGACAGAGCAGGGACACGGGAAGATGCCGGTCCCTAAGTGACCAGAGACAGAGCAGGGACACGGGAAGATGCCGGTCCCTAAGTGACCAGAGACAGAGCAGGGACACGGGAAGATGCCGGTCCCTAAGTGACCAGAGACAGAGCAGGGACACGGGAAGATGCCGGTCCCTAAGTGACCAGAGACAGAGCAGGGACACGGGAAGATGCCGGTCCCTAAGTGACCAGAGACAGAGCAGGGACACGGGAAGATGCCGGTCCCTAAGTGACCAGAGACAGAGCAGGGACACGGGAAGATGCCGGTCCCTAAGTGACCAGAGACAGAGCAGGGACATGGGAAGATGCCGGTCCCTAAGTGACCAGAGACAGAGCAGGGAACCAGGTATATCCCGGTCCCTAAGTGACTGGCTGCCCAGCTTAGCTCTCAGGCTGCAGCCAGGACCCTCCTGCCTTGTACAGAGGAGCAGCTGCCTGCTCTCCCCACCTGCAGCTGCTTCATCAATCTCTGCTCTCATCTTTATTGACAACATCTCTTCTCCTTTAGGTGGATTGCAGTTTCTCCAAGTTCCCAAGCCATGTGCATAGATAACTAATTTTCAACCTCCTTTCCTAATATGCATTTTAAAAATATTTTATTTAATATTTTTATTTTATGTGTATGAGTGCATTGCTGACATGTATGTAAATGCATGCATGCCATGCAGTCAATGCCCACAAAGGTCAGAAGAGGGCATTGGATCCTCTGGAACTGTAGTTACAGACAGTTGTTAACTGCCATGTGGATGCTGGGAATCAAACCCAGGACCTCTGCAAAAGCAGTCAGTGCTCTTAACCACCGAGTCATCTCCTGTGCATTTTTTTATATAGTGTCTCACTCTGTACCCCAGGCTGGCCTCATATTCTCTTTATTCCACAGTTGCCTTGAACTTGGAATAATCCCCTGACCTCGGCTTTCCATGCTGGGATTACAGGAATAAGCCATCATGTGTGGTTTAAGGCAGCACTTGCAGGTTGGACCTAAGATTATGATCTCCTCTCCTCTCCTCTCCTCTCCTCTCCTCTCCTCTCCTCTCCTCTCCTCTCCTCCTCATTATATTTGCCCCGTACACACAGAGGTGTGTGTTGCAGACACAGCCACACCCACTTAGTGGCCCTGGGTGTGCTTCTTCTATACAGTCCCTGGGGTGCATCATGGGCATGTCTGTAGAGAGGCACATGTGTCTGTAGAGAGGCACATGTGTCTGTAGAGAGGCACACGTGTCTGTAGAGAGGCACACATGTCTGGAGAAAGGCACACGTGTCTGTAGAGAGGCACACGTGTCTATCTTCCCAGGTGGAGACTGTATCTTTGGCACAGACACTTCCATCTTTCCCATACATCATGACATGAGTGAGGGGTTAGTCATGTGCTTTCTGCCTGCCTGGCTGTCACAGCTAGGTCCTACCTGCCTGCCTGCCTGCCTGCCTGGCTGTCACAGCTAGGTCCTACCTGCCTGCCTGCCTACCTGCCCGGCTGTCACAGCTAGGTCCTACCTGCCTGCCTGCCTGCCTGCCTGGCTGTCACAGCTAGGTCCTACCTGCCTGCCTGCCTGGCTGTCACAGCTAGGTCCTACCTGCCTGCCTGCCTGGCTGTCACAGCTAGGTCCTACCTGCCTGCCTGCCTGCCTGCCTGGCTGTCACAGCTAGGTCCTACCTGCCTGCCTGCCTGCCTGGCTGTCATAGCTAGGTCCTACCTGCCTGCCTGCCTGCCTGCATGGCTGTCACAGCTAGGTCCTACCTGCCTGCCTGCCTGCCTGGCTGTCACGCTAGGTCCATAGTCCTTACCCAATGCTCAGTAAGTCCCAGCCGTCCAGACTCCCATGGCTGCCTCTTCCAGAGAGAAGTGGAGGCCAAAGCACAGGAGCTGGAAGTCTATGTTGCAGTTTCTTCTCTCTCTCTCTCTCTCTCTCTCTCTCTCTCTCTCTCTCTCTCTCTCTGTGTTTCTCTGATTCCTCATGCACCATCCATCGTTCTCTTGAGATACAGTCTCTCACTGACCTGGAACTGCACAATAGGCTATAGGCTAGCTCTATCCTTAACCCTAGGGACCCATTTGCCTGAACTTCCCCAGTACTGGGATTATAAGACTGTGTCACCATGCCTGATTTTCATGTGGGTTCTGGGAATCAAACTCAGATCGTCATCCACGCAAGGCAAACACTTTCCCAACTGAACCATCACCCCAGCCTTGGAGTTCCTCCTCTGGCAGCCAGTTAAGTCCACAGTCCACCACTTGCCGACTCTGGCTCTCACACTCTGGACACTATACACACCTACTATGGCTGCAGGGAAGGATTCAGAAGAAACCTTGGGAAGAGGCCAAGCTTCAGAATTGTTCTCAGGACTGCCCTCTGCAACCCCACCTCTTGGCACACCTCTGTTGGTTCTGTCTGGAAGTCAGTGACACACAGTTTTCAGCATCTGATTAGCCAGTGGCCAGGACGTGACAGTCTCCTTTAACGTCACCCATCCACGGCTGTCTAACTCCTCCCTCCCTGTGACAGTGAGGAGGACCCTGCGCAGGTGCATGTCTTCACTAGTCTCAGCCAGATGTGAAAGATCCCTGCCTGTAGTTTAGTAGAAAGCATATAAAACACCTCTGGTCCATGGAGATACCAGTCAGGAGGGTATTCGACAGGAGAAGACCTTAGCCCATGTCCACTTCTGCATGACAGAGTTATTTCTACCAGGCCTGTGCTCCCATGAATGACAAGAAATTCCTGTGAACCACAGTCAAGCAAGCTGGCGAATTACAGGACGGGAGACAAAACTGCAGAGGTGAAAGGCTCTCTGCAGCCATGCCACCACCGCACCTGCCAGCTTGAGGCTGGTCACAAGAGAGCTGCTCTTACCACCGGAGAGGAGGGACAAGCCACACGTTGATGAGGTTGCACCAAGACTGGAGGCTGGAGAGGCCTGGGGCAGTTGTGACTTTCATAGTTGAGAATTGGACTGCCAGTTTTCCCACTGCAGACCCGGTGGAGAGGCTGGAATTAAAGCTTGGTATTGCCACATGTTGGGGAGGTAAGGGGCAGATGGAGCTCCCACTGCACTGGTGAGAAGACTTGAAGGAATGATTGGCAGTGCCGACTAAAGCTGAGCATGTGTGTTCCATGCCTGGCATGTACCCAGTAGAAATGGCCCAGCCTGGCACGGCTGCATCCATCTTGCCCACCAGAACACCCAGGGAGAGGTTAGCATACCCCAAGACTCGTGGGATAAGTAGTCTTTAAGATCCCTGGCTGGGCTGGAGAGATGGCCTAGCAGTTAAGAGCGCCGACTGCTCTTGCAGAGGGCCTGGGTTTTATCCCCAGCACCCACATGGTGGCTGAGAACCGTCTTTGACTCCAGTTCCAGGGGAATCTGACGTCCTCTTCTGACCTCTGCGGCATTGCATGACATGGGTGCACAAACCCGCATGCAGACAGTACATTCGTACACATACAAAAATAAATAATAATTTAAAAAGATCCCTGGCTGAGCATGGGGTGCTGGCCACTGACACCTTGACTCTTCAGTAGTGGACAAGTTAATAGTATTTCAGAAAGCCCACTGTTCTGGTGACTTTTCTGTAAACACCATGACCAAAGGCAACTTGGGAAGGAGAGTGTTAATTTCATCTTGGAGGTTACAGTCCATCCTTAAGGGAAGCCAAGCAGGACTATGGAAAACACTGTTTACCAGCTTGCTCAGGCTACTTTTCTTCTACAGCCCAGTTTCACCCACCTAGGGATGGCACTGCCCTCCTACATCAATTAGCAATGAAGAAAATGTCCCACATAGGCAAAATATACATGTAAAATAAAAATAAATTAATTAAAAGCAAATTGTTGCGTAGGCATGCTCACAGGCCAGGCTGATGAAGGAGGTTCCTCAAATGAGGTTCCCTCTTCCCAGGTGAGTCAAGTTGACTAGCAAGATCAGCTATCACAGCCAGTTTCACGCGACTGGATACAGTCATATTCATCTAGCTTGGTTCCTTCATCCTGCACTGGATGCAGGACCCCACCCATGCCCTCTGCCAGTCAAAACATACTTTTATCCATAAGTTCCAGTAAATTTCACTTTGGGCAATCTGAGGCTTTCTTTAGTCTTTTGCCACCTTCTACCTTTGGCGGCTGGTTGTCATACCCAGAGTTTTTCTAAGAATACTCCCAAAACGTTCTTTTCCAGTAAAACCCAGCCCCCATGTATAAAACCAAAGAGAGAGGTAAAGAGGATTGCAGAGCAGAATTCTGGGGACTTCTCTGAGAGAAGCATGGTTGTGGGTGGGTCCCTTCAGTCTGAGCCAGGAGAAAGGGATGTGTAACGATCAGGACAAAAGTGACTTCATCTGGGGCTGGAGAGATGGCCTACTGGTTAAGAGCCACTACTGCTCTCGCAGAGGACCCGGATTCAATCCCCAGCACCCACATGGCAGCTGAGAACCATCTTTAACTCCAGCTCCAGGGGAATCCAACACCTTCTTTTGACCTCTGCGGCACTGAACGACATGGGTGCACAGACCTACATGCAGACAGTACATTCATACACATAATGATCAGGACAAAAGTGAGTTCATCCAATCCATTAGACCCCCAGTTTATTTCAAACCCGTATCAGGGATCTCAGGCATGCTCCTGATGCTGAAGGAGCTGAAGGCCAGTCCTGAGATTCCCCACACCACTCTAATGGTTTAGCTATTTATAGTTTGCTGGAAAACTATGGTGGGGTGAACAGACCAGGATCAGTCGGCAGCGGTCCTGGTGGTCATGACTCAAGAAGACTGTAGGGAGGTGGAGCTGGGCCCACATACATGTGTGAAAACATGCTCAGAGCAGCATTGTCCACAGGCCACATGCCACCAACACGAGGAGAGGCAGGACATCATCACCAACAGCAGTAGGGGAGAGTGGGACAGCCTGTCAACACGAGGGGAGGCAGGACATCATCACCAACAGCAGTAGGGGACAGTGGGACGTCCCGTCAACACGAGGGGAGGCAGGACATCACCAACAGCAGTAGGGGACAGTGGGACATCCCGTCAACACGAGGGGAGGCGGGACATGACCAACAGCATTAGGGGACAGTGGGACGTCCCATCAACACGAGGGGAGGTGGGACATCACCAACAGCAGTAGGGGACAGAGGGACATCCCATCAACACGAGGGGAGGCAGGACATCACCAACAGCAGTAGGGGACAGTGGGACGTCCTGTCAACACGAGGGGAGGTGGGACATCACCAACAGCAGTAGGGGACAGTGGGATGTCCCGTCAACACGAGGGGAGGTGGGACATCACCAACAGCAGTAGGGGACAGTGGGACGTCCTGTCAACACGAGGGGAGGCGGGACATCACCAACAGCAGTAGGGGACAGTGGGACGTCCTGTCAACACGAGGGGAGGCGGGACATCACCAACAGCAGTAGGGGACAGTGGGACGTCCTGTCAACACGAGGGGAGGCGGGACATCACCAACAGCAGTAGGGGAGAGTGGGACAGCCTGTCAACACGAGGGGAGGCGGGACATCACCAACAGCAGTAGGGGACAGTGTGACAGCCTGTCAACACCAGGGGAGGCAGGACATCACCACCATGATTGGAAACACTTGTATGTTATAGCTACCTATAAGCAGACAAACAAAAACCATGAAATGGGAAGAAATGGGCTCTTTGCCTTGCCCGGCCTTTTCTCCCTGTCTTGTCTCTTAATACATCATGCCTAGAACTGTGGCAGCCACACCCTGAGGAGAGTAAGAATTGCAGTCACAGGTAGAAAACTCTGGGATCCGATGTTAAGCCATTGAATTTGCCATGTCTGCCTGAGGCTGCCCTACCTGAGACTTCCAGATAGATGACACGTTTTTCTTGCCATTTATATTTGGCAGCAAGAGCCTGCAGTGTAGAACGCTAACCCCTACCTCCAGGGCTCTGTCCTGCTTCTGTAACTCGCAGGCACTCCCAGCCCCTCCTCCTCTAACAGGATACCGGGGGAGATGGGAGGTTGAGCTTCCAGCTGTGTCTCATGGGGGCGGGGTAAGGGTGAGGGAAGGAAGGTGGTGGCTGTAGGGGTTTCTCTGAATGAGTTAATAGCTGTGGGAAAAGCTGCAAAGTATATTTTTGCCAAGGCCACGAGGCACAAACAAACCCATCCCAACCACAGGGCCTTCTGACCCTCTCACCCAAGTGGGAAGCAAGCCTGCACACAGAGGCCACACAACATCTCTCGAGGGACCTGCTCCTGTGATTACTGTTAGGTCCGGGCTTCCCAGAATCCCAAGGGGCACACAGATGCCCACTTCCTTCAGAGGCTGTCAACCTTCTGACCTCTTCCCCTGTACCTGAGGTCCTGCCCCATGGCTATAAGTGGGTGGCCCCCGTCGCCATCTTGCCCCTGCCCTGCCCCTGTTCAACCACGTGTCTGCAGGTGGCTGCTCTGGCAGTCCCACATGGAGGTGAAGCATGTTCCTGGAGTGACTTAAACCTCATGTGCCTTTTTATCCCGAGTCGCCACCTTTTATAACCTAATATAATGGTGCGTGAACTCAGTCGGATCTTGGGATATCCCCTCCCCCCCCCAAAAAAAGAACCGCCACCATTTTGAACCCACTGAGGCCTGCAGGCTGCCTCAGACTGGGTTCAGGGCACAGTGAGGCACCACTCTCTGCTCTCCCGCACTCTCCCTCCTTCCCTCCCCACTTTCTCTCTCCACCTCTGTCTTTCCTCTGATTCCTCCTTCATTTTATTTTAGCCTCCCGTTAGAGGATGTAGTTCCTCCACTCTGTTCCACTTTCCCCATTTTGGACCCCTGAGAGCCAGTGTATTAGGGATCCCCCACACTTTTCTGTCTGGACTGCTACCCACCAGGATGCTGGGGACAAAATTTGGAACCATTTCGGGTCCCATTTCTGGTCCCACCTGTGAATTTTGGAATGCTGATTTGGACAGGCCTGTGGACCCCGCTTCAGAGTCCCCCAAGTTGGTCACATAGGCCTGGAGACTCTGACTAGCACCCCTGACACTAGGGTGGATGTGCCCTACCCCTCAGATGGTTCTTTGAGGCTAAAAAAAAAACTTTACTTCCTTCCTACAGATCTCCAATTCTCCTCCTTGATTTTTTAGCCTCCTGTTAGAGGACGCAGTTCCTCCACTCCATTAAACTTTCTTTTGAGGCTAAAAAAACTTTACTTCCTACAGATCTCTCTCTCTTTCTCTCTCTCTCTTCTCCTCTCCTCTCCTCCCCCACCCACATGCTCTGACCTGTATCTCTCTGCACCCTTGACAGATTTCTGCAGTAATAGACTGCACCCTAAATCCAGGCTCTTTTTCTTTTTTCTTTCTTTTACTATGCCTTCCTCAGTGCCCTCCCCCCACCATGCGGTTTTCTCCTCCCCCGCACCACCATGCACCGCCATGCCCGGCTGCCACTACTGCGTGGCTTTTTTCCCACAGGCACAGAAACGGGAGTGGCAGACTGTCTCCCTGCCCACTCCTCAGCCACAAGCCCGAAGCTGTCCCATCTCCAGGACAGCACTGAGGCACACCCACTCCATCTAGACCACGTGGCAGGAAGCTTGGATTTATATCAGCGCTTATAACAAATGATGCCATGTTCTAATTCTTTTACAATTTATTTAATGGCATATTCTGATCCTTTCACATTTTTGGTTTTGGGGTTTTATATTGGATTATTATAAAAAGGCAATTGAAATTCCACTAATACATTTTTATGTCGGAGTGACCGAGTTTTGTTTTTCCTGGTTTTTCATCCATTTCAAAATACAATTTTCCATTTTTACTTTGGTATGGATTTTTTTTTTTGTCTTTTTGAGACAGGGTCTCCCTGTAGCCCCAGCTGACCTGGAACTTCACTCTGTAGACCAGGCTGGCCTTGAACTCACAAAGATCCGCCTGCCTCTGCCTCCCAAGTGCTAGGACTAAAGGCGTGTGCCACCATGCCCGGCTTGTATGGATATTTTTTACAGGCCTTTGTTTGAGATTTTTACATCATTTGATTTTTTAACAAACACTGCTTTGTTTTTGTTTTTTATATTTTGTTTACGAGACTTTTACCTAATTTTAAGGGATTATTTCAGATTTGGGCATTTTATCAGATTTTGACATTTTCCATTTCATTGTTTTTCTTTATAAACCCCATTTTATTTAGAAATCCATTTTTGTTTCTGCTTCTGGATCCAAGCCTCTGAATCTGAGATGAAGAAGGTGTGCCGACCACACCCCATCCCACCTGCATCCAGCTTTTGCCTCAGGCAGTAAACCTTCACCTGGCTGCCTCCCCTTGAGGGACCTTTTGATTTCTCCACTAACAATAAATTTATTCTCGTTAAATTAGCAGGTAATATACACAAGCCACCAGATCTGCCCACCTGCCCCATCTGCCATCCTGCACAGGCACACACACACAGCCTGTGCTGCAAAGACAGTGTGAGCATACAGGCTGTTTCCACCTGAGTAGATGTCTTAAACACTAAATGATTCTGTGTAAATGTGACAATTGCAATTAATGGTTCCAGAGCCTTGGACAACAATGGACAACTTTAGATTTGCATGTGCAGCAGATCATGGAACTGAGAATTTTCTGGGCCTTACCATCAAGTTACTCTGGGTACCATCACCTACCTATGACATTTTAGGGAAAAAGGGATTTCCCATTGTTAAGTCATTTGTCTGTCCAACCTGTCTGTGTGTTATAACCGTTCTTCAGTGTGCCTTTGTAACTGTCATGTGTCCATGTTCTCCTGCGTGCTTTTTGTCAAAACAAAGTGGCCACTTCAAACTTCTTTCATTCTATATTGTGCACAAAAACAAAAATTTAATTCAGTTTACTTTTGGCATGTATTCTAGTTTGTCTTCCATTGCTGTGACAAAACACTCTGACCAACACCAACTTGGGGAGGAAAGGGTTTATTCAGCTTACATCTCCTGGGTCACAGTTCATCACTCAGGGAGCCCAAGGCAGGAACTCAGGGCAGGAACCTGGAGGCAGGAGCTGAAGCACAGGCTATGAAGGAATGCTATTCACTGGCTTGCTTCCCTGGCTCCTGCCCAGCCTGCCTTCTTATATGATACACAACAACCTGCCCAGGGTGGCACCACTCATTGTGGGCTGGGCTCTCCCACACTGCTTGACAGTCAAGACAATACTCCACAGACGTGGCCACAGGCCAATCCAATGGAGCCAATTCTCCAATTGAGGATCCCTCAACCCAGGTGTGTCAAGTTGACACTAAAGCTATCCAGCACAGCATGCCTCTTAAAATTTTTTCAAAGGCCTGATTTGAACCCAGGTTCCTAGGTTTCTACACTGCTTATATTTATTATCTGTCCAAATTATTTTCTCCACAGGTATTATAACTAAAAATTTTCCTTTCAAGTTTTTTCTTGTTTCCAGAATTCTTATGGGTTCACTAACAGATTTTTTTTTTCTTTTTCTCCTATGCTATGCCACCATCCTTCTGACCAGAGACCATTTTAAAAATCCCTTCGGCTGGAGAGATGGCCTAGCAGTTAAGAGCGCCGACCGCTCTTACAGAGGACCTGGGTTCGATCCCCAGCACCCACATGGTGGCCGAGAACCGTCTGAAACTCCAATTCCAGGAGAACTCCAGTTCCAGGGGAGTCTGAGACCCTCTTCTGACCTCCGCGGCATTGCACGACACGGGCGCACAAACCTGCATGCAGACAGTACATTCTGGTACATGCAGGTACCAGAATGTACTGTCTGCATGCAGATCCTCTGTAAGAGTACATGCAGGTCCTCTGTAAGAGGGTCGGCGCTCTGTAAGAGATGGCCTAGCGGTTAAGAGCGCCGACCGCTCTTACAGAGGACCTGGGTTCGATCCCCAGCACCCACATGGTGGCCGAGAAACGTCTGAAACTCCAATTCCAGGAGAACTCCAGTTCCAGGGGAGTCTGAGACCCTCTTCTGACCTCCGCAGCATTGCACGACACGGGCGCACAAACCTGCATGCAGACAGTACATTCTGGTACTGTCTGCATGCAGGTCCTCTGTAATAGTACATGCAAGTCCTCTGTAAGAGCGGTCGGCGCTTTTAACCGCTAGGCCATCTCTCCAACCCCAAAAAAACCTTAAAAAAAATCCCTGGATTCATTCATACTCTGGCACTTGGACAGTAGCACATGGCTTCCCTTGCAATCTCTTCTCTTTAATGAAACAGCTTAAATACCTTTGGTATTGTCAGTTCTTTAATTATTGTATATATAATTTTCTTTTCCATCACTTGTTAAAATATTTCAATAAGTTCATAGTTTTAGAACCAACGGTGCAAGAAGTCATCTTAGCCTTGGAAGTGCAACTAATTAGACCTCCATGTTTTAAATAATATTTCTAAAGGTGTTTTTTTTCCAATGCATGTGACTGTTCTGTACAGCCACTAGGATAAAATCTTTTGAAGGGATATGTGGATAAATGCGTGTATGTGTATGATATTGTTAAACAGCATATTAAGATCTGTCTATGTATGATTGCAATGCATGTGCCTCTGCTCAGTACAACCTTTATAAACTGCCATCACCAAATTTATTTATTAGAACCTTATTTATGAATGTATGCATGAAGTACTGTTCACTTTTTTTTTTTTGTCTTTTTGAAAAAGGGTCTCCCTTTAGTTCCAGCTGGCCTGGAGCTCACTATGTAGACCAGGCTGGCCTTGAACTCATAAAGATCCACCTGCCTCTGCCTCCCAAGTGATAGGATTAAAGGTGTGAGCCACCACACCCGGCAGTACTGTTCACTTTTAACAATTCTACAATGTAAAAAAAAATCTACAATGTAATTATATGCATATGCAAGAAATTGTGTTCCACCTAGCAGGTACTATATACTTTGTTACAGCTTCAAGTGAAACAGACATATATAAATATCAAGTTACCCATACATACTAAAACTGTTTTATATATCTGTTATACTTTGCACATATTACTTTTAATAGTTTTAAGAGAAATTGGGTTTTATTTCTGGTGACCACATGGACAGTCTGAATGTAACCAATTTGGGTGAGCCCTAAGCATTTCCTGTCTGCTGTTGGCATGTGACAACCTTTTCCTTCTCAAAGCTATAATTCAAAATCTGGGGACAAGTGACATGGCCTTCATTTGAGAAGGTACTGGTTTTAACCTCTTTATTATCCTGGGTTCGTTTCATTGGCTGTGTTAGAACTCTTTTTGCTTTTCATGGTTTAAATCCATTGTACTTTGAGTACCCAAATGACCTAATGTCAGCTTGATACGTCTGAGCTGAGAAACCTCAATAATTGCCTTCCCTGCACTGCCCTGTGCCCATTGTGGGCAATGCCATTCTTGGCCAGATATTCCTATATTGTATACAATAGGCTGAACATGAGCCAGCAACACAAGCCAGTAAGTAGCATCCTTTCTGCCTGTGCTGCAGCTACTACCACCAGGCTCCTACCATGAGCTTTTATTATTAGCCAGAATATTTTGCCATAGCAATTAAGAATTTATTAAGAGTGCTTAAGTCAATGTTCAAGCTTTACGTAGGAGTTATATGGTAAAGTACCAAATTCATTCAAATGAATTTGAAGGTTTAGCAACCACACTTAAAGCTCCAATCTGATTTGGCAAGAGGATTTAAAGGGACAATCTTTTGGCCCTTAGCCTCTAAGGTCAATTTAAGTCCTAGGGTCCTGCATCAGCACCTTTGTACATGTCCTATGGCAGTGGGTCACCAGTCATCCCAGGCCAGGGAGGTCTTGGAGATTCACTTAAAAGGACTTCATCTGGTCAGTGTCCAGTCAAGACAGGAAAGTCCATATAGAGGAGAGACTCCTCACTCTTCAAAGGGAAGCTCTGGTCAAGCAAGGACTGACTTTGTCCTCACATAGATGGAACTGGTGAAGAGAGCCAGGCACAAGGCCTGAGTGACCCCCTAAGAACCAGAACCTCAACAGACCTTAACACCCAAACTAACTTCATTTATCTGAGCTAACTGTGTGGCTTTAAACACCCCAGCAGGAAACTGAAATCTAAAGAAGAGAAAATGAAATAACTTATCACCAGAGAGATAGGTGAGAGACCTACTGTGCCAAGTTAGGAACCTACTGTGTCATGCTAGAAAATATCTGAGATAGGTGACAGATTTACTGTGCCATGCCAGAAAACGCCACCTTTTATATTCTCATGGTTATGGCTCTCATTCTGGAGCCCTGTGTATTAAAGCTGGCCCTCATTCTAGAGCTCTGTGTACTAAAACGTTTTTCCAATTCCTCAAACTAGGTTACAGGTCTTCTCTCCCTCTGCAGACCCTAGACAGGGACCCTCCAATTGTTAATGCACCGAGTAGCCCCCTGTTGGTACTGTGAAGTCCCTGCACTGGTATACTCATATACGAGTTAATCAGCTTGTCTTTTCAGTTGCAGAGAAAATGTCCACTAAGTACTGGCCACTCTCGATCTGGACCAACACCACCAGGCAGAGCACCCAGAACAGCTAAGAAGGGAAACCAGACTCTAACCCTCCAGCCTGATAGCCATTTCCCTCAAGACTTCGCCCCCCCCAATCAGCTCTGAAGCAGATACAGAAGAGGAACAGTGTCCCATTTCCTTATCATAGGCAAAAGGCTGGAATGTTCGGTCTGGAGTTCCCAGAATCCCAAGGGGCACACAGATGCCCACTTCCTCCAGAGGCTGTCAATCTTCTGATCTCTTCCTCTGTACCTGAGGCCCTGCCCCATGGCTATAAGTGGGTGGCCCCAGCCACCATCTTGCCCCTGCCCTGCCCCTGCTCCTGTTCCACTACGTGTCTACAGGCTGCCCGCTCTGACAGTCCCACATGGAAGTGAAGCATGTTCCTGGAGTGACTTAAGCCTCATATTCCTTTTTATCCAGGGTTTGCACCTTTTATAGTCTAATAATTACCATGTGACGAGTGAGAGCACTGAGGCTCAAAGGTAGAGGACTTGTCAATCAGAAGCTGGTCCCCAAACCAGCCTTTGGGTCTCTCCCTGTAGGACATGTGCTGTCCCATAGTCACACAACTGGTTTTGATGCCTAGTGGCCAGCAGTGGTCAGATGGGGAATGGAAGAAAGGAGAAAGTTGAAGAAGTGGTAAGTGGTGCATGCTCTTTTGGGTGGGGGCCAGGCTTCTGAGATGAAGGGGACTTTCAGGACCTTCCTCTTCCACTGGTGGCTCTTGTGAACATACTGAGAGGACAGAGGTCTTCAGCTCAGGATGTTTCCTCCTACACACACACACACACACACACACACACACACACACACACACAGTGAATGAGGGAAGGGAATTCCCTGAATACGGAGATTTCCATATCTCATGTGGGCTTCATGCAAGAGAATTAACAAATCAGTGGTTCTGTGTCTTTGGCTTGAAAATTCCAAGAACGAAATGAAGGGTGAGCTTTAAAGAGGAATTTTCATTGTAGAAAGGATTCAAGATAGGTTGTAGACTTTCTCTGGAAAGCAACCAAAGCCCTGGTTGGGGCCCAAGAGAGGGGATCTCACTGTGCTGCCATCTGGGAGATGTTTATAGGCCCACGGCAGACAAAGACTGAGGGATGGTAAACCGAGATTGGCCCACTCTCTGAACAGTGGAGAGCTCACATACCCTATGGGATTTGTTGACTATTGGACTTGGCTGGCATTGCTAATGTGTCCACTTTGCAAGGTGCTGCTGGTTAGCCCATGGCAGTGTCTGCTAGCAGCAATTAGACTGAACCCACTTTTCTCATTATTAATGGTCAGCTTGTAGCTTTACCATGGTTCTAATGCCTCTCACAACTACCAAGATGTAGCTAAGATGTTCTGGCTACCCAACAATCATCCAGTGACTCACAACTGTCAGTTCCAGGGGGATCTGACACCCTCTTCTGACCTTCATGGGCATTGCACACGTGGTACACTTACATATATGCACACAAAACACATACATTTTTTTTTAATTTTAAATTGATGGGGGCCATTTGTAGCTGACAACCCCAGAATGTGCAGCTGACAAGAAGCTCCTGCAATAGGGAGCCCCAGACCACGGCCAGGAGCTAGGGACCAGGCCCAGCCACTCCCTCCAGTGAGTCACTTTAGACTTGGCAGTAGCAAGTAAACAAAACTTAGAAGTGTCAGGGAAGCTCTTGAAATCCACGAGTCCAAGTTTACATAAGCAGCAATTGCTGAAGAGGCTGACTAGGTGAACTGGCTGCAAGTCGGGCTGGAGCAGCATGAGATGTCACCCATGCTCCTGTGAGAAACCCCCAATAAGCTTACTGTCTTACTAAGCTAGACTTGGGTGGAACTGTTGGATGGTCTGTCATAAGTGCCCTCCCTCACTGGGGTGAATGAACATTTCCTCACACTCCACAGGAACAGTCACACAGCACACCTGGCTATGCTTGTTGTTACTAGTCTTAATGGGGCCTGCTACCGTCTGTCAGAGAAGCCAAGCAACGCAGACCAGAACAGGCCCATGCTTCAGGCACGGGCTTCAGGTGGTCACTGCCTTGTTTTGTCTGATTGCCCACAGCTTCCCCAGTGAGAGGGGAATGGATGACAAAGTGGCGACCGAGTTCTGCTCTCTAGCTCTTTTAGCTATTTTACCAATTCTTGGAATAGAACAGATACACCTACAATGTGCAGGGCCCCTCTCATGGGCTCTCAATGTAAGGGTGGGCAGGGCATGACACAAGTAAGACAGCACCCTAGGGTCTTGGTGCCCAGTGCTACAACCAGGGACACAAACAGCTCTGAGCTGATTCTCTGCCATCTGACCTCTCCAGTTGGTGACTGGCCAGGGGTGATTTCAAGCCAGCTCTACTCTGGCTGCAGTGTTGCTGCTGGGACCCAAGGCTAAGCATCTGGAACCATTGGTCCCTGTATGAGGAAGGAACAAACTAGGCAGCCTGCTCATTCCCATGCTCTTCCTCCAGGATTTAACTTCCAGCTCTGCATCCTGCTTTAGACCAAAGGGTCATGGCAGTCTCCCATGGGCCCTGCTCCAACCACACCACCTGAAGTTTCTTCAAATGCCTCAGATAGCCAAGCACCTCCCTGCATTTCTAAGGTGGAAAGGAAACCCTTCATGAATCCAGGAGCCTTCTCCTTGGGGAGCACCCATGACTCCTCCATGAAACTTCAGCATCCAGCCCTCCTCCTTTCTTCTTCTGAGTGCTCGTTTGCTATGGACCAGATCCTTCTGTACTGCAACCTTGCCTGAAATGCCCTCAAATGCTATGAGGAATATATCTCAAGCCTATTTTGTGGGCAAAGGAATGAAACCATGGGGGAGCAGCCCACACCAGAGGCACAGCCCTGGCTGGAGGGCACCTGGATCAGGCATCTTGCCCAGCTTCTTCACCAACTGTAAGGTTAAACCAAACAAAGTATGGCCTAAAGATGACCCCATACTCAAGTACTTGAGTTCTATTGACCCAGAGCCCAGCTGAAGACTGTCTCTGGAGCATATTCTGTCAATAGGCAACCGGGCTTTAGCTCCTCACACGGGGACCCCACTCAGGCCGTGTCGGTCAAAGCACCCACGCTGCAGGCCAAGTTCGGGGCCTGCTCCCACTCTCAGGGCTGCCCAGTTCTGCCCAGTTCTCTAACTCTGCTACATTTAATTTGTCTGAGGGTTCTCCGTTTAGTAGTAGGTAAAACTTGCTGTAAGGCATCAGTGTTCTCACAAAACAGTTCAAAGAATGTGAAGCACAGTGCAGAGCCCTCCAGGCCTGCCTGAAGCTGAGGCTCCTTGGAGACAAGGACCAGTGCTAGCCAAGCTCCATCTCTGCTGGGTAGAACAGAAGCCATAGTCTGCTGGGACCCCAGGACACAGGGAGGGGACAGGAGGCTGCCGAGGCCACCGCTGCTCCTGGCAGGACGGGGCTACAGCTAAGATCCTGGCCCGCCCCATCCCCAAGGCCACTGCCAAACAACCCTGCTCCTTGTTCCTCTTCTCCTCCTAAAATATACTTTAGGGCTCTTGGGCCTTGTGTCCATAGCCAGGGTCTGAATGGAAGATATCTGTCCTCTGGGACCTTAGAGCCTCAACTGAGGCCGAGGGGGAGTGGTGCGTGGTGCAGGCAGGAGCACTGGGGAACTCTGCCCCAGCTGGGGACATCAGGGGCCAAGGCAGATCCCCACCCCTTCATGGGGGCCTCAGGTAGGCCCCAGGCTGGACCCTGTATGCTGTTCCTGAAGCCTACTGGGACCCCTTGTAACCCCTTGGCTCCAAGGTGAGGGTCATCTCCTGTAGGAAGCTTTCTTTGTAACGAACATGTACCATGCATCCCTGATAAGGGGAGAACACAGTACCTGCCTGCGGCCACTGTAGGGAACTGGCCTCTCAGCGCAGAGACTAGTCCACTACTTCTGTAGCCCAGCCTGAGAGGTGTCTCCACCTCAGGCCCTCAGCCTGGGACAAGGAGACACATTTCCCACTCTTGGCTATGATTTCCCACCTGCCCAGAGACTGATGAACCCTGGACAGGAAGTTCAGGCTGATGGCTGATGGCCTATCTTCAGCCTATGTCCACTCACAATTCACTTCACCACACCAGCTATCCAGGTTTGTGGTCCACACGGGGACCTCTTTCCAACCCACTGGCCACCCGAATGAAATGCTTTGGCCTGTATGTGCACAAAAAATAAAGATGACGGCTGGGAGTTCTGTAATGATGGTAAAGGAGAATTCGATTTATTACCCACCACAGCCTGCTTTTATAAGCCAAATGACGTCAGTTTCCAGAGCGAATCACAGACCCCCCCAATTCCGTGCCACTGCACACTGTTGCCCCGCCCAGCACCACGCACCTAGGCCAAGTTGTCTGCTCCTCCTTGGGGTGGGGTCAGAGAAATCCCCTGACTCCTATCCACGTGGTGTCCTGATGGGTGCTAGCCAAGAACTAGCCCCCAATTTAAACAGGATCTTCCTACAACCTCCCCTGCTGCTGTCCCACTCTAGGCTCTCTATGAGCTGGCCTCTGCAACCTCAGAGTCACCTAACTTTGTCCTGGTCTCCAGCTCAAGACCTGTCCCAGCTGTCAATCACAAGAGAAAGACAAGGGTCTGCCATTGAGGCAGCTTCCTCCCTGGCTCAGTAGGGCTTGCCTCCCCGTGACCATCAGAGTGGCCAAGAGTGAGGGCTTGGGTGACAGCTGCGGAACCCCCATCTGGTGGGTATGTGGCCCGAGGACTTGAGTGAGACCTGCTGGACCCCCATCTGGTGGGGATATGGCCTGAGGACCTGGGTGAGAGCTGCTGGACCCCCATCTGGTGGGGATGTGGCCTCAGGACCTGGGTGAGAGCTGCTGGACCCCCATCTGGTGGGGATGTGGCCTGAGGACCTGGGTGAGAGCTGCTGGACCCCCATCTGGTGGGGATGTGGCCCGAGGACCTGGGTGAGAGCTGCTGGACCCCCATCTGGTGGGGATGTGGCCCGAGGACCTGGGTGAGAGCTGCTGGACCCCCATCTGGTGGGGATGTGGCCCGAGGACCTGGGTGAGAGCTGCTGGACCCCCATCTGGTGGGGATGTGGCCCGAGGACCTGGGTGAGAGCTGCTGGACCCCCATCTGGTGGGGATGTGGCCCGAGGACCTGGGTGAGAGCTGCTGGACCCCCATCTGGTGGGGATGTGGCCCGAGGACCTGGGTGAGAGCTGCTGGACCCCCATCTGGTGGGGATGTGGCCCGAGGACCTGGGTGAGAGCTGCTGGACCCCCATCTGGTGGGGATGTGGCCCGAGGACCTGGGTGAGAGCTGCTGGACCCCCATCTGGTGGGGATGTGGCCCGAGGACCTGGGTGAGAGCTGCTGGACCCCCATCTGGTGGGGATGTGGCCCGAGGACCTGGGTGAGAGCTGCTGGACCCCCATCTGGTGGGGATGTGGCCCGAGGACCTGGGTGAGAGCTGCTGGACCCCCATCTGGTGGGGATGTGGCCCGAGGACCTGGGTGAGAGCTGCTGGACCCCCATCTGGTGGGGATGTGGCCTGAGGACCTGGGTGAGACCTGCTGGACCCCCATCTGGTGGGGATGTGGCCTGAGGACCTGGGTGAGACCTGCTGGACCCCCATCTGGTGGGGATGTGGCCCGCGGACCTGGGTGAGAGCTGCTGGACACCCATCTGGTGGGGATGTGGCCTGAGGCACCTTAGCTGAGGTTTTACCACCACATCCATGTGGGACACCCTCACAGCTCTGCCTCATGCACAAAGTGAGGTGCAGACACTGCCTAGAGGGGCCTGCATGACCTGGCTTCTTCAGTAGCTGCTGCCCCACTTTCACAGCGTGGAGCCCTGTGCCTCTGCACAGCAGATCCTGCCTTCCTGGGGCTGTGGGCAGAGCCATCCCCTTCCAGGCCTCCATTGGCCCTGCCCTGGTAGGGTACAGACCTAGGCAGAAGATGCTGAATGCAGACTTGAGACAACAAGGGAAGATGGGGGTCAGTCCAAGACATGGGGCCTCCAATGAAGTCCTACAACAATGCAGACCTTCCTCTTAGGCAGGAAGCTACTTCCATTATCCACTTCCTGCCTTTCTAATTCCCAAGGCAAAGAGCTTCTTCAGCCTTCCTCTCAACTGCAGAGTGCCCAGCATAATTATTTTTAGAGTCCTACGATATCAAGAGAGGAAGATTGACATTACGAGAGGCCATAAATGCCCCTTTCCTGTGCATTTTCTAAGGGAGATTCCAGTAGCGCAAGGAGCACTGGGGACATTAGAGCTGAGCCTCCTTAGAGAAGCAGGGGCTGAGCTCTTGATCGGGAACACAGCAGCAGTCTGTCCAGCTCCAGGAAGCCACATGGAGGCCAGAAGACCAAGGCCACAAGGTGAGGCCTCAGCAGCCTCACAGCCTCTGCTGCCCCCTCACCCCTGCAGGCCCCAGGCAAGGGGACTTGGGTTGATGTGTAGGGCTGAGGGGGCCTAAGGGCATAGACAGGGGCACAGAGGGTTCCTGTAGTGTGGAACAGAGAAGTCTGGGTTAGGTTCCCATGGGTTCATGAAAGGAAAGGGGGTGAACCCTGAGCCACCCACCCGGGCTGCCTCTAAGTGCAGCTTCTAAAGAAGTGGCTAGTGTTGGCCTGGCCCAGGGGAGCCCACACATCGCCCCTCAGGGAGACACTTCACACCCTGCCCCAGGAGAGGAGGATCTGGGCTTTTTTCAAGAAGGGAGCCTTAGCCAGAACTGGGAAAGTATCAGCTTCAGAGAGGGTAGAGGGAGCCAGCAGGGCATGAATGTGAGGGCTGGCACATCTGCAGCCCACATCTGCCCTGAAGGCCTACTCAGTGCAGACACAGATGCTGTCTCCAAACACTGCTCCTGTCAACAGCGATCTCAGCGCCAACATGCCTCTCTTCAGACCATCCCCTCATATTCTCAACCCCAGTCTCCTTGGGGGCTGGCATAGGCCCGAATCTGACACTGTGGTGTCCCCAGAGGCCAGGATGGGGCTACACATGCCCCCAAGGACAACAGGCTGCAGCCCAGCCTCACCCCTGCCACTTAATCGACTACCTCACTAGAGGGGGCAGGAAAGGCCAGAAGCCCCTGGTCCCACAGGCAGTACCAGCTATGAGCCTGAGGCTGCTGCTGCCAGAAAGGGCAGCATGACTCCCAGGCCCCACTGGGGAGAGGCCCAGGGCCCAGCAGCATCCCCAGAGGCCCAGGGCCCAGCAGCATCCCCAGAGGCCCAGGGCCCAGCAGCATCCCCAGAGGCCCAGGGCCCAGCAGCATCCCCAGAGGCCCCAAGCCCAGCAGCATCCCCAGAGGCCCAGGGCCCAGCAGCATCCCCAGAGGCCCCGAGCCAGCAGTGAAGGCAGGCCCAGAGCTCTAGGCACAGGGTCTGCAGGCCGGGAACCAGGCGACAACACTGCTTTCAGGAGGCCTCTCCTGGAAGAGAAGTGCAGCCTAGGGGCAAAGCCCCTTCAGGCAGGACCCAGGCTCTAATATGGCTCTGGGCACCACCATGAGGAACAGTAGACTGAGCTCTTAGGCTCTCAGAGGACACATCTGCTGCCCCAGAGGAGGCATGGACTCCTCTGGGTCTGTTCAAGAAGCCAAGAAATGCAGGGATGGGGCTTCTGGGGGGATTGGGGTCCACACACCCTGGGTTGCATGGTTCACACTGGAGCTGGGGTCAGGCCTGAAGGGGATAGGTGTCTGCCATCAAGGTATTGGTAAGTGGTTTCTTCCCCACCCACAGGCCATCCCTGGATGAGCTGGACCAGAACCAGCAGCCTTTTCCTGTGGGGCTGGGGACAGCGAGTGCCTGATGTGGAAGGGGTGTGGGCAGAACTGGGGATAGTGTGTACCTCCCACTGTTTGTGCTGTCCGTGAAGCCAGAATGGCTATGCCACTGCCCCCTAGAGTTCTTAAATGTTGCTGTCACTGTCCTGAAATTCTCACAAGCCCCCCTGGGTGTGTGGCTCTGGCAGAAGTTCTTTCCCCACCCGACCCCGTGGTTAAGGCCCTGCTCCCAGGAGGGACAGGGAAGGAGTCAGCCGCAGAGCAGAGGGAGCCCAGCAGGGAGAGCCCTGCTAGTGATATTTTAGGAGGCTCCCTCCCAGCTAGGCTTCCAAGGAGGCTGACAGTCTGGATGCATTGGGGGTGTAGTTGCAAGCCCACTGCCCCCTGCAAGACTCCCCCAGGTTAAAGGGCCCAGGAGGAAGCAGCCGACACCTTCAGGTGAGCACTTGGTCTACAGGGTGAGACCAACAGGAATCTCCAGAAGGGGTGATCCTGGGCTAGGAAAAAACCTTGACTGTAGGGACTTGGGCAGGGGTATGAGGCTGAAAGTGCAGAATGGCAGGAGGCTGGGCAGGTGACCAAATGCTGGGAAGGGGACAATCCAGGAGGAGGTCATCGTGTACAGCACCCTTACAGCTGAGGCATCAGGATGGGTCTTCCCAGAAACCCAGAGGGACCACCTGTCCTTACTTTTTGTGAGGCCTGGCCCTGGATGGTCACTCACCCCAGGAGAGAGCTGATGCCAGACCACCCAGGGAGTGGGGGAGCCGGCTCGACACTGCTCAGCAGCCCCTGGAGCCTGGCCGCCCTCCTGCCCTCTATGGACGGTTGAGGAAACCGAGCCCCACACAAGTTACCAAACTGCCCAGGGCTTGACACTGACCCAGGCTCCAGTCCAGCACGCAGTGCACACACACACACACACACACACACACACACACGCACGCACACACAAACCTCAAGAGGTGGACCATGCCACACACACACACACACACACCTCAGGAGGTGGACCATGCCTCTCCAACACCCAGGCCTGCCATGTGCCACCTCCCCAAGAGCTTCTGGATCAGGTGTCCCCAGGGAGAGATCAGAAGCCATCAAACTTGCCCCTGAGGAGTGCAGGGGCTCACACAGTGAATACTGTGGCTGGAACTGATGGCTTTCCCTGAGAGAAGTTAGGCCAGGAAGGCTGAAGCCAGTCCCAGAAAGCTCTCTGCCTCCCTGCCAACTCCTGCCCAGGTGCAGAGGCCCAGGGACCAGGGGACCTGCCTTCATCGGTCTCATTGGTGGCAGAGGTATCCTTAAGGACTAGAGGCTGTAATGTTGGGAGAAAGACATGCAGCAAGGCATGAAATGAAGCCATGGAAAGGTCTTTCTGGATAGGGGACTCACAGACAGAGTGAGGGGCGCAAGGGGTTAACAGCCTGACACGGGAAGCGGGAGCTGGGCAGCAGGAACCGGGTCCAGCAAGACCACAGGCCAGAGGCGAGAGTAGTGTGCCCTTATGCACACGCTACTTGGGTAAAATGTGCCAGGCTCCTACCCCAGCCTTTGCGCAGAACCAGGTGGCTACTGAGGTTACCCCTATAGGCAGTTGACAGAGCTCAGGTGGACAGGATGCCCAAGGCCAACACAATGACTTCCACTTCCCCTCTGGCCCCAGAGGTACTGGAGGGAAGCAATGTCCCTGGCCTGATGCCTACAACTTGGGACCAGAATGAGATCCATTGTTTGAGACTAGAGCTGGTGGGGGCTACGGGAAGCCCCCAGTAATGCCCTTCGTCCCACTTACTGCAGACCCAGAGCCCCAAGCAAGGACTGCACCAGTGGACAGAGCAGACTCAACAGGATGAAGGCACTCAAGGCTGTCTTCCTGGTCCTGCTGCTGTGTGAGCAGCCAGGTACTGGTCACCGAAGGGCTGAGAAAGATGGTTTTCGGGGTGGCACGATAGCCATGCTGGGTGGGTGGTGTGACAGCCTGTTTCCTTGTGTATAACATGGTAGGGTGTGGAAGGGTGGCCATGCTGTGTGGGTGGTGCAATAGCCTGTTTCCTTGTGTATATCATGGTAGGGTGTGGAAGGGTGGCCATGCTGGGTGGGTAGTGCGATAGCCTGTTTCCTTGTGTATAACATGGTAGGGTATGGAAGGGTGGCCATGCTGGGTGGGTGGTGCAACAGCCTGTTTCCTTGTGTATAACATGGGTAGGGTGTGGAAGGGTGGCCATGCTGGGTGGGTGGTGCGACAGCCTGTTTCCTTGTGTATAACATGGGTAGGCTGTGGAAGGGTGGCCATACTGGGTGGGGACTTAGCACTTCAGTCCCAAGCATGTATTTTGCATGTGGGTAAAGAAGGCTCACAGGTATCCCTGCCCCACCAGGGAACACGTGGGCACAAGAAGATAGCGATGGGGACTTGGAGCCAGAGAGCTACGGCTACGACGATGATGATGAAGAAGAGGAAGAGGAGAGCAACATGGTCCCTGGAAGCAGGGGCAGAGGTAGCCCAGCACAGCTGAGGGCCCAGCTTCCTGCTCTACACAGAGCACACCGCCAGTGCTAGCCCCCCCTCCCTAAGCAGAGGCTTGGCCCCCACACCTTCTTACATCCCCACCCCTCACCCCGCTCACCTGTGTCCCTAGCTCTGAACCTGGGCTCTCTCAGACTCACCTCCCCGGGCAGCAAGCTTCGGGAAGCGATCAGGAAAGGAGTGGCCGAAGGAAGTTGTCTGACCCCCATGCTCTGAACTTCCCTTCAAAAGCCCAAGGCACAGGCTTCTTCAGGAGGGCCAACAGGCAGCTGACAGTGGGGCAGGGGCTTGGGGATGGCCTCGAGGCCCACTCAGCTCACCTGCCCTGCGGCCCACAGCACCCCTACAGTGCTACGCATGCCAGATGCTGCACAGTGGCGAGAACTGCAACCAGACCCAGAAGTGCTTCCACAGCTTCTGCACCATGCTTATCTCCCATGGCATCACTGGTGAGCCGCTAGGGTGACGAGCCCGGGAGGGAGTCAGAGCAGGTGCTGCATACCCCACAGCCAGCCTAGGGGGAGGGAGTCAGAGCAAGCGCTGCATACCCCCACAGCCAGCCTAGGGGGAAGGAGTCAGAGCAGGCGCTGCATACCCCCACAGCCAGGCCTAGGGGGAGGGAGTCAGAGCAGGCGCTGCATACCCCCACAGCCAGGCCTAGGGGGAGGGAGTCAGAGCAGGCGCTGCATACCCCCACAGCCAGCCTAGGGGGAGGGAGTCAGAGCAGGCGCTGCATACCCCCACAGCCAGCCTAGGGGGAGGGAGTCAGAGCAGGCGCTGCATACCCCACAGCCAGCCTAGGGGGAGGAAGTCAGAGCAGGCGCTGCATACCCCCACAGCCAGCCTAGGGGGAGGGAGTCAGAGCAGGCGCTGCATACCCCCACAGCCAGGCCTAGGGGGACGAGCCCAGGAGGGAGTCAGAGCAGGCGCTGCATACCCCACAGCCAGGCCCCCCTCACCACCTGTTTTCCACACCCCTTAGACGTAGGTCTCCTGACCACCTACTCCATGTGGTGCACGGATGCCTGCCAACCCATCATCAGGACGGTATCAGGCACCCAGATGACCCAGACTTGCTGCCAGTCCACCCTGTGCAATATTCCTCCCTGGCAAAGCCCCCAAATCCAGGAAACCCTGGGTGGCAGGACTGTGAGCCCCCAGGGTGGCAGGACTGTGAGCCCCCAGGGCGGCAGGACTGTCCATCCCCAGGGTGGCAGGACTGTGAGCCCCCAAAGCGGCAGGAATGTCCATCCCCAGGGTGGCAGGACTGTCCACCCCCAAAGCGGCAGGACCGTCCATCCCCAGGGTGCTGGGGCTAACCAGTCCCTGGGTGGCAAGACTAGCCAGCCCCAGGACAGTGGAGCAGGGTGCCTCCCAGGTTGGCCTAAGTTTGGAGACACAGCCTTCCTGCTCAGCATCCTCACCAGCTTCTGGGCATCCGGGGCCTGAAGACCTTCTCACCATGACACCATCACCTCCCCGCCCACATCACCAGCTTCAGAAAATAAACTTGAAGGTCTTTGCAATCCACCCAGCTCCAGCTCTGCTGACCAGCCCCGTCCTCAGTTTTACCCGCAGGCCTTCTTGGCTTCCTCTTTCCCCGACCCATGGGTAGCAGCTAGTTAGCATGGGCCCCCACCTGCCCAGCCACACTGAGCCTGCAAAACACTCTCATCCGGAACCTGCCAGCATGAAATTCTTCTCCCACCTCCCCATCCCCCCCACCCCACCCCCGAGCTGCCATCTAGCCCTTTCTCAGGTGTGAGGTGCAGGGTCAGCCTCTACCAACCTTGAGAAAGGAGGCCTTGGAGGGAGGCCTGGGAATCTGTAGGGCTGGGGTAGACCAAAGGGAGGGCAGCTAAAGAAGGGACAAGGCCCAAAAGGGAAGCAGGCCTGGCTACTGAGAGGGGATTCCCCAGCTTCAACCTGGCCAGGGGTCCATGTCTCAGACCCCAGGCCCTCCAGGGGTCCATGTCTCAGACTCCAAGCCCTCCCTCCTAGTCTGGGTCTCAGTCGGGCAATAGTTCTGGGGAAGCCAGAAGGGCCCATGGGCTCCTGAGAGAGAACTGGGCAGCAGAGCCAGGCTTGCCTATGTAGGTGGGTGCCTCCTCTGGCTGGGAAAAGCTACTGGATGTTGGGTGCCCCTGCTGCTTGGGCAAGTGGGCACCCCCTTTGGCTGGGCACTTGGCTTCCCACACAGCACCAAGCTCTGCTTTCATCAGCAGCTGGTGTCAGGGCAGAGTTCTGGGGTGAGAGGAAGAAGGCTGAGCCTGGGCCACTGTTCCATTGCTAACTTGGGCCTCAGTTTCCCCACTTGTGCAGCAAGGAGCAAGGCTTAAAATACTCATGGGTCCCCAGTTCATCAATGTTGCATGCATCTGCAGATCTAGATCACATGCAGCAAGAGACCCCTACTACCCACTATCTCTCCTTCTCCTTACTCATTAAACCTTAGTGTCTCTAGCTGAGGAAGAGGACAATGCCCTTGAGTGGAGGTGGCACCTCTTTCTCTTCCCTCTTCCTCCTTCCGGAAGTGATGAACGATGCCTTGAGCTCAGCAGCCCTTTCTACTGAGGCAGTTCCCCAAGAACAACAGGGAAACATCATGGAAGGTTCCAGAACACCTGTGAACAGATGGCATCACACCAGCTCTGTACCATCCACCTCAGGATACTCTTTCCTAGGAGAGAAGTAAACTCCCATGCAGAAGCTGTGTCTGGTTTTCTCATATTTTCCTGAGTGCTCTCGCATGCACAGGCCTGTACACTAGCCTGCAGCTCAGGAATCACCTGGTTAAGAACTGCATTATACTTTGCCAACTCCACATGCCTGGGAACCACAGCCAGCTCACCTCTGTGAGGTGTGACCGCAGGAGAACCTCCTTGCGGCGAGGACTCACTGAGCAAGTGCTCAGTGCTGCTGCTGGCCACACACTTAGGACTGTAGCTCCCCCAGCCCCCCTCCCCCCAGGGTGCATGTCATTGGCAGAGGTCCCATCTGTGAAAGCTCTGGCCTCTCCAGACCAAAAGATTCGCTGCCCCAATCTAGAAACACTTCAGTGACTGTCTTTTCCCTGGTCCCTGTGCTAAATGCTCACTCATAGGGAAGCAAGAAGCACAGCTGACTCCGAACTGAGAAGGGTGCAGGTGGCTCCCATCTGGATCCGTTTCTAGATGCTGCTGGAACAAATCAGTGACTTCAGGAGGAAGGTGCTAACAGGACCTCACTATGTAGCCTAGACTAGCCTCAAACTTGCAATCCTCCTGCTTCATCCTGAGTGCTGGATTTGCAGGGGTGGTTTGGATCCTAAATACCCTTAGAGGTCTGTGTGTTGAAAGCTTGGGCAGTAGCACATGGCACTGCTGTGAGGTGATGGAACTTTTAAAGGAGGGTCCTAGTGGGGTGTGCCTTTGCAAAGAACACCAAACGGTTCCCCTCTCCTCTCCTCTCCTCTCCTCTCCTCACCTCTCCTCCTCCTCCTCCTCCTCCTCCTCCTCCTCTCTCTCTCCCTCCCCTCTCCCCTCCTTTCCTCTCTTGTCATTCTCCTCTCCCTTCCCCTCATCTCCTCTCCTTCTTAGCCACCATGTGCTGACAGACCTCCACCTCATTCTCACAGACCCCAAATGGCAAGGCCAGTTCTCAAACCACTGAAATTCTCAGCCAAAATAAGTCTTTTCTCCCTTTGACTGTTAGTCAGCTTTCCAATCACTGTGGTAAGATACCTGAGATCATTTAAAAGGAGGAAGGAGGGGGCTGGAGAGATGGCCCCTTCAGTAAAACATTGGCCACATGAGCACAAGGGCCCAAGTCCAGCCCCACATAAGAGCCAGACACAGCAGCCATCCCTGGGAAGTCAGAGTCAGGAGGCTCCCGGGGCTCACTGGTGGGCCAACCTAGGCAAATCAGTGAGTTCCAGGTGCAGAAGCAAAACTCCCACATGTGAACATACATGAAAAGTATAAAGAAGAGCTTCAAGATGGCTCAGTGGATAAAGATACACCACCATGCCTGGCCATCTTAATTCAGTCCTGGGACCCTCATGGTAGAGGAGGGGGCTGGGTGGGCCTCAAACCTCTGTTCACATGCTGTCCTATGCATGCACCGCACACATCCACATATGTCCACACACGTGCGTATGCACACACCTGTACACACACCCCCACACATGTGCATGCACACACCTGTGCACACATCCACACATTTGCGCATGCACGCACCTGCACACACATCCACACACTTGTGCATGCACACATCTACACACATAACCACACGTGTGCATGCACACACCTGTGCACACATCCACACACTTGTGCATGCATGCACCTACACACATAGCCACACACGTGCGCATGCACACACCTGCACACATATCCACACATGTGCACACACATGCACCAGCACACATAGCCACACATGTGTGCATGCATGCACCTGCACACATAGCCACACATGTGTGCATGCATGCACCTGCACACATAACCACACACGTGCTCATGCATGAACCTGCACACATATCCACACGTGCACATGCACACACATGCACACATGTCCACACACATGCACATGCACACACATGCACACATGTTCACACACATACACATGCACGCCCCTGCACACATATCCACACATCTGTGCATGCCTGCACCTGTACACATGTCCACACACATGCACATGCACATGCATGCACTTGCATACATATCCACACACATGTGCATGCATGCACCTATGCACATGTCCACACACATGCACATGTATGCACCTACACACATAACCACACACGTGTGTGCATGCATGCACCTGTGCACACATCCGCACAGGTGTGCATGCATGCATACAAAATCAGTAAATTAACGTGACAAATTAGGGCTGGAGAGATGGCTCAGTGGTTAAGAGTGAAGACTCCTCTTGCAGAGGACCGGAGTTCAATTCCCAATACCCACATGGCAGCTAAGAATTGTATTTAAACTGGGCATGGTGGTGCAAGCCTTTAATCCTAGCACTCAGGACTCATAGTCAGGTGGATCTCTGTGAGTTCAAGGCCAGCCGGTCTACAGAGTGAGTTCCAGGCCAGCTGGAGCTATAGGGAGACCCTGTCCAAAATAAAATAAATAATAAAATATAAAATAAAACAGAAATAAAATATAAAATAAGTGACAAATTGTTTTAAAGAGGAAAAAGAACAGCTGTTTTGGCTCATGGCTTCAGAGATTCAGCCATAGGCAGTGAGCCCCTTGCTCTGGGCAGTAAAGCAGTGCATCTTAGAAAAAATGTGTGGCAGGAAACAGAAGAGAGGGCAAGAGTCCCCAGTGTTCCCTCTGTGGTGTGAACTTTTCCTGGGGAGATGCAAACAAGCACCTTCTCACTGGTAGAGCATCAACAACTAATTCCACCAGCATCCAGCCTGCAAGAATGAGTTAATTGTGCTTACTTATCAACCACGGGTAAAGGGGTTCTCTATATGAGCACCAGAGACCCCCAGACTAAGCACCAAAGTCTCACTCCATATGAATGACGCCTACATAGACTCAATCTGTCCTTCATTTACCCTTCCACAATCTAAATACTCCAGCGACTCCCAAGATTACAAGGCCATGTGCAATCGGGGCAGAGGTGCAGGCGGGGGTGACTGAACGCTGGGCTGAGGGTCTCATGACTCCCTCCAACCCTCCTTTCCATGAGGGAAGGTCAGAGGCCTGATCTTAAGGGCCACTCATGAGCATTCAGCTGCCTCTGATGAAGATGTGATGGCTGCTCTGATGGGAGGACAGTGTTCCCCACACCCTTTAGAGGCATATCCCAAATGACCTGCTTCCTCCCACTAGGCTCCCCCTCCTAACATTTTTACCCCTCCCAACTGTGACCAAGCTTTGACCATGTAGAAACCCTTTGTGGGGGACTAAAGATTCAAGCTATGGCATTATCTAGGGCATTTTGTCACAACAAAAAACTGACAGGTATCTAAAGTTGAGATGGCCCAGGCTATGTCCTGAGAGAGTCCCTTCCTGGCCTTGTCCAACTTCTACTGTCCACCTGTGTGCCTTGGCTCCTGGTCCCTCCCTCCATCTCCAAAGAGTGCATTTCCTGCAGCTACTTCCATCCTGTCTTCTGTAACCAGGCCTCCCCTGCCTCCTTCTTCTGAAGGCCCCGCGGACTACAGTTAGGGCAACATTTAGGGCCACCGAAAACCATTTCCAAGCTCAGACTCTTAACTCTAGCTCATCAGCAGTCAGTTTGTCATGCGTGGTAACATCACAGGCTTCAAGGACCAAGACCTGCATGTGTTGGGGCAGTTTCTGAACTGGCCTCAGACCCTCCCCCAACCCAGATGAAAACTAAAATTAATTAAGGAAGAAAACTAAAATTAATTGAGAAGAAGAACCCAGACCGGGTAACCTGAGAAACCAGTCCTCCTACTGGCTTAAGAAATCAGCTTCTGGCTAAACAACTTCTGGCTGGAGAGATGGCTCAGTGGTTAAGAGCACTGACTGCTTTTGCAGAGGACCTGGGTTTAATTTCCAGCACCCATATGACGGCTAGAACTGTCTTTAGTGCCGGGCGTGGTGGCATATGCCTTTAATCCCAGCACTCAGGAGGCAGAGTCAGGCAGATCTCTGTGAGTTCAAGGCCAGCCTGGTCTACAGAGTGAGTTCCAGGCCAGCTGGGACCAGAGGGAGACCCTGTGTCAAAAAATACCAAAAAAAAAAAAGAAAGCAGCTTCCACTTAACCTAGGAAACCAGTCAGCCCTCTCATTCCTTAAGAAAACAGCTGTATGTTTAACCTTTGCTTTTGGTTCTATAAACATGGTTCCAGCTTAGAAGCAGACTCACGGCCTCCTGACACACGTCAGGTTAGCAACTCCTTTCTGTGCATGGCCCCGGTGATGTAGGCCGGAAAGCTCTGTGACCCTGATGCCCACCAATGTGGGTCTGAAAGTGTGTTAATTTGTCTATTTGTATCATAAAAAGACTCCTGCTCATTGCTCAGGCTTTGGCGATCACTCCCTAGGCCTGCTGTCAGCAGGATCAGAACTAAAAGCTGTGCTTTCCCACTTTGTTCCTAGGTGTCTGATTTGAAAGTCGTGGTGCCCGTTACAGTTCTTCTCATCACACAAATGCCTGCTGCATTCTGGGAGCCATAGACTTGGGACTATAAAACTCCTTTCCAGGGCTCAAGGACCTGCTGTCTAATGGGGAAGGAAACTCACCCAGACACTACCCACAGTCCAGAAGTCAGACATGGCTGCTGCAGCCTAGGCTAAACTTTACTCATGGCTTCCACATCCCACTATAGCTCAGGCACCCTGGCCCTTTGCTCATTACCAGATTTATGCCTTTGAAGATGAGATTTTTGTGTGCATTGGGGTGAGGCAAGGTTTCTCTCTCGAGATAGCCTCAAACTTGTCATCTTCCTGCCTCCCCTTCCTGAGTGCCAGGATTAAAGGCATTACCACCTCTCAAAGCAAGAATGGGATCTTTGAAGTTGAACACAGGATCAGCCAGGGGGAAGGGGAGAACTTCTGTAGGATAAGCAGGCCCCAACTCTTTGTCTCTTGATTCTCAGATTTCCCAGTGACATCTATCCTCTATGAACAAATTAGCAGGCAGCCATCTTAGGTGAACTCCTTCTGGCCTCGGCTATTACATACATGCCCGTGAGCCCATGAGGCTGGGGCTCAGCTGGGTCTCCACGGGGCTCTGAAATAAGCCAGGCAGCTCTCTTGGCAAATTCCCAGCCCTCTCCCCTTCAGAGGGACAGCAGCACTCCCCAACCCTGTGGCACCAAGCTCCGCCCTCGGTAGCACTGTGTCCTGGATCCCCTTCAGCAAAGGCCCTTCCTGCAGTCTTTACTCAGCTTCTAAAGTTCCTTTCCTCTGGATGACAGCCACATCTCCAAGGTGATGAGAACCCTACCCCAGGTCACTGGAGCTCCTGCTCTGCCCAAGACGCAGAGCATCTGTCAGCCATCATCCAGGGGTCTCCTGTGGGCCCTTCCTGGGCACTGTGCTCCTAAGAGGTCTTTGAGCACTTTGCAAAGGCACTGTGCTACACTGAGCTAAAGGCCAAGCTCGCTTAGCCTGAGTCTGGGGTGTCACCCTGCTTCCAGATGCAAGGAACAGAAAATCCAACTGATTGCAGTTTTTAAATAGATGCTTTTGTGGTATGTGTCTATTTTCCCTGCTCAGAGGCTGACATGGGAGATCTTGCACACTCAGAAATTTGAGACCAATCTACACGACATTAGTAAGACTTCATCTCAGATAAACCACTAATTAATTGATTGATTAATTAATTAACTAATTAATTAAGCAAGCAGAGGCTTTCAGGGTTGGAGAGATGGTTCAGCTATCAAAAGCACTTGTTGCTCTTGCAGAGGACCCAGGTTCAGCTCCCAGCACCCACATGGTGTTCACAACCATCTGTACCTCCAGTTCCAGGGGATCTGTCACCATCTAGCAGGTATGCACCTGGTGCCCTATTATACACCTGCAGGCAAAACACTTAAACACATAAAATAAATTTTAAAAAAAATCTTAAAAAAAAAATCAATGTAGGGCTGGAGAGATGGCTCAGTGGTTAAGAGCACTGACTGCTCTTGCAGAGAACCCGGATTTGATTCCCAGCACCCACATGGTGACTAGTGCCAGGCAGAGGCAGGTGGATTTCTGTGAGTTCCAGGCCAGCCTGGTCTATATAGCAAGTTCCAGGCCAGCTGGGACTACAGGGAGACCCTGTCTGTCTGAAAAACACCAAAAAAAGTGTAATCTTTGTCTTGCATTGGTAACAAGCATTCTGGGTGTCTGCTAGCTTACTCAGAGGCTTAGTAACCCTGGAGTGGGGTCTGCACATCAGGAAGGACTGGCCAGAGACCTGGCCACACCTGAAGGAGACCTGCTTAATCTGCTTGCTGTCCAGTGCAGCCCCTGACCACTGGGCCTTCTGCTCACCTGGGAGACTATCAGGGGGCTTTACCAAGTACTCAGTCCCTGGGGTTTGCCCAAGCCAAGGGTTATCTTTGGCTTACTGCGAGGCTTATGGAGGATCTAGGAAAGCACGTAGAGGCAGCAGGTATACTAATTTGCCTTCTGTTGCTGTGATAAACACCGCAACCAAAAGCAACTTGAGGGGAAAGGGTTAATTTCATCTTACAACTGCTAGGTCTTATCCATCACTGAGAGAAGGCAAGGCAAGGACTCAAGTCAGGAACCTGGAGGCAGGAGCTGACGCCAGACTGTGGCAGAATGCTGCTTACAGCCCTGCTTCCTCCAGCTGCCTCAGCTACCTGTTTTTCTGTTTCTTTGTTTGTTTGTTTTTTGGTCTTTTCAAGACAGGGTGTCCCTGTGGCCCCAGCTTCCTGGAATTCACTCTGTAGACCAGGCTGGCCTTGAACTCACAAAGATCTGCCTGCCTCTGCCTCCAGCTACCTACCTGTTTTTATACATCCCAGGTTCACTTGCCTCAGGAAGACACTGACCTCAGTGGGCTGGACCCACCTACATCAATCAACAATCAAGAAAGTGCCCCACAACATGGTCACAGGCCGATCTGATGAAGGAAATTACTTCGTTGTGGTTCCCTCTTCTCAGGTCTTTCTAGTTTGCATCAAGTTGATAAAGAAAACCACCAGTAGAGCAGGGGTCTTGAGACGTGAAAAGTGGGCCTTACAAGCTGAGACCGTGGGGCCCCTTGGGAAAGGTGGAGAGGGTCCCCAAGGCAACCCAGGGTCTGCAGACATCTGGAGGGAGAGGCCCCTGCAGTGGCCCCTCCAGGGTAAGGTCCCTAGAAACCCATGCCTGCCCCCATAGCCCCAGGCCTCAAGTCCTATAAAATCCCAGGTTAGCTAGGAGCTCCTTGGAGGAGATTGGGCTAGCCTGAGGACCTGGACAGGGATAGGAAGAGGTTTCAAGCCAGTTGTCCACAGATGCCAGCATTTTTCCATGGGCCACAATCAAGTTCTGGTAGAGAGAGTACCAGACCAGAGCCCAGAGCTCTGGCTTGGCTCTTGCCAGGGGTCCCTGAAGCTTTGGCCCACTTTTGGGGGCTTCAGTGACTACCTGGACCCCCACTGGGTCCCAGCTTCACCATCGGCTCCCTGCTTTCCCATCAATTCCTCAAACTCTAGTTTTCCTGGATGGAATGAAGGAAACTGGCGGCTCAGCCAAGAGCAAGAATTGGAGCCTGTGTTCTCTGACAGAATATGTGACTATCGGAAGAGCCATCAGCTTCATCAAGGAGGCTGTAGAGTCGTAAGTCCCTTGAAATGGCTTAACTGGCCCTAAATTAGCAGTCTAGCCCTGCTGAAGCCTTATCAACCGGTCACCCCAGGACTGAGGCCATCTGTTTATGGAGCCACCTGTCTCATAGCCTTGCTCATGTCAGGAAATCAAAAGAAGGCTTTCAAATTATCCAAGAACACAGGGCCTTGGCATCTGATGCATCCATCTGGGCTCAGGGAATAAAGTCTCCGTCTTCTCTTCACTGGATGGTAGATGCTCTCAGGCGCGCAGTGGAGTGTTCTGCCCTACGCTGCTGTGTACTTGTTCTGATAAAGTATATATTCTTTGCTGCTTGCAGGCCTGGTTCTGGATCTTACTTCTTAACTATAAACTCTTTTATTGAAGGCTCCAAGGTCTGGCCCTGGGTGTTCAAATCCTCCCTCCGGAGTCTATGGAGTGCGACTTCCCCCATGCTTCCATGTCTGTGATGGTGAACAGATGGTGGTAGAGACTCCAAACTGTCTCTGTCCCTGATCCGAGGCTCAGTGACTGTCTCACTGGGGCTAACTCATAGGCTGACTAGAAACAGACCTGTCCTCTCCCAGGCATGGGGTCATGTGCACCACCTGAGCTTCACACCCCTGCCAGAGCCCAAAGTCAGGACACAAAAGTTGAGGCCCAAGGCTCGGCTGGGCTCCTCTGAGACACCGGCGGAGCCAGGCAGGCCTATGAGGGCACCAGAGGGGCTGCCTGTTGCAGAAAAAACTTGTGCACCCCACTTAGTATGGAGGAAATCCTGACCCCCTCTTCTGTCCAGACAGGTGGCCATATGTTATATAGTAATTTCTTCCAAGATAAAACCATCCATCTTGGAGGGAGGCTCCTTAGGACACAGGATGTTCTAAGAGAAGGTGAAACATTCCATTCTGCAGGGAAGTGGTTTAGCTCAAGAATTAAACAACCCAATGATTTCAGGAAGTCCCCGAAACTGACCCCGTTCTCAGGGCCCCTCTCTCCCTGAGCATATATAAGCCCTAAGGCCTGCTAAGAGGGCACTCAGATAAGACCAGCTGCCTGAAGAGGCTCAGACCAGCGGAGCTGCCTGAAAGGACGCTGCAACCTGTTGAGCTGCCTTGTATATTGTGCAATACACACTGGTTTCCTGCTTTCACCAGCTGTAACTCATGCTGGGGTGTGATTTTGGCAATGCAGCCGTCTTTGACTCATTTCTGCCCCTGCAAGTGACCCACACTCCTGTAAGTAAACCCTCACTCCTGTAAGTGCCACCAAGTTGGACTTTGAAGGTCCTCATTTTGGTCTGTCATTCCTGTCTGGGAATTTGGTCTGTTTCGTATCTGGGACAAGTGGATGCTTGTTCATGTCTTCCCACGTGTGGGATTTGGAGGGCACCTCCTTTTCTACGTGGTCTCAGAAGCCATTAAGACACCCCTCACAGAAATCCCCATTCTGTCCAATGGATGTGCCATAGGCCTCTGCCCTCCAGAGGTTCAACCCTGTCTCTCTGTCTTCCCCAAAGAGCTATTTGAGCTCATCTGGCCCCTGAATACGGCTCAGGGGAGCTGCCAGCCATGGGCCATATAGCTGGCCTGCCCAGCTTCAGAGCGATTTCCATCTCCGCTCCCCTTTTCAGGTGCTGGGTCATGACAGGAGAAGCTTGGCCTCTAGGCCACAGAGAGGGTGCCAAGGCAAGATGTTGTGCCCACACAGCCCTACCTGCCCTCCTGTTGGCAGCATGGGGCTGCTCCACGTGCAAACTACCTGGTCTTTTGAGGCAACTCTGTCTCCCCACCCCCGAGTACCTGGTGTGCCTCCCCTCCCCCAGCCCCTGCCTGGGGGGACTCCTGATGTGACCCCCATGATGTGACTTGAAGGTGTGTGAGTTCAGCTATACAGAGATGAAGACAAAAAGGTGAACTTAAGTGTGTTTTTTGGGAGATGCCATTTAGGATACGACAGAACTCTTGGCATTTAGTCAGAGCCCTGGTCTGTCAGCAATAGGGAGTCAGAAGGATTGTCAGGTGGAGGGACTGACTTCTGGGAGCTCTTAGGTACTGATGTCACCACACACTTGAGACCACACTCAGGTGTGTCCATAAGGATAGAGGAGGTTGTGCCTCCTGGAACATTGTGCCTCGACTGGCTGGTCCAGATTCACAAGTCCAGCATGGAAGAAGATAGAACCATCAGCTAAAGGGGCTGGGGGACCACTGTGAGCTGCCTGGAGCTGGCTCCATCTAACAGGTGAATTAGCTGACAGCCCCATCTCTGGCTGGAAAGATGCAGCTTGGCTCTGGTGGAGCTCAGGCTGCTGGGGACTTTGTAATGAAAAGGAACACATCAGTCCCCAGGCTAGAACCCAGAAGCAGCAAACGCAAGGATATAGAACAGCTTCTTTGGAAGATACTGGATCCCAAAACACCCTTTGTTTCCTTCTTGCTGGGGACCAGGGTGACCTGCAGCTGGAGCAAGGTAGGGTGTGTCCTTAGCCTAGATCCAGGCCCTCGGGAGGGGGCTCTTCCCAGGATCACAGAACCTTCTTGGAGCCCACTGGATAGGTCCAAGGAGTCTTCCCTCTACACAGATCTCGAGAATATCTTCCTAGATAGGGTGTTTTTGGTATGTTTGCAGCCTATCTCGTGACTCTCCACATAAAATAAATAGCTATTAACTCCAAATAGCAAGGGAGCTGTGCTGGATAGCTTTAGTGTCAACGTGACACACCTGGGTTGAGAGAGCATCAATTGGGGAATTGGCTCCATTGGATTGGCCTGTGGCCACATCTGTGGAGTATTGTCTTGATGGTCGAGCAGTGTGGGAGGGCCTGGCCCACAATGAGTGGCGCCACCCTGGGCAGGTTGTTGTGTACTGTATAAGGGGTTAGGCTGGGCATGGGCCAGGGGAGCAAGCCAGTAAACAGCATTCCTCCATGTCCTGTGCTTCAGCTCCTGCCTCCAGGTTCCTGCCCTTAGTTCCTGCCCTGAGTTCCTGCCTTGGGCTCCCTGAGTGATGAACTATGACCCAGGAGATGGAAGCTGAATAAACCCTTTCCTCCCCAAGTTGGTGTTGGTCAGAGTGTTTTGTCACAGCAATGGAAGACAAACTAAAACAGAAATTGGTACCAGGAGTGGGGTATTGCTGTGACAGACCTGACCTTGGTGTTTTGGGGAAGGATTGTGGAGGCGTTTGGAACTTTGGGCTGGAAAGATCATTGAATGCCTAAAGATTGTTGCTGTGGAGCTTGGAGCAGTTTTGCTGAAGGAGTTGTAGAAGATGGAGGCCTGGCTTGTGAAGTTTCTAGTTTCAAAGGAGAGCAGAGATCATCAGGACTGTGTAATCTGTGGGTTCTGGTCAGCTGGGGCTGTGGAGAATCAGCTGTAAGTAACAAGAGACCAGAACCTGAAGTGAAACTTTTGTGGTACTGGGGCAATTGATGCTGGTTAGCTGGGGCTGAAAAATCAGCTGTAAGTAACAAGAGACCAGCATCACTGAGGTGAAATCTTCTGGGGAGAATATCTTCAAGGTCAGCACACAGAAGCTGTGACCCAGAAAGGGCCTGAGCCTCCATCTCGAGCCAGAAGCCGGACTTGGTAACGTGTAAGAGTCTCCTATATGGTTCCGGTGTTGAAATTTGAGGGGGTCACAGAGAGCAGCCGAGGCTTGGCACTGTGAGAGGTCAGGAAAGACCATTGGTGGAAGTGCACCTCGGTTGCTGTGAAGACCCCAGGATTGCAGGGGTCATGGAGAGAAGCTGAGGCTTTGCACCAGGAGAGGTCAGAAGAGACCATTGGTGAAGGTGCTGCCTCAGTTTCAGTAGCGACCCCAGCTTTTTGGAGATGCCGGTACCCTGGGACGACCACCAAGAGCAGCGGTAGGTGTAGAATGGAGTCGGCCTGGGCCTGCGAGATGAGTGTGCCACGGACGGCAGAGTCGGAGAGGGGGAGCTGCCGAGACCCTTTGGAGCCCAGAAGATCGTGAGTGAATCCCAGGTGTCCAGCCTTGAGCTACTTGCTGGACTTAGGTTTTGTTTGAGTGTGCCTGATTCTTCCCTTTGAAATAAGACAGTACTTGTTTTGGATTTTACAGCAGCCCACAGTTAAGAGACTTTTAATAGACTGTGAACTTTTAAGTGTTTGGACATTTTAAGGACTGTGGGGCTTTTAAGGATGTACTGTCTTAGGTTGTGATTAATGTTAACATCATACTTTGGGGATAAGAACTGGAAAGGTGGTGGTTTAATAGTGATGTGTTTTGTTTGTCAAGTTGACAAGGGGTCAATTGTGCTGGATAGCTTTAGTGTCAACTTGACACACCTGGGTTGAGGGAGCCTCAACTGGGGAATTGGCTCCATTGTATTGGCCTGTGGCCACATCTGTGGAGTATTGTCTTGATGGTCGAGCAGTATGGGAGGGCTCGGCCCACAATGAGTGGTGCCACTCTGGGCAGGTTGTTGGGTACTGTATAAGAGGTTAGGCTGGGCATGGGCCAGGGGAGCAAGCCAGTGAACAGCATTCTTCCGTGGCCTGTGCTTCAGCTCCTGCCTCCAGGTTCCTGCCCTGAGTTCCTGCCTTGGGCTCCCTGAGTGATGAACTATGACCCAGGAGATGTAAGCTGAATAAACATTTTCCTCCCCAAGTTGGTGTTGGTCAGAGTGTTTTGTCATAGCATTGGAAGACAAACTAGAACAGGAGCCAACACACCAAAGAAAGATTCTACCATGTCTAGCTTGGCAAAAGTTATGCATGAGTTTGTTAGGGTTACACACAGGCGCAGGAGTGTGAGTGACTGACAGGCAGCTGTGCACGTAAGGAGTCCTGCCCCACAGTATTTTAACCTTATATACTCCAGCATTTCTAAGATTACATGCAGCTGGAGTGGGAAGAAGTGATGGTTGGCCTCTCAGGAGCTGTGTGGTGTTAACAGCTCAGTGCTCTAGACCTGGCTTCCAGACAGCTTGCTGTCACAGCTTTGGTCCAAGAGCTCCCATAAGTCACCACAGCAGATCTGCAGCACAATGGTGAAGGTATATCAAGCTCAAAGGAAACGGTGAACTTCATCCCTTCCTCCAGCCCTTACAGTCAGTCTTTCTGCACTCTCCCTGTAGACAATCCCTCAGGCCTGCTGGGGAATTTCAGGGTCCAACCGAAGAAACGGGGGTGAGAAGCACACAGTCAAGACACAGACCCTGGGAGTTGGGTGAACACAGACAGGGGGCGAGCTGTCTCGGACTCGTTTATTTGGGGCAGGGTTAGGGATTATATACTGTTTGCATTCCCGCTTGTGATTGGCCCAGGTCTGCAATGCTGCTTGTATAGCTTCACCCGCCTAGGGCAAGTTAGGTTGATGAGGGACAAGCTCTGTGCATGTGTAATTCTCAGAATACAGGCTACTACATCTCTATCCTTTGTATTTAATTTTGCATGAGGAGTGGTCCAGTGGGAGCTCGGGTGCTATGCCCAAACCTTGTTGACCCCACCTCTGGCATTCTGACATTTGACTGCATCTGTCTTAGGTTGCCCTGGTTTTGCAGGGTCTTACCCATGTTTGACTGGCCAGCCACCAAGGGAAGAGGCCAGGAGTGGTACCTCAGAGGGGAGAGACAATCTCATTCCCGTGAATTATGGATGGATGAGAGCCAGATGTGAATCACCTCATCGAGAGGGGTGCATGCAGAGTCCCTATTGACCATCGCTGAGAGGACCTGGGCCATTGTTTTATTGACCTGGCATTAGCTGCAGGCAAAGCAAAACAGACACCTGAAAAGAAAAAGGCAGATAAAGGCCAGGAGGCAGAGGATGCCCCAGGTGACCAATGTAGCAGGATCAAAAATGGACTTTATCTTCAAGTAGTTGGTTGCACCCCTAACAGCCCTGCCACTTTGCACTAGTGAGCACAGTTGCCTGGAACAGTCATTATAACCACAGCCATGGATGACTGTTGGTGGCAGGTCAGTAGCCTGCAGGGTGGCACCTTCTGACATTAGGAAACTCAACCAGGTTTCTCTGCACTCAAAAGCATGTGGTGTCTTCAGCAAGAACAACTTACCATCTAGCTCTGGTATACAACTACCTCCACCAGCAATGCCCTACATGGTATGAGGACCTCACAGGGAGTTTGACATTGGGATTTGTATTCACTGACTTTACAGTTTCTGCAGTAGTCCTCCCCACACCTCTGGGGTGCTTCTGCATTTATTTTCTTAACTGCAATTATAGCAAACCATTATTTCAAACAAAGCATCCCCTTGGTGTTATAAGCCAGGTGCAAGTACCACTGGACCTCCTCAGCCTGGCTGTGCACACCAGTATTTATGAAATGTACACCCATCACTGTTAGTTCTCCAGGGGTGCCCACATGAAACACTGAGTGGCTTGAGATCCACTACTGCTTACATGGAAATGCATGAGACCTGTGGCAGTGTCCAGCAGAGGTGAGGGTATTTGCATCCCCCCCTGACAGCCAGCCATAGTCCTATGATACCTCCCCATTGGTCCCATGCGGGACAGATCCCTTTGTGCACCTGCCCCGTCATAGCCTACATTTGTCACTGTGGCAACTGGGAGCAGACCTCACATGGTTAGCCAGTGTGCACAATATGGATATTTCATGGCATTGGTGATATGATTATAGGCATCGGTGGTATGACTATAGGCATCACACCATGCTGCTGTTAGTCTCTGTGCCATGTTTGCAGAGTTTAATTCTGTGCCACCTCAGAAAACGGCTGGGCCAGAAGGCCTTCGTGATAGCCTTTTATTAGATTGGCTGTTTTCATTGTCAGGTGGGACCAGTAATGGATTCCATGCATTACAATGCTTTATATGCAGCCAGCAATTGATCCTCAAGCACTCTGTCC
Source organism: Rhizomys pruinosus (assembly GCA_009823505.1). Taxonomy (NCBI): domain Eukaryota; kingdom Metazoa; phylum Chordata; class Mammalia; order Rodentia; family Spalacidae; genus Rhizomys; species Rhizomys pruinosus. The sequence goes on from VZQC01015508.1 coordinate 1,567,958, forward strand.
AAGCTTCTGCCCCTTTCCAGGCCTGAGACTAAAATCCTATTAGAACTATGTGCTGGGGTTGTTTTGTCATAGCCCCCGCTATAGCCTTCCAAGACTCTGCTGGCTTCTCACCTGAAGGGACAGTGGGATGTTTAGGCACACAGCCACTCGCCTGCTCCATGAGAATCTCGCTCTGTGGAGCCTTTCTGTCCCAATCTCCACTGCCATCCTTTATCAAGACATACAAAGAACAGGCAGCTCTGACAGGGGGAGTAAGAAAATGCACGATGCACCAGAAGCCCCAAGAACAACTGACGCTGTTTATATTTGCAGAAAAATAGGCTGTTCTATGATTTTCTGAACAACCTTGCTGAGTATCATTCACATGTACCCCTAACATCAAACTGCCCCTAACTTCTCAGCTACACCTGGCCCTTAAACCTTGTGTGAACTGAGCTCCCACCACAGGACCTAAGTACACTTGCAAGTCTTTCATTTGGTTTTCTAAATCTGGAAGAAGCTCAGTTGTTAGCATAGTACCATCTGTGCAAGGTCCTGAGCTGGAGAGATGGCTCAGTGGTTAAGAGCACCAACTGCTCTTCCAGAGGACCAGGGTTCAATTTCCAGCATCCACATGGCAGCTGAGAACCACCTTTAAGCCAGGCATGGTGGTGCATGCCTTTAATCCTAGCAGAGGCAGGTGGATCTCTGTGAGTCCCAAGTCCAGCCTGGTCTACAGAGTGAGTTCCAGGCCAGCTGGGGCTATAGGGAGACCCTGTCTCAAAAAGACAGACAGACAGACAGACAGACAGACAGAGAAAGAGAGAGAGAGAGAGAGAGAGAAAGAAAGAAAGAAAGAAAGAAAGAAAGAAAGAAAGAAAGAAAGAAAGAAAGAAAGAAAGAAAGAAAGAAAGAAAGATCCATCCCAGGGAAATAGTGTGCTGTGAAGGTTACGCCAAAGGTCCAAATATATGTGACTTGATCTTGAGACTCAGCAGCTAGAAGGATACTTAGTGTTAACAGGGTCCAAAACAAGAATAGAGCCTATTGTTTGTATCAACTGTTCTGTCTAAAGAGCAATGTCAGGCACAGTATCATGGGTGTGGGGCACTCTAATTGTGTCATTTTCCAGCAGTTATCTGGGTTCTTTCCGGTCACACAGCCTGCTGAAAGGGCTTTGGGTGAGCAAATGTTCGCTACTGTTTCTAAATCCTTGGTGGTAGCTGTATTCTGGCTCCCATTTTGCCCAGTCACACGTGACAGCCTTTTACAGCTCACACTGCCAGATGAGACTCTCCCATAGTGCCCTGTGACTTCAGATAGAGTGCCACTGACAGACTGTTGTGTGACACTGTATTAGTCACTTTTCTGTTGCTGTGATAAAACACCATGACCACGGAACTTATAAAAGGAAGAGTTTATTTGAGCTTACGATGGATGGTTCCAGGGAATTAGAGTCCATTATGGCGGGAGGCATGGTGGCTGGAGCTGAGCGGCAGGCTGAGGGTCACATCTCGCAAAGAGCACAGGAAACAGAGAGAGAGACTGGAGACCACGAGGCTTGTTAAAACTCACTAAGCCTGCCGCCAACAACATACTTCCTCTAGCATGGCCACGCCCTCCAAGACCTCCAAAAACAGTGTCACCAACTGGAGACAAATGTCTGAATACCTAGAGCCTATGGAGGACACTCATCCAAACCACCACAGACACTGTTCCTGAGGAGATGTGAACACTCACACCAGACAGGGAACCAGTGACAGACCAAAGTAAGGTTACCAAAGTCCAACTTCTATCATATGAGTCCAGGGAATTGAAATTAGGTCATCAGGCTTGGTGGCATGCACATTTCCTGCTGAGTCATCTATGCTATTTTCTTTTATTTGGGGGGGGATGGGAATTCAATTTTATTTTATTTTATTTATTTATGTGTATGAATGTACTATCTGCATGTAGGTTTGTGCATCTGTATCATGCAATGCCATGGAGGTCAGAAGAGGGCATCAGATTCCCCTGGAACTGGAGTTCTCCTGGAATTGGAGTTACAGACAGTAATCAGTCACCATGTGAGTGCTGGGGATCGAACCCGGGTCCTCTGCAAGAGCAGTTGGTGCTCGTAACCACTAGGCCATCTCTCCAGCCCCTGGAAATTCAATTTTTTTAATTGATTTATATTTTTTTATCAAATCTAGACCTGTGTCTCCCCCATCCCCCACCCCACCAGAGCTCATGCATTCTGCCAAACATGCTTTTCATCTCTTTCTCAGTCCTTCTCAATATTCTCCATGTGGAAGTTGACTGTTTTGAGCAGAAGTTCACTGTTTCAGTCAGTTCTTTGATGCAGTCCTTTCTGTTGTTGTTGTTGTTGTTGTTGTTGTTTCCAATATGCATCA